>JADFUC010001357.1:0-600000 GCA_019722365.1 Lithospermum erythrorhizon
TTGCTAAGATATATATAATCAAAATTGATTTATACATATATATAAAAGTGTCTAATAATTATTTTATGCATATATAATAATATAAATACTTCTCTGCAAGCAATTATTTTATTATAACTAACACTCAGATAATTATTATTACATTTTTTTTTTTTTTTTTTTTTTTTTTTTTTTTTTTTTTTTTTTTTTTTTTTTTTTTTTTTTTTTTTTTTTTTTTTTTTTTTTTTTTTTTTTTTTTTTTTTTTTTTTTTTTTTTTTTTTTTTTTTTTTTTTTTTTTTTTTTTTTTTTTTTTTTTTTTTTTTTTTTTTTTTTTTTTTTTTTTTTTTTTTTTTTTTTTTTTTTTTTTTTTTTTTTTTTTTTTTTTTTTTTTTTTTTTTTTTTAATAAATAAATAACCAAGAGGTTGATTATTGCGGATAATTGAATTAAATAAAAAATCATTTTAAATCGGGTAATTATACTACTATAATTTAATATATGATATTTATTCATGAAAACCCGAAATTAAAATTACCATAAATTTTGAAAACCTAAACTAGGATTTTAAATGAATCGGGCTTTTCAAAACCCTACCACATGTACATTTGACTACGATCGATCTGGCCAACGGCCGCCCCCACGCAGCTTCACGCACTCACCCTAGACTCTGGGAGGCCAGCTTTCCAACGCCACCGAACCTAATCACCCGGATGCGACCGAAAACAATTGCATGCTTAGCGCTGCTCGATTTTCGTAATTAATTTCCAATTTTACATTTCGATTCAATTTTTTCAAAAATATTTCGCGAACTACTCAAAAATTCTGAGTTTCATAGAAAAACAAGCTTCATGATATTATTAAAAATTATTCAACTGAATTCAAAAAATATATTATGTAGAATTAATTATATAATTTCTAATTATTAAAACTTTTATAATTTTGAAAATACATAATAAAATAGTTATAAAATTCTAAATTTTGAACGAGGTGTTCCTTGTAATATAAAAGTTTCAAAAATTATTAGATTTTAAAATCTTTTGAGTTTAAGACTTTAATACAATTAAATTTTTAATTAACTAATTAAAATAATCAGAAATCCTTTTAAAATTCAAAGAATAATTATACTAATCATCAAAATACCAAAATATGCTATTTTGATGTTCTTGATTTATGCGAAACACATCTATAAATATACATGGTATGGTGGTATTCATAATATATTTATACATAAATATATACATATTTTTTTTTATATAAATTCATAAACATTTATTTAAAATATATTTAGATCGATGTTATACAAAATAAACTCGCTTCCTCGATACCACTAATTCGAAAGCTTATGATATTTCGAATAAAACTTTAAATAAATAGCATACCATGATCAATTTAATTGTTATAATCATCAAATCTAAATTATATATATCAATATATAATTGTGTATCAACCCTGCTACTTAAAAAAAAAAAAAAAATTTACCGGCTGACCCGAATAGTATACTTTTTTTCGATGATAATATTATTCTCAGAAAACTTTGAGCCGAATTTCATTTATAATTTAGTAGTGTTTGCCATAAGACTTTTATCTGGAACGGCTCTTTGCATTTAAGACGATAAGTGTTTGCACAACCGAAAACCGAATCCATTTAGAGCTTTTATTTAATATCTATTCATACATATCCTCCACATCATCATCATCATCACAACTTCATCTTCTTTCCCTACGCTGCCGAAATTAAGCCCTCCTTAAAAAAATTTCATTTTTCCATTTCTCTTCGATTGCCGCTTCAAACTCAAGACGGGTCAGGTATCATACTGTTCTCCCATCATTCTCTCTTCGAAAGGCGTAAGAAATATCAAGTCTTTCGAGATATTTCTTGGGTTTTCAGATAGTTGACTTTTGGTTGACTTTTACATAATTGAATTTTATGATGTAAATCTTAGTCAAGGCGGGTTCCGCGCGACGCATATATTACGAATTCGTGATTTGTGGAAATTGCTTGGAGCGACGCAAGATCGTAGCTGACTTTTCTAGGTTTCCCGTTGACTTTTGAGGTGATATTTTCACATAAGACTTTAAATGCAGAGTTTAATTGGACCTTATTATAGTTATCATGGAGCAGCAGAATCGGTGATTTAAAAATTCATTAAAGGCAAGAGCGGAAAAGTAATATTTTCAAGTCGAGATATAATTGATATTTTGGAGTATAGATTGTTAATTAGTGACTCACGATTAACTAACGACATATGTTAATTTGTAACGATAAATGATAAGATGTGGAATTTTAGCTGGGCGATCGATTTCGTCAAGGTCTCACGAGTTTATAATTCGATAGTTTCGTCTGGCTACGTTAGACCGCTTAGAAATCGTTCGACGAGAGCCGTAATGTTTATTCTAGAACGTAATTTGGTATTAGTTCCCGAGTACACTTCTGGCGTTTTAGGCTCGATCACGGAAGCGACGCTCCGGACGCGTTTTCATGGCGAGACTTTGCGGATACGGCAAGGAAAAGCAGTACTTATCTCAATGCGGTATTACCTTATGTACTTCTTTTAAATGGTGTAATTGCCCTGTATTATAATTATGTGTGTGCGCGCATGCGTCTGTGAATATAATTATGCGAATTGTGATATTGCCCTCGACATGATTACTGAAACGGGTATACACGTGTGAATTGGCCAGACGATTACGTGCGAAATTAATATGATTACGCGACTTATTCTCGCAAAGATCGCGTCGGTTTCGAGGTAAACACGGCCCCAACTCCCAACTTATATTTCTCTCAGACATGTATTCTCGACTATGACTCGCTGCATTTTACGCGGGTTTCTCATTTCAAGACTCTCGGTATCGCTGCGGCCTGGACGGCACTTGTGGTATTTACGTGGCCTTGTCGGCACTCAGGGTATTTATGCGCCTCCAAGTGTCAAGGACATTTATTTATCATGAATGGGATACTGGGATAAGCTATATCATTGGAAGTAAAGTAGTCAAGTTATCGAGAGGCGTTCGGCGGAGCTATGTATGATTTTGGTGTGACTGAGACAGATACGAACCCCATACTGGGACTACTAGGATTAGCGACTCTCCTTCCTCGGCAAGGATACGTGACGCTATCGTCTCTATACTACGGCATACTGCCATGTACGATTCTTTGATCGCTTTGGTCGTGCATTGTCGAGGTGGCCCTATACTACCAGAGAAGGCAGTGGCTCTGGCCCTATACTACGTGTATAGCTGCCATGCAGATGATTCTTTGACGCTTTCATTAAG
The DNA here is from genome assembly GCA_019722365.1 of Lithospermum erythrorhizon. NCBI lineage: Eukaryota > Viridiplantae > Streptophyta > Magnoliopsida > Boraginales > Boraginaceae > Lithospermum > Lithospermum erythrorhizon. The sequence continues at coordinate 3,253 of JADFUC010001357.1, forward strand.
TACAGATTGTTTGTGGCCCTATACTACTTGAGATAGCGCTGCTGTATGATTCTCTCTTTGATCGCTTGGCCGTTGGCCAAGATTGTCGGTGGCCCTATACTACGCATAGTCACATGGTATGATTCCTCTTTTGATCGCTTTGTTTGGGTATCGTCGGCGTGGGTCTCTATACTACTACAGATAAATACAAGGCTTGGCCCTATACTACTATGAGATAATAAGGGTTTGGGTCCTCCCCCCTTCCTCCTATACTACAAAGATATTGCCATGGGGCCTCATACTTCGCGTATAAGCGCTGCGGCCTTATACTTTGTGTATAAGCGCGTGCCTTATACTTTGTGTATAAGCTGCGGTTTTGCCTTATATCGCGTATAAAGTCAGCGAGGTGATCAAGGATTAGTCCATTCCCCTCAGACGGATCGAGTATATGCGCATTGTAGATGGTATACCGCGGGATACGAGATGTGAGGCTCATTTACTCGTAGTTTTAGTCAGTTGCTGAAGTTCTCGTGATTTCATTCAGCGACAGGCTTATCTGAACCTCTATTATATATTCACGTGTTGCTGCCCGAGACTTCCTGGAAATTATGTTAAAAATACTTCATCCCATAATCCTCGTATACATGTATTTTATTGATATTTGAATTCTCACGGCGACTATTCATAATCTGTCATAAGTGCTGAAGAACAACAAGGCTTGATGGTTATATCATTTTTAAGCCGCCAAATTTTGCTCAACTATTTTTCTTCAGATACGGTATTTATTTTCGGGCTTGTACTTTACCGCATTATCGCCTTTGTTAGATATGTTCTATATATCTTAAGTGGCTAATGGACGGTATACCTTTGAACGAGAACATTAGGGGAAAGGTAAAATCATGTAAACCTAAGTTTACGCTTAACTGTCAATGACGCTGATGATATTTATATATATACGGTGGAAAAATGGATTCAATGCGCTAATATAAGTACCGGACGAACACCGATACTACTGAGGTAACAAGTTCCGCATAATTAAATGGAAAATCAAAGATAACTGCACTTAGTTATCCTGATTCAAATATTATATTACTCACCATATTAAGAAATTTTTACATATATTTGGAAGGTCTTACGGTGAACATCATTACCAATATAGGAGTGAGTATGCATCAGAAACGGGAGGCATTTCTAAAATAACTGTAAAAGATAAGTGGATTGAGTTGTATGGGCGTAATGAAGCATGCAGTAGTTAAGATATATGTTTAAGTTATCAGCTGCTCGGTGTGTATATTATATCGGGAATTAGCTATACTTCGTAAAAGATAATGCATGTGAGAAAAATACCTCAGAATTAAGCACCTGCGGTAAGTTGTTTGTAGCGCTGGTTATCGGTGTTAGTTAAAGCCAATAAGGAAAAGTTTATTTTGTGGCGAAGAACTCATAAAATAATACTTGGGGTATATGGGCCTCTAAATGTTGGCGAATCTAAATTATTCTTGTTCGTATGACGCAGTTAACTGCTAAGCATTTATTTTCACTCAGCCTTTTTAGCCGACTTCCTATTTTCTCTTTATTGGCGGGATGCTTTCACGCCAGGGTCATGATGACCGATACGCATCGGGTTTAGTACTGCTGCACTGCCAAGACGGGCGAATGGTTTCAGCACTTCAACGCTATACTTCTTTATCTTCTGAAGTTTCGTCAGATATAATTATTATTGACTGAAGTCAGATAACAAATCACCGCTTCACGTGGTATTTATATTATGATTTTCATCGTTTGTAATTATCGTTAGTTCACCCGACGGACGAAGAGCATTGCTTTATTTATGATGTAAAAAGGTCATTTTATCATATTCATCGTCATGCATTCGACATATTGTGTCAGCGACGGTCCCAACTCAGTAAATTCCACTCAAGCGGGTCGCTATAATTTCGTATCGTAGCCCAGGGTTTATGTTTTCTCGCGTCTTCAAGTGGTTATGTGCCCAGTTCAAAGTTAAGGGGCTTGTCATATGCGAAGTCATTTTCTCTGGCTCGAAGTTCATTTCTTTTCCGAATCCGCCGACCGCTGTAGGACGCCACTGAAGATTTCAGTTTGACTCGCTGCATTTAGGTCTTGCATTTGGTGACTACTTTGTATTCGTTTCGTGGTGTTATTTGATTAAGATGTTATATTGGGAGTATACGTGAAATCTTAACTGCAATACGGGGCGACGCCGCAGTTAAGTGTATTTGCTGAGACGGGTAAATGGGCATATACGACATCTATCGACGAGTAGATATTTACGAGGATTATATCGAAACCATACATGTAACGGGTTGGGATTACGACGAAGGTATCGTGGAAATATTATGAGATATTTCAAAGCTTACCCTTTTTTATAAGTATTTTGGGGAAATGTCTTAATAGTCATCATGGTAAGATAAACAAGCACGAGATTTTATGGCGGAAATTAATTAAGGATAAGTGGTGATAATTAATATACGATATACTGAGGGGTGGGAGTTGTGCAGTCATCAAGTTATAAGCAAGTGTTACTCGGTTAACTAAGATCCTGATTACAAGGAAGCCAAAGGTTCTGGCCTGGACGAAACGCATAAATGTTAGTAATAATACAAATCGAGACCGAATAAGAAAGCGCAGCTCGAAGTTATCCGTTAATAATGTTTAAGTAAGAGTTCGTGTTCGAGTAGAGTGCATCTTGCGATATAGTAAATGATCATTTTGAGGATGTAAACTCTAGGTTGAAACCTCGAGACGGAACACGGATGAATATGTTTGAGGATTTTAAGAAAGTTATAATCGAATTATAACGAAGTATCGGTATAATTCAATTCCAAGTAAATTTGAAGTTACAAGTTGATGTTTGGGGCAATTGTGTGAATTTAAGGGTAATAAAAGGTTACTGAGTGAGGATTCATGGATACGTAGTCACGGATTAGAAATTTAAATTCGCTGCTGCAAAGAGGTCGATCTTTAAAATAATTAAGAATTTCTCGATACTGAGTAATCAGATTTATCACTCGGTGGTTACCTTATCTATGTTTGAATGACGTATATGGTAATTGATTGTGACTGTGTATCTGCGTTATAAACTTATCCGTGGCTTAATATTGTTTAAATTTGCGGAAATGTCAATTTTAACGGTGGTCGCTAAGCCAGGTATTCCTGGCTATTTATTTTTATAAATTAAGTGTTTAAATTTGTATATGATCAGCGTGGTTCAATTGAGTATATTTGTGTTATGGACGTATTCCAGGAATATATTTTTATTTAGTCAGCTCCTATATTTAAATTGTCAGACGCAGCAGTACATGGATGCTACGCCGAGATTGCTGTGTATGATTGATGTTATATGTGTAATTTGTTAATTGTTTGATTCGAGGATATCGAGACGAAAGCCAGCGCTCAAGGCCAGCCGCTGCGAAAAGGATTTAATCATATATAATGTTATCGGTGGTTTATCTTTGTGCTTATTTTATAAGAGTTGTAGCACGAACGGTGAAATTTTTGCTGCTTACTGCTTAATTATGGATATGAGTAGTATGCGACACAAAATTCAACAGTGGACAAGATCGGTATCGGGCGTTATGAATTTTAATTTTTGAGTGGTATTTTGAGGCACCTATGATGTTTATAATACCAAGATCGATAATGATAATAACAAAAGTTATAAAGAATAAGACGGCGGTCAATAAGGGAAAATTGGCCTCATCAACGCCAGCATACAGAAGAGAAAGTCACCGCCTTAAGTTAATCGACATAAGATATTATGGAGCTACGCAATACGATACTATATCGGGAAATTTTGAGTAAAGCATGCGTGTCCCTTGACGTTAGTCAGAGCAAGTGGCAATGAAAAGGCTGAAGTTTATCTCGATGCATTGTTCTCGAGTAAAATTTCGAGGACTAAATTTTATAAGGCGGGTAGACAATAACCTGCTAATAAAAAAAAAAAAAAAAATACTTTACTATTAGTTGGACCCGAATAAGATAATTTTTTTTCGACGATAATATTATTTCAGAAAAACTTTGTACCGAATTTCATTTATAATTTAGTAGCGTTTTTGCTAATGGAAGAATTTTATCTTCAAATCGGGTTCGTGGGAGATTTAAGATTTATAAGTCGAGAATTAACCGAAACCGAACGACTCGAAGTTTTTATTTAATATCTATTCATACATATCCTCCACATCATCATCATCATCACAATCTCATCTTCTTTCCTCATTGCCGCAATAAATTAAGCCCTCCCCTTAAAAAATTTCATTTTTCCATTTCTCTCTTCGATTGTCGCCAAACTCAAGATCATTGTGAGAATATCGTTTTCCCATCATTCTCTTCGGAAAGGCGTGTAAGAAATTTCAAGTCTTTCGAGATATTTCGGTTTTGATAGTTGACTTTTGGTTGACTTTACATAATTGAATTTTAAGCGGATAAATCTTAGTTTGCCATGTTCTCATGATTTATATACGCTGATTTAATTCGTGATTTAAATTGCTGAGGACGTTAAGATCGAGTTGACTTTTCTAGGTTTCGTTGACTTTTTGAGGTGATATTTCATAAGACTTTAAATGTGTAGGAGTTTAATCGGGACCTTTATTATAGCTATCATGACAAGCAAATCTATGATTTAAAAATTCATTAAAAGCGCAGTTGGAAATAAAAAGAATATTTTCAAGCTTGAGATATAATTGATATTTTGGAGTATAGATTGTTAATTGTGGACCCGCCGATTAACTGTAATGACATATAAGTTAATTTGTAATGATAAACGAGCAAGATGGAATTTGGGCCGGCGACGATTGTCATATCTGGCTTTAGCTTTAGAGACTGGATAGTTTGCCCGCCATGTTAGATCATGAAATCGCTCCGACGAAATAGCCAGAATGCTTATTCTAACGTAATTTCGTATTAGTTCCCCGAGTACACTGGGCGCTCTCTCTAGGCCTCGACCGCTGGAAGCGGCACGCTGCCCGCCGATCGCTGCTCTTCGTGAGGACTTGCGGATAGCTAAGTAGGCGCGAGTACTTATCTCACGTATTACCTTATGTACTTCTTTTAAATGGTGTACCCGCCCTTGTATTATATAAATTACGTGTGCGGTGCAAGCGGTGTCTTTGTAATATAATTACGCTGCGAATGGGCGATATGTCCTCAGCGATATTTATTGATGGGAACGGGTATGTATATGTAATGGTTGTAATGACATGCGGTGAGCCTAATATGATTACGCGGATTCTATTCCTCGCAAAGACGTAAGGCCTGCCTGAGGTGTCACGGCCCCGAACCCCAACTTATATTTCTCAGATATTATTCGACCAGACTTCAAGGTATTTATGTGGCTTTGTCGGCACTTCTGTGGTATCGGTGGCCTCGACTCAAGACTTCAGGTATTTGCGTGTGGCCTTGCTCCGCACTGCGGGTATTTTGTATGTGGCTTTGTCGGCACTCAGGGTATTTATGTGGTCTTCGCGCGGTCATGATCGATTTATTTATCATAGCTTATCAGATTAGTCAGATAAGCCATATCATTGAAGTAAAAAGAGTTGGTTAATAGAGGTGTTCGATGGAGTTATGTACGATTTGGGAGGCGATCAGTATTAGATACTTAATTCTATACTGGGACTACTGTGGATTAGCGACTTCCTTCCTCCCTCTTTGCGCGTGATATGTGACGCTTATCGGGCCCTATACTACTTCAGATGGGCCATGCAGATGATTCTTTGATCGCTTACTGTGCATTGTCGAGGTGGCCCTATACTGGATCGCTTGTCGCACAGCATTGTCGTGGCCCTATACTACTAAGATAGCGGTATGATTCTCTTTGGATCGCTTTTGTCGCTGCGGCATTGTTTGAGGTATTCTATACCACGGTATAGCGCGCTGTATGATTCTTCTTTGATCGCTTTGTCGCTGCATTGTCGGGCGCGGGTCTTTATACTACGGTAGAGCAATACATATGTTTGGCCCTATACTACTTCAAGATAAGGCGGTTGCCCTATACTACGGTATACACATATGGCTGCGGCCTTATACTTTGTGAGAGCGCGGGCGCCAGCTTTATACTACAGATAATATGCTGCGCCTGAGTATCAAGCAGATAAGTGCGGCGCGATTGCTGACAAATTCATTCCCCGCAGGACGGATCGAGTATACGCGCGATGTAGGACGGTAAGGCACGCGACATGCCAGATGGTGAAGTTCGATGACTGTAGTTTTAGTCGTCATTGAAGCCCCCGTGGATTTCATTCGCGGATTGCGGGCGCTTATCGGAACCCTCTATTATATATCTGGGCCGGTGCCATGTCTCGAGACTTCACGCGAATTACGTTGTATGACTTTATCCGATAATCCCGTATACATGTATTTTATCATATTTGACTACGGATGACTATTCATAATCTTGTTGTCACAATAGTCATGACGGTTATATCAACTATTTTTCTTCAGATACGGTATTTATTTTCATTGTAGTCTTTACCGGCATTATCAGCCTTTGTTAGATATGCTCTATATATCTTAAGGCTAATGGACGAGATACTGAACGGTAACATTGGTGAGCGTAAAATTATAAAACCCGAAGTTTATGCTAACTGCCGATGATGTCGATGAGGATATTTTATATATATAATGGCGGAAAACGGATTCAACGTGTTAGAATATAAGTACCGACTAACCACGACCGACACCATTTGAGGTAACAATAAGTTCAAGATAATTAAATGGAAAACTGGGAAGATAAATCAGACTTTGTTATTCCATTCAAAGATATATTACTCTACCATATTAAGAAACGATATATTTGGAAGGTCTTACGAGGAACATTAGTTGTCATAGGGAGTGAGCGGATTGTAAAACGGGGAGTAGTACTTTAAAGTGAACTAAAGATAAGTGATTGAAGTTGTATACGCATTTGAAGTTACGCAGAGGTTAAGATATATGCTTGCTATCATGGTGCTCGAGGTGTATATTATATCGGGAATTAGCTATACTTCGAAAGATAACGCATGTAGAATACCTCAGAATTGCGCGCACTCGCTGTTGTCGGTGTAGTATTATCGGTGTTAGTTAAAGCCATCAAGGAAAGCTTATTTTGCCACAGAAGAATCTATAAAAAATAATACTTTGGGTATATACTCTAAATAAAGTAGAATCTTAAATTATTCTTGTTCGCGCGATCGTGCAGTTAACTGCGGTTATTTATTTTCACTCAGCCTTTTAGTCGACTTCCTATTTTCCTGGCGGCAAGCCACGCCTGCGCTGTCAAGTGATTTGATACGACGTAATGTAGAGGCCGCTGGCATTCGCCAAGACGGCGACGGGCGAAGCCAAGACCTCAACAACATATTCTTTATCTTCTTTGAAGTTTCGTCAGATATAATTATTATCGACTGAAGCCGTATAACAAATCGCTTGATGTGTATTTATATTACGATTTTCAATGCTGGTTGCATTTATCGTTAGCTCACCCGACGGACGAAGCTTATATTGTTTTGGTTTTATGATGTAAAAAGGTTATTTTATTGCTATCCATCGCCGCGACTGACATATTGTGTCAGCGACGGTCCCAACCTCAGTAATCACGGGTCGTTACAATAATTATCGAATAATTTACAATACAGCTATAATAAATTCACTAACTACATTTCTTTACATGGCCTCCTTTGAATTTCAACGGAAGCACTCAACTCAGACGCCTCTACAGCTTTATCCAACATTTGAAAGTGTCAATTCATACTGTTGTCATTAGAACGGTTGGATAATCTACCCATAAATCAAAGTGAAACTTTTAAAGTTTCATTAATTTTGAAATTCACGCCTAAAATAAGCGAGGAGACGGAAAACTTTTCTAATGATTAGGTTATGATTATCTAATAATAACCTAATCATCCCCTTTAAATAGAATATTATTATTTAACCTAAAACCCCCAACTAATTAAGTTGGAATTGCCGCTCGCTAATTAAACTAACCCGTTAAATAAAAAATACCTCTAACAAGTTATTAACAAGCTCATTAACTATTTAAAAAATTAAAACCGATGTTAATTATTTCCCGGTGCTCATCCAATTAATAGTTTACACGCCAGTAGGTAAATTATCCATCGAGAATTTTATTAATTACAATTAATTTTTCAATTTATCAAATATAGTTTAATTCATTACATGATAATTCAACATCACAGACAAGCATGACTTGTGGTTATATATATCAGCAATGTATAATAACATAATGGACCATTATTATTATTATAACGACATGCATTTGATCTAAAGAATCGACATAATCTCTCTCAGATTACTATGAGAACCCGACTAGTAATTATACCATTATTTAACACTTAGTTTTAGTATCTGTTTTCCATTTCAAATTGTTCTGATTTCACTTTTCGGCATTAAGCAACCCCTAATCATCAAATTACTTTTTTATGTACATTATGAAAAATTAAAAAAATATTAGTGAATAAGAAGTACTCAGGATCAAAGCCTCGAGCACGCAATCCCAAAACGCCACCACTCAAATTGCAGTGATAACTAAACTAATAAACGACCGTTAAGCAACAATCATTAACGAAGATAATTATTGAAATCAATATTCATTTATTTCTAACATTGAAAGTAATGACGATATACTTGGGGCTTAGAACATAATCGTTAAATTGCCTCGCCAAATAATATAAGTCGCAATTTTATCCATCTAACGCCGTAAGATGCGGTAAACGGTTTTTGATATTAATGTAAAACGCATAATTTTAGCTTCTCTTTTGATCGGCGCTAAATTTTTTAAGTGGAAAGAGAAACTAAAAAGTGCACCTATCGCAATGAATAATAAAGTCGCTGAAAATTTCATTAAAATTTAACGCCCCTGAAAAAGAAAAGACAAAGTTTGCACATTTTCGATTAATATCAAAGACTATTTGTACAGATATCATATTTAGAAAGCTGAAAATACAACTTGCATATATTAGGTGATATAATTTTATCAATTAATTCAAAGAAAAAGAGAAGGGAGGGGGTTGTTAAGGTGGTGGTTGGAACTTCAAAGAGGTGAAATAGGACCAATGCAAGTTGCAGTCCTAAAATAAATAACCTTGATTTTATTATTTGATTGATGATGCAACAAAACACACGGATCAAAGAAGACAGCAATAAATGAGCAGTATAGGACCAACTTGCTTGCTATGTACACTAACGGATACGGAATAGCCCCTGTAATAAATGCAAGTGCTGGCTCTTTAAGGTTAATTTAATTTTTTACCCTTAAGTATTTAGTACTGTCAATAAATTCAAATCCGAACTGAACCGACTAAAACTTAATCGGTAATAACTGAAATTTAATAATCCCACGGAATCAACCGATGAAGAAAAATAAATAAATCGAATGTATTTCGTTCGGTTCGGTTTTCCTCGAATCGATCGGTTCGGAATCAAACCGATTTACTTTATTAATTAAAAAATTAAATATATATATAACTCGAAATGTAACCGAGAACCGAAATAACTCAATGTAACCGAAAATAACCGAAAATAAATCGGTAATCCGAACCGAAAACAACTCTAATGTAACTGCAAAATAATCAATCGAATAACTCAAAAATAACCGGTAATCGGAATCAAAAACCGGCCGAACCGACCGAATCCTGAATCGTTTCGTCCCATACCAAAAATAACCGGAAGAAGTCGAAGAAATTGTTCGGGTTCTTGTTTTCCTCAAAACCGAATCAATCCCGATCTGAAGTCCCAATACATTATATGTAATCTTTTAGTCAAGTCTTTACATTTCGCGATCTTTGCCCGATTCCTAAGCTTTTTTTTTTTATCTTTCGCGCCCTGCTTCATATCCCCACTTTTAACAACAATTACCATATTATCGGCTTCTAAACAAAATGATTATTTTACCCTAACACTAAACTATAAAGATAAGTGACATTTTACATCATTAAAATAAACTTCCACACTTTTTCTTCTTTTAATACACCCCACTCTACCCCCCGCCTTCAAACTATAGTCATTTTTATCTGACAATAATCTTTACCCAATCCCCCACCCCACCCTCGTTTGTTAGTTTCAACTATAGTCATTTTTTATCTGGACACAATCTTTTTATCCTGCTCCCTCGCCTCCCCCCACCCCACTCCCCATCTGATCTTGGCCATTTTATTCGACACACCTTACCTCTGTTTCAACCCTCACTTACCCCGCTAGCCCCCAATCATCCCTTTACCTTAGTTTTACCCCCTCATTTTACCCTCATTATTCGAGCTATAGCTTCATTTTCTCTCTTTGATGCTTTATCACTCATTAAGTTTCCTCGAAGAGTTTTGACACGCCTTACTCAGACAAGGGGTAAGTGTGTGTGCTGGCCAAAAGAAGAAAAATGACTATACTGGAGGGACTGTAGGGTGCTGCAAGCCGCAGTGATAAGCGGCCACAAATGTTAAAACGACTACCTGCTCGCGACGCGGTAGCGCTGTGTGAAAGAAGAAGCGGCCACAAAGAGTAAAAACGACTATGGCCGTGATCTAGTCAGCGATCGCGGATGCGCGGCAAAGTAGAGTGAGTGTAGCGCGCTGCCAGTGCTAAAAACGACTATAGCTCGCGAGATAAGATGCGACTCATGGGCCGTGACCGCCAAGTGCTAGCAAGCGCAAAGCTGTCAAAGATAAAATGACCATGGGCCTGCCACTCATAGTTGTATAAGAGTATTAAAAGTTAGTGCCATGTGCTCTATTTTAATTACGTAAAATGTTCCCCATACTTTGGGCTTTAACAAGCAGGACAAATAAATATTTTTTAAAACCGACATTGCAAGTGACCATACCAAGTAGCATTGTGATATGACTGTGACTCAAAAGATAAAAAATTCAGTGATTACAGATTTAAAAGATCGAAAAATATGTAATTCAACTTAAATAGATAATGACAAGATAAATACCAAAAAAAGAAATTAACATATTTTCTTTAATTGATATATGGTTCAAGGTCCAAAGTTCGACTCTGTCAAATAATATAAACAAATGAATAATTGGAACAATACCGTGCAATATAATAGATACTCCGTATGTAGTAGCAATATAATAGATACTCCGTATGTAGTAGATACATTTGCAAGTTGCAATGAAAGAGTTCGACTTAGTTATCTAAGAACTACATATAATTACGGTGGTTAAGTTTGAAATTATGTAAAAATATCAATTTTCTAACCAAAAGTTGTAAACATTACTAACAATTATAAAAGGATGGACCACCCCGTTTTTTCAATTGTAAAGATTAGCTCATTTATTTTGAGTTCAAAAGATAAAAAGTGATGAAGGGAGTAAAAGATATCGAATTTAAGCAATGGTAGTAATTAAGCATAATCTATAAAGAGCAAAACCGAAAGCAATCTCTTGCAAATGTCTTTAGTGCCTTTCTAAGTAACAAATTTATTTGAAGTTTTTTGTTTCCAAAGTGAACAAGATAGATTCAAAGTACTATTCCATTGCACTTGTTTTCTTTCTAGAAGTACTGTACTATTTCTTTGCTCTGCATCTTTTCCGCTCAGATTTTCATTATTCCTGATCTTTGCGGTGTTCTTTGTTTTTTAACTTATGACTTCACGATAATCAAATTGGCTTATCAATGAATCATTACTTCACCTCAAATTGGCGCTCAATTTCATTATGTACATTAATTGAAAATATTATAATTTAACTTATATAAAAAAACTCACCTCTTCCTTAATTCATTGATAGATTCAAAGTCCCGAAATCAATATTTACAATTTCTAAGTACAGAAAGAGTGATACATAATATTACTTGATGATAAATTAAAATGGTCACTCGAAAAAAAGTCGTTCACTATTTCTTTTCTTAAATGGCTAATTAATATGAATTAGCTATCGTGCAGAGTTCTAATCAGGCGCACTGTCGTACAGATCATGTAATTTTTCAGATATTCGATTTGGGTACATTTATCACATTATGAAATATGTAATAGTACAAAATGAGAAAAGAAAATTGATAGAAACATCATTAATAATTATATAATTTATATACCAATATTAAATCTATAATTTCAATAGACTGTACCATATATATATTAATTAAAACATCAATACAATAGTAAAATATTAATTCCATCATCAATCTTAGATCATTTAATTTTTTCATGAAATTATGAGGATAAACATTGTCATTTTGGCTAAAATTTTAAACTCCCTTCATTTTTTTATTTGACGTTTTCAAATATCGAGGTAGAATTTTGACTATCAATTATTCTTAAACTATATGTTCAAAAATTATTTAAAAAATAATATTATGATACTATTTGCAAAGACAAATGTAATGATATAAATTTTACATTTATTTAAATAATAATTAATCACAATTATGACCCTTAGGCTTTATATATAGTATAGATATCAACTAATTTGATATAAACATATGAACATTAGTTGAAATATTATCTACCATTTCAATAGTAACGAACATACGAATATAATGCTTACGGCTATGAAAATCCATGCTAACATATGCAAAAACTCAAGAGTTTGAATAAGCAGCACAAATTGAAGGCTCGACACGTCGAGAAACAAAAATTTTAGTTTCATCTTACGGATTGCATTTTCACTTGCCTCCAATATATAATTATTTCGACATCAAAGATAATGAATTTAGTAACCAACTCAACGATATATCGTATAAACTACTTTATATCAATATAACTTTACAGGTTATTTTGGAATTGCCTTTTGGAATTAGACATACAAGAAATGTAACGCCATACGATAAACTTAAATGACTTGCGCTCACCAAACAACGGTACTAATTTGAAAGGCTAGCTACGCTGCAACGCGCCAGAAAATCACGTTGTGTCTGTAAACAACCCAACACCTCTTTCTATCATCCACTCCCAACTCCCATGCCCCACTTCCCCCATTTTATTTTTTAAAGAAACCACCATTTAATTTACATTGGAATTTAAACAACCAACAAAAAATTAAAATTAAAATTAATTTCCTTTCCCAAAAATTTAATTATTATTACTTTGTGTTATAGTTCCAATCTTTTTTTCACTATAAAGTTATATTCTTTATGACGCTTTTGTTGAACTGCTATATTTCTTAGCCAGCTACATTAGCTAAGTAAAAGCTCAAATTTTAAATAAAAAAATAAAGAAAAATTGATATACGTAACTGAATCATTTTTGATTTTTTTAATAAATAAATGCGAAATACTATAATACCTCTACTTACTTATCACGAAAAACAACATACTGCTTTATTAGACCGTTGAATGATCTCAAGCACAAATCTAATGGTGTACAATTACTCACTAATATCTTGTAAGCACAAACCATAGGGTCTTATGCTTATACATAGATGTGTCAACTCCCTTATTTTTTAATTTGCCAAACTCTTATGTTCCAAATTATACAAATTGATTCATAAAAAGTTGGGGCGTTCATGAACTTCCTCAAGATAAACACTCAAAACTAATAATTATACAAAATTGACGATCAACTTGCTCAATAAAGAACCTTAAGTGAAAGATAGGATAAGACTCTGCATCCATTATGATTCTCTGCAGCAACTCGTAAGTCATATGAATTCAAAAACTCCCTTCACCCCTACTGAAAGATTATTTAATTTATTTTTTCGTATTCAGATATTAACAAATTTTATAATCTTAATTAATAAAAAAAATTTAATTTGAATCATGATTATTAATTTAATAATAAATTATGTCAAAAAATATTTTGATATAATTTTTACAAAGTATATAACACTTTATTTAAAAAATATTTAAATTCAATAATCTCCACTCCAAGGTTAGTCCAATTTGCTACGGTCCATCTTATATTGATTTTTATTTTACAACCATGTGAATTGTTAGAATTATTGAACATGATAGGAAATTTTAATTTATCATCACATTAAGTGTATATAATCACATACATTAAGTGTATATAGTACATTAACTAAACTAGAAATTAACATATATATTTTGCATCAAATATTATATAACATGCATAAATTTAATTTAAATCCAAAATTTAAAATTGATCAACCCGATAAGAGCTTAAACAATTATTTAAATGTGGTGCTTAAAAGCATAAATACATTAATTTCTCTTTCTTTTTTTAATTTCAACAAATTTTTTTAAAATAATTTTTTTTTTTAAACTATCTGTTCCAATAGCTATAAATTACTTAGATATAATACTTAAAAGAATTTCTTTAATTAAACTACTAACCCCTGTCTCGATCAATCCTAATAAGATACTCGTGTTATAACCATCTCCCCTGGACCTTCCGACATCCGCTGGCCCCTACCTTTTATTTATTGAGTATCTTTTAAGTTATTACTTTCTAACATATTTTTTACATGTAAATTGCATTACAATAGTTCAACGTGCTTAGGCTTTATTTTTCCTACTTTTTCCCCCATCACTTACCAGGCCAAGGACGCATGATTTACTCTTGATTAAAAGCAGAAAACCCAAACCTGATGATTGCGGAAAAACGCAAAAATCGGCCGTTATCCCAAACTGCCGGACCGATCGACTTGACGGATTTCTACTTTATCGAGCTCAATTTTATCGATTTAATGATTTTTTTATTTATATTTCGCCTCCTTCGATTTTGCTAATCCTATACAATATTTATTAAATAACAATAATAATAAACTCCAAAGTTCAAAATAATAACATAATAAAGTTCAAAACTCCAAATATTCAAAAACACGACACACAAGCTCAAATGTCCAAATACAAGAATAATAATAAGCTCAATCATTCAAATACTATATTAATAAAAAGTTCCCTTAAATGTCCAAAATACAAAGAAAATATCGAATAATCGATACATTCAAAAGACAACTCTTAAGCAAGCCCATTGCCTTCTTTATTAGGGTGCTGAATCGAAGATATGTACGCCGTAGATGAATTTTCAGACTAGCAACAAATGAAAGATACGCTGTGTAAAGCATATTGCCTCTTATTAACTAATATTTCTGAACACAATTAATTAATATTTGGAACTAAAATTAATTAATATTTGAACATAATTCAACCGGAGCACATAACTAAAACTGATACAAATTTCTCCTTAATTTGTATAAATTAAACAAATTATACAATTTATGGTGGCTAATTAAACCGATATAAAAAATTATAATTTTAAATAATAACATATTCTATGTAGATCTATTTTTATTATTATTATAATAGGTGTTAGTTAAATATATAATCATATATTTTGTGCAGAATTATTATTATTATTATGCAGAACTATTGATATTATTATTATAATATGTATTAGTTAAATAATCATATGTTTGGTGTAGAACTATTATTATTATTGTTGTTATTTAATTTCCAACATATATGAATTTTATATATTGATATCCACAAAAAATTAAATTATATCACCTCTTTAACTGCAAGATAAAAGCAAAATAATTCAACGATATTATATTTACGATCAATTGGCCAATATATTGGCTGTAGACATCAAATTGTTAAAGTAATATGTGTACTCTCCTGGATGCAAGATCTCACCTTGGAAGATAATGATATATCTTCCTAATCCCGGGACATAAACGTCAATTTTGGTTGAGATGACACAACATCACATTCAGAGATATTTGACACAATTTAAAATTGACAAGATATCTTTATATGCTTTTGGTAGAATCTATTATTGGCTGTTATTGTTATCAAGTTTATTATTATTATTATTATTATTATTATTATTATTATTAATTATCCATTTGAATCATAATGGGACGTTAACTACTATTTAACATCCAGTTTCAAGTAACAAATAATGATAAAGCTCATATACAAGCATTAGATTCCCAATAAATTATTTCCACCTGGGCCCACGCATTTAAATTCAAGCACACCGAATTATCCCACACATTGAGATAAAGACAAGTTTCAGAAGAATTTTCTTCATTCTCTTCCAACTTTATATAAGAACAAAATCATAGTAAACACGCAAGTCGAATACCAAATTATTTTCTTAATATTATCATTATAGATAACGTGTTCAAGTAGTTGACGTATAATCGAGAGGTCTAGAACATGTTAATATGGATTAATTTGTCATGTTAAAAAATCTTTTCTTTTCTTTAGTCGAGGAAAATATACGGTATGTTTAATCAAGATCTTTCATCTTTTAAACTAATTATCTATTCGACAAAGTATAATTATATTTGATTGATTATTATTTGAATAATATAATTTTTGAATATTAATATTATATTACTAATAATTGTATGTTATTATTATACCTCTGTATTTAAATTATATTACTAATAATTTAATAATTACTAATAATTACTCATAATTACTATTACTAATAATTTAAGTAATAATTGATTATTACTAATAATAATTGGATGTTAATATTAATTGGATGTTACATCAGATATAAATTTAATAATTGATTATTACTAATAATTTAAGTAATAATTACTTAATAAGTCAATTATATTACTAATAATTGATGTTAATATTATAATTGTATTTAAATTATATTACTAATAATTTAAGTAATAATTGATTATTACTAATATATTATATTACTGATTGACATATATTATTTAAGTTTATTTTTGTTGAATATGTATTAATAATAATATATTAATAATTTGGAAGTAATATTACTACAAAAGTATACTTGAAATAAAATGTATCATAAAAATAAAAACAAATATTATCCATAAAAAGTAATCCCATTGCATAATTTAAGGGCATGATCTTTTTAAATATTTAATCATCATATTTTATAGTAATTTTCAACAATATCAAAGTATTCTTTCAAAAAATAAAAATATTAATTAAAAAATCAAATGAGTGTAAATTTTTACACAATTTTAAAATGATTTCGAATTAAATATAAAAAATATATCAAATATTTAAAAATCGACAGATGTTGCTAGTTATACTTTTAAAAAGTAATTAGTATACAATAATACTATCATACCTAGAAAATACTATTTTGAGCTGTTGATAAAACAAATTCTAAAGAGGCCAATAGTTAATAAATAGGACAGTAATATCATATAATTTGCATTTTTTATCATTAATGAACAAAACATTTAATGAACCATAACTTCCACTTACGTAACTTGAATACTGATCTCTCAAGAATGTGACTCAGACGCTTTTTCTCTCAATTTTATCAAAATTATAAAATCATACTTAAACGTCATCTATATAAGTCAGAATACACAAAGTGTAGGAAGAATGATTCTTTGTATCAAATAACGTAGCTCGGAAAGCATACCCTATATACACAAATTAATGGCCTTCCTATACAAACACGGCGCCGAAATACAAAATACTATGTCAAAAATATGTCCGACATCGGTAGGCGTCGGACTTTGGCACCTCCCGAACTCCTAATCGACTTACACGTCAAACATCGGACAATGGGCTTCCAGACCCATAACTCCCGACCATGTCACGACACTACAAACCAACACCCTCCTCAAGCTCGGAAAGACAAGATCACAAATGCCCAACTTTGCTCATCAAAAGTTTCGAACCTGTGGCCGCTTCCCCGATAGATTTGTAAAAGACAACCGTAGCCATAAAGTTTCCATACGGCAACAATAGTCCCAATCCCAATAGCATCCCTCGAATAAAACGATAATCAATCTCGACGTGCTCAAGCCGCCATGAAAATAATAGGATCGTAGTCGTAATGGGCAATGACCGACCATCACTATACACTTGAACCGCTAAGTACGATCAATGCCCAAACATGCTCAATCCTTCCTCACCACTTTTAACTCCACACGTCAAGGCCGCCATACCGTGACTCGCCTCACCGCTAACGACACAAAATTTTCCCGCTTCTTTGTCTTCCCAAGAAGCCAGGAGAACTCCCCAAAAACATCACCCAACCAAGAACTTAACGCCTAGTAATGTGACGTACCATCAATCCGAGTCACACCACCCAAACAATCTTAAGTCGAATCACCGTAATGCACTCCCCGACTGCATCTAATTCATAAGATCTCACCACTCCGAGCCACAGATTTAATACCCTCTTGGCCCCCCAGAAACTCCGAAATGATACGCACAACATGTCGAGCATCGACGAGTATACAGCAAATCGCCTCCCAATCAAACGATATACTTCTCCCCCCATTACGCACGCATTCAATGTGATGAGCCAAGTTTATGATTTGGTTCATTGAAAAAGATGCAGGAAGACCACTCAACAAACCACACTCACTAATAATGTCCTGCAAAGCTGCTATTTTATCTAAATGATAAAGAGATCTTCCTCTTAGGCACTTTGCCGCCTCAATAAACAAAAATACTTGTATTCCCGTGATCCTTACGTGAAAGTATAACCGAGGTACTTCTCAAAACATCCACTATAGTCAAAATTAGTGTCGGGATTAATCATACGATCAACATAAATGTGTTAACAAGCAACTGAACACCATCACGAATTATAAGAGAATAAAGAGTAGTCCGAGTAAAGACCGAGTTGAAACCATGCTAAATCAAAGTCGCTGCGGAAGCTAATGAACCAACAACGAGGTGTTGTTTCCGCCTCCATACAATGACTTACGCACGACACAATTTTTGTCGGGTCTTCACTATGATCAAAATCAGTGGAAATTTCATATATACCTCCTTATGGAGATATCCATAAAAAAAACATTATGTACATTCATCTAATATAGTACCAGCATCGAGCAACTATATAGTAGAATTCATTTTCATGTGTCCATGCACTATTCGAGATTCCAGGCATACCAAACGAACCCCTACTATTACGTGGGAATTGTTTAACGTGCTGTGATGAAATCAAGAATTGTGTCAATTATGCTAAAAATTGGCATAAACGATAACAAGAAAATAAAAATCCTGTCTCTTGTTCCCTCATTTCTGAAACAATCTAGGAATTTCGGAGAGAGGGGGGGATAAACATTTTTCAATATTTTCAGACAAACAATTGGAAATTTTGATATAGAAGTAATATATAGAGATGGATACGATATTTAGCAAGGTTGGTTCTTATTGGATGGGTCAGAAAGCTAACAAGGAGCTCAGCTCTGTCTCCAAAGACATCAATGTATGCATTGACCCTTTATCTTTATCTGTCCCAATTATTTGTCACATTTGCTTCCATTTATGATAGTGCATTTCTTTTCATGATGTTACAACTAATTACATGCAGAATTCTGACCAAAATATGTGGTTTGGTGATAAACATGATTGGGCTTGTTGATATATTAATGTTTAATGAATTTGAGATTAATGTGCAATCAAGATATGAGAAAAGGAGGGGTGGAAAGCTTCAAATTTGGTTTTGTGATTAAAGATCAATGTTAGATGATAAAAGATGTGATTTTATTCATAAACGAAAATTGGATTTTGTGTATAAGATAATTGATAAAATTTCTTTTAGAATGCATGAGTTGAAATTGTCTCAAATTCATGTAAATTTGTGCATTATATATTTCACATATGATTCTCCTATTCTTGGAAAATGTTTATGGTCTTATTGTTTGTCTCTGATTGCCAAGAACAATAATTATTTGAAGTTTTGAACAAGAAGTCCTAATATGCTTCTTGTTATGAAAGAGCACCTCAATCATATCGAAACTGTTTTGATCTCAAATATGTTTTTGTTCAATTTGTAGTCACTGGGAACCAGCATTGATGGTGGGACAAAATGGATTGTTGGCAAGATAAAAGGTTAATGTTATTTTCTTACATGCTTGTTTGTGTTGCATTATATTTTATTTTCTTACATTCCTGTTTTTAAATTAAGAGGTCATGGAAGTCATGAAATTGAAATTAAGATATTTGAGTTATGAAGTCACAAAATTTGCTGCTATAGAAGACATTCGATTAATAACCTTCAACTTCGTAAATTATGTGCTAAAATTCATGCAATTTGAGAACAATCAAAACAATAAATGAAAGAAGAAGAGAGCTCTCGAAGTTCCGAGAGAAGAATTCTCAATTTACCTCACATCAAATGAATTATATACAGAATGTTCCTATTTACACAAACTGCAGAAAGCACAAGGAGAATGTATCCAGACACATTAATATATAACTTGTCACTAAAAATGTGTTTGCAACTAATCGACTAAGCTATATATCTGAACTTGCACGCTCATAACTGCCTGTGCTTACATGGCAAGTTAGTTATGTGTAATGTCAGGTGATCCATTTAGCTGTGATGTTATATGCACTGTTGTCTGCTAGCTGTTGAGGTTTGTGCTCATGCACAAATGCATTTCGCCTTGAATATGGATTCTGCTTAGTTTGTTGCTTGAACTGTTTTGAGTTCTGTGTATTTGCATCATGCTTTTTTGAAAGAATGCACCTCATCTTTGTGCACTATGGTGACAAAGTCTAAATGTTGCGTATTGAACAAAATTTTACTATCTATCTCTTGTTAGAAGTGATAATCAAATCTGTCACTACTAATTGTTAAGAATCCATGCAATCCACCTAAACCAATTCGGACTACGGCCTAGGGGAGTAGCCTGGGTTTTCCTCAATACCAATAGTTTCAACGAAGAAAAGTTTTTGAAATCGTTGACATATGCCTCCTTATTCTTGAGCAACCTTATTTTCCCAGAGGGTCTATGATGTGTTATCATTCTCTGTTGTTAATATGGATTGTTACCATTTTGCAGGGTCAATGCAAAAACCACTTGAAGAGCTTTTGAAAGAACACGACCTGCCAGTCGGTATCTTCCCTAGTGATGCCACTGGGTATGAGTTCAACGAACAAACCAAATTGCTAACTGTCAATATGTCTTCGATATGTGAGGTGAGTTACAAGGATTCATCTGTCTTGCGGCTAGATACTGTTGTGACCGCTTATCTGGAGAAAGGAAAGCTTACTGACATAGATGGAATGAAAACAAAGGTGATGATTTGGATAAAGGTATCCTCCATCACATCCGAGGGATCGAAGCTTCACTTCCAAGCTGGAATGAGGAAAACCAGGAATAGAGATGCCTATGAGGTTCTTAGGCCTGGTGTAACTGTAAGTAAGTTCTAATATACAAATCCGAACCAGAGATATCGCCAATGTATCTCCTTTTGGATGATCACAGACCAGTTTCGGCAATTTGTGTGTTTTGTGTTTGTGTAATTATCAATTTTTCTTTGTTATTACTCTGTATCTGATAGTTCTGATTATTATGTAATGGTAGTAGTGTCCAAGGATGGAAACAAAGATTGCAAGAAACAAAGGGCCATAAAGATGAGCATGACACTCTATCAGACAAGCAGCAACGTAAATCTTATTCTCGTCTTATCACACAAAGTGGTTACATTTATTACTTTGTAGTTAAATTTAATTTGGTTGGAAAATGTAGAAAATTATAATGTGGGTAAATTTGTGGGAAAAAAGAGAGGCTCTGATGTGCAAATTCTTCCAAATTGGAATTAGTGAGGTAGCAACACCTTCACAAGAGGCACATAATAATCATCACTGCACTCTATGATTAATGCACCAGCCGGAACCGAACCCGTCCGCACTGTATAGGGCAAATTTCGCCCTACCACTAGACCACTGGTGCTTGTTGAGTATTACAACCGTATAGAATTATCTACACACCACATCTCCAATGTGAAAAGACAACATTCCTAAACTTTGGCCATCTTTCAATGATCCAGAAGATGAAGAATAAATAAATGAAATAATAGTATGTTGTTTTGATTATATAACAAGAATAATAATATAGATCATCACTTGGCTCTTCCGCTGATAAACTAAAATGTGTTAGATGGTACGGTAAATGTATTATGTACTTTTATATTTCCTTTTCTTTATTCCTAAAGATTGTCCATTTTTTTTATAATTATAACTTTCAATTTTGACATTAAATATATTTATTTCGCTAAGTATATAACATTCGACAAAAATATATCAATCTGGAAGTTAGCCAAATATATTTTTCTATCGATATAGTTTTCATCAAGCAATATGCCAACACAAACAAAAATATTTAATATCAAATCCTTTACGAATACAACAAAAATCAAAAGTTTGGGACACCATGATTATGATTGAGGTAAGATTTACCCTCAGAACAAAGAAAATATACATGTGATGCAATAAAAGTGGTCAATATATATGATAAATGTTATAAAAATTGGATATTTGATAACTCAAATTAATACGATATTATTTATTGTTGTTACAACTACTATATTATATCTATTATCTATTACTACCACTATTAGGAAAGAACATAAAATCAAAAGCAAAAGTAGATAATGGAAAGAGTGATTTGTCTCCTCGATACATTTTTATTTACGGTGAACGGGAGTATTTATAGTGTAAAATATACCCAACAAAATACTATTACTTTTTTAACACTACTATTTATATTTATATGTTCGAATTCTATAACAATAAAGTATTATTTGATCATGCACTCCGAATCAAACATTTTTCAATATCCCAGGAACTTTATTTATCTCATGAATTCTTCATTGGTCCAATTGTCCAATCTTCCAAAAGGTGCAACTTCATTCCTCTTTTCAAGCTTTTATATCCAAAAGGCAGATTCTCCAACAAATTGCTTTAGTTTAGAGGAGATAATTATTGGAAATTTGGTCCCATATATGTTTAGAGGAGATAATTATTGGCAATTTGGTCCTATATGGTTGTCTCCCTCAAATCAAGCTAAAGCTGATATTTTGTTCTAGATAGTTATATTGTAATAGATTAATTTTTGAAAGTGGTTGAAATAAGCAAAGAATCGCCTCTAAACATGATAAATAATATTAAGGCTATTAGTTCCGTTTAACTTAAAATAGGGATAAAATGTGAACATTTCGCTCTTCGGTAAACTATATTTCAAATATTCTCGGTTAATTTTCGGCGACTATCACTTGTAAATATCAGAATTATCTCGATACTAAAACTACAAATTAGTCTCACAATCATATATCAAATCGACAATTAGCTTTACTCGAGAGGGTAAATGCAAAGAAACAATTTTTATTATTTATGAAAAAGTGGTAAAAAATAAAATTACTAGCTGTGAGCAAATTTTTTTCAATGTGTACGTGTTTTATCAAATCAAGAGATCGATCATTCAAACTACGAAGTTCCTAAACGCGATGACGATTTCTCTGTGAGATGTCCCGCTTACTTGACTCGATATCTCTGATACGAGCCTGTATGAGCTTGGCTTGATTTGGATGCTTAATTTGACTCTTGGATTTGGGTTGAGAAACTTCCTACCACAAAGCTCGAGCATATTCCCATTTCTCATGAATTTGAGATTTGGTCCGACTTGATATAATCCTGTGCTGGGAGCCCCTAGAAGCGAGATTCCTGCTGTTGGTTGTATGGGACTTGATTTGGATCTTAGACTTGGATCTCCTGGCCTATGTTGGGGATTTGATGGACTTAAATGCAGGCATCCGCAGCTAATCTTTCTATGGTGGATTTAAGGGATATGATCCATGTAATGGAGTAGTTGTATAAGCTTACCGCCTTTAGTGGGACTTTGTAACTTAAAGCAGGCTACTTCTATCTTTGGGGGATTTAGTGAGATTTGACCTCACTTAGATTTTACTTAAGTTTCGGGCAAAGATCACTCTAATAAGTCACAAATACTTTTAGCATCTAAGTTATCAGAGGGACGATCAACCTTATCGATGATACTCCATCAATCGCATGTGGCCTTAGTAGCTTGCTCTCGGCTTGGAACTAAATTTATAGGACCGAACGCTAGTTGTATTCTTATATCTCTGAACTTGATGAATCAAACCCGATATTTTTCAAAACATGTAAGATTTTTGAAGAAATTGGGCTATTTATTTATTCTCAATATTCGAAATGTTTTCAAATTCGTGTCGATTCTCATCAAATTTTGTTTCAGATTTGAAGAATTACTAAGTATAAAGAATCTCTCATTTCATGCCCTATTTTAGGCTACCTGAGGTGTGTTCGAAAGCTACCAAGTCAGTAAGCCAACATGGTTTTAAAAGATGAACTTAAAATTTCGCAGGATCGTCCGTATTTTCTCATATGTTTGTTTGTGTATTTTCCGATGTCAATTGTGATTTTCTCGAGATGGAATTTCTTCTGAAAATACAAAGGGGGGTATTTATAAAGCCTCGGCCTGAATACGCCTCGATCGGCTTGGCTCATTTTCGTGTGATCCATCTAACCAATGAATAGCAGTGATCTCGAACCTCAATTTTTGAGAATTTCTTTAATCAAAGAAAAGGTTGGAAAATAGGTGCCTGTCATGTAGAAAGCAAGGTTTCAAATTTTTCTAGCCAAACACATTTTCACGCACCCTGACCTTTGAGTCTTCATTTCAAAACCTCCCATAACTTCTGGGAAATCTCTATTTCAACTCAAACTCCGTAACTTTAATTTCGTGCCTATGGCCGCATTTTTAACCCAATAAATTAGGGGGACTTTTTAGCCTCAAATCCTAAATTTAATCTAACACTTAATTGGCTTATTTTCGAAACCCTTGTCAATCGAGGGTTTTATATTAAATTTCAGGTTCGATCGAGAACCTGTAATACGTGACATTTAGTGGCTTGATTTAATTAATTTTGATTAAGTCGCCTTAATCATTTTAATTATTTTTAATAAATTTTCACCATTCATAGAGTTAAGTAGTCTTTTGTGCGATTTATGGAAATGTGATTTCGAAGATTCAACAATCGGAAACGACAAAGCGAACCAACTACTCCCTCCAATCATCACACAAATCAGAGGGCCGATGCCTCAAAGGACAAATTTTGAACCATATAAAATCAAAGGCGTCGCCCGTTAAAAGAGCCATACTCGACCAGCCCCATATGTCTGAAATTTTTCACCTGGTTTGAAATCTAAATGTTTGAGACTTTTCACCCTATGAAATCCTAAAATTGAGTCTTATCTGATTTTAATATGAGAGCAACAAATAAAAAGAGATATTTGAAATGTGAGAGAAATTTGAATTTGGCTTAAACTTTTATGTAAAAAATAAATATGTCTAAATGTCTATATTAAATAAATTTTAGGGAAAGTCAAATTTTGTTAATTGGAAAATTGAGCCAATACTTTATAACCAAATACATCAAATATCATAAATGAGAAGGGAAATCATGTTGACACATAAATAATTTAATAAACTGAGAGAGCGACCGATTGTCCCACATTTAAAACTTTCGAGGACCACCTTATTCCACCGTTTATGACCAGCATAAATAACGTAACTATCCGACAATCGAATCAAATCGATAATTACCTTTAATAAATCAAGCATTAATGTAGTATCTTGATGAAGAGGTCTCAACAATAAAAGAAACGAGCACTCACAAAATGTTGAAATGAGATTTCAAAAGAAGTTAATATTAGAAAATGGAAACCAGAAAGCAACTGAAGGTGGTTGGCTTGCTGGTTGGCAGTTGGCACATTTATAAAACCTTTTAAATGAAAGAAAATGTTTATTATGAGTTGCACTTTATGACATGATACATTCTTATAAATGAACTCTTTCAAAAGACGAATGCTTTCGAGTCTTTTGTGTACTTCTAAAAAGAAGTAGCAGAAAATTTGATTAAAAAAATGGGTTATCACAGTTGTGGGCAATCTTGGAGAGTACTTATTTTTTCATGTACTTTACTTTTGTTTTCTCTAACTTCTCCATTTCAACTTGCTTCTTGTAATAAAGAAACTAAAGGAGAAGAAGGGAAAGTCACTCTCTCTTTGTACTATGAAACTCTTTGCCCATATTGTGCAAATTTCATAGTGCATGAATTGGTCAAGGTTTTTGAAACAGATCTCATCTCCATTGTCAATCTCAGATTAGTCCCTTGGGGCAATGCACAAATCTCAAACAACAGCTTTGTCTGTCAGGTACCACTAGCATACGCTCCACTACTTTAGGCTTTAATTAGCTCATAGTAAAAATATATCTTCACAAATTGAAATAGAAAAATACATATACATATGTATATTATAGTAATAAGTGCGTTACATTAAGATTTATACTTCAAACATTTAAACCGGTATAATAAAATGTTTACCAAAGAATTTATGGAATTTGTAAATTATACTTTTGATTTATATATAATTTATTTTTTCATAGTTATATATGCTCTTTACAATTTTCTCTAACAATGTATTTAAAAAGTTTCTTTCATACTCATACTATTTCTTTCTATTTTTCAAAGTTTAATAAAAAAATGCCCCTTAGTTATTTTGTTTATCGTTAAAAATATCATTTTTCTCTTTAATAAAAAAAAACACCTTGCGTTATTTATTTATCGTTAGAAACATCACTAATCAATCACATTAATTATATAAATTATTCATAATTCTACTATTTAATTTTATTTTATGTGTATTCATTTTCAACATATTTTTATTAATGATTATCTCGCAATAATATTTGCACAAAAACCGAATAATACTGGGCATTTTATTATGAAATTCTCTCAATTTTACCTCTAAAATAGCGAAAGAGGGGCTACAGCCATTAAATGCCTTGTTCGAATGTTAAATATTCCAAATGAATTAATATTAAAAATCAAGGAACAAGATGACATACCTATTTTAAAAAAGATATCTTCGCAACGAATTTTTAATAAAAAATTAAACCAATAACAGCGTATACGTAATTAATATTACTTCGATACTAAACTTTTAAAATTTTTACAAATAACAAACTTTAGCATAAAACGCCACCAAGTCATTCAAATTAGGTCTGATGGGGAATCGGTTTTACCCGTTTGAGTGAAGAAAAACCGTCTCCAGCAGAACCTGAACCCAGACGGACCTAAGCGATTTTTCACCCAAGCTTCCTAAGCGCCACTGTCACCATTAACATCTATATTTGTTTTTACTAAATTTTAAATTTACATGTGCCTTCCTATTTCAATTCTACCAACAAATTACTGTATCATACGAAATCAATAACAACATCCAAACGCAAACTAATTTGAAGCATCAAACACAACAAAACGAACAAAACAAAGACAACCCAAGTAGGGACAAACCAAATAAATAGTAAAAAACTAAAAATCAATTAAAAACTAAAATAATAACAATAATAGAGTTCAAAACCCAAAATGTCAAAAAACAACAACAATAATAATAATAATAATAATAATAATAATAATAATAATAATAATAAGTTCAAATGTCCAAAACGTTAACAATAATAAAGCTCAAAATGTCCAAATACAAGAAAACGCATTAAATAAATCAATACATCCATAGCATACCCCTCATCAGTTCCTTCCAACGATAATTTACCTCTACAAAAATAAACAGATATATTAGAGTTAAATATAAAACATGTAAAAATACATAACGACATAGCATTAACGATAAACATACCATATGAAATTTTCATACTTCAACATCTTTCCATGGTAGTCTCTAAATCAATCAAAGTATCCTTCGTTTTTTAACCAATTTGAGCAATAAAACAAGCTACTCGACCGTATTCGGCTCTTAAAGAACTTCTATACTCATTCAAAACTCCTTACCTCCCCGTGCTAAATGTTTGTTCAAGCAACTATTTAAACCGAATAGCTAAAACATCTTAGCAATTTTGTACAAACAGGAAATCAGAATTTATTTTCCACCATTCTAGAATATTCAAATCTCCAACCTTCTCACAAGGTTCACTCAAATATTGAGTCAATTCACATTTGCTTTCGAAGGATTCCTCCACATCTAACTCCATTTGAAATTCAGAATCCATCTCTTCCCAATTTGACGATCTCTCTTCATTGACAACATTAGAATTAGAATTCACATTGACTTCTTTGGATGCATATCGATCCATATATTCTCGATACAATACTTCTAATTCCAATTTGATTGTGTCAACCATGAGTCTACCCCTATCGATCCTTCCAATAGCACGCCACCATATAACTTTTTAGCCAAAATTGAGGTACTTAACTTCTATATCTGTGTTCAAGACAACTACCATAAGCACTGCATTGTTCTTAACACCAAGATTAACCCAATACTTGTCAAATTCTAGCTTTTATATTGTCATCCATCTTCTTCAAAAACAAGATCATTACTATTTTGCCATTTTCTTATTGTCGACACATCATAACAATTTAAAGAAAGTGGGAAGACATGACAAAATTACAACCAGAAAATGCTAAAGTAGACTCATAAAACAAACCTAGAAACTTGACAAATGCTTCAGTCTTTACCCAATCATCATTATCAGGAGGTCCATCAAGAGACACATTTTTTTCTTCAAAGTTTTTGAAATAATTACAATAACCAGCATCCTCCCTCCTCAACCTATTGAAAGCTTTTTGATACTTAACTACCGCTTCAAGCACTGGGCAGGTCGATTCCATCGGTCTCGACATCAAGCAAGCACAAAACCTCCTTCTACACTCACTTTCCAAGTGAAATACATTCTTTGAAAACAATTTACTTTGGGGAGATGACCTCACAAATTTCAGAGCACATCTAATCTTCAAAATTGAAGTAGATTTCTCTTCAAAACCTCTTTTAAATCCATTAGGTTAATAATATGAGCAAAGACATCTAATACATGCAAGTATTTATTTTTACAACCCCCTCCCTCCAATTACCTTGCTAAGTAATCTAATGCCCACTCATTTGAAGATTTACTATCCACAGCCACCGGCTAAAATTTTATCAAACTCTTAATCCATTCAAACAAGTCTCACAACCTTCCCTATCATTTCCCTCTTATGACTTTCAACTAAACAAAATTCAAGATTTTTCAAGCTCCAACTATGACTACTATAATGATACCAAAACCAAGTAACCGATATTCGAATCAAGTCCAATCTTACCCGTAGTTGCCACAACCTCCGATTCTTTAAGAAATTTTTCAACTCGAAGCTCTTTTCATACAATCTAAAACAATCGCTGTTATTAGTATCTCTACAAGTGATAAAATTCCCTGCAAATCCTTCCTTCAACAAAATTAAATAGCAACTCATCAACAATATGCATATTGTATAAAAGAATCCTAAGTTTCTTAATATCAAGGTCTTTAGTCTTATACCAACTATTGAACGCGATTCATCACTTTCTGAAGACATATATAATTAATTCTCAAGTTGATTCTTATCTCATTTCTCACCTTCTTATTCAAATGGGAAGATTTCGACACCTTTTAATATGATTATTTTAAAACCACCAAGCACTATGTTTATTAGGTTCACATAAGTTATTAAACAATGCAAAACATCCAAATTCCCTTGGACCGAACCTTCAAAGTGGAGTTCAATAAAGCTGAATAACATCTACCAAGATTTTAGTAATTCCAACCTCGCTAAGCATACAGAGATTGTAAGAGGCTGTAATTGGCAGTGACGCTAAGTTTCTTAATACTAGTTAAAGATTGAAGTCCTACTAAGCATGTGAGGCAAAGAACGTAGGTTTATAATTAGCATGACTGAAGTGTACTCTATAAACTCCAAAGGCATCTCTCCGGAAGCTATTCCATCTTCGCAACTCATAAATTCCAATTATCCGCCATGGTTTCACCTTCTACTAATGTGCATTCCATCCAAATGAGTTTTGGCTATTAACTCCGTAGAACACAAAACAAACAAATATATACTAAAATTAAATAAATCAATATTACGTAAATTAAAATATTCATAGTTCATGTAAACTACTAAATCTATATACTAAAATTAAACAAAATTAATATAAAGGAGACCAAAATCAATAAACTTTATATACTAAAATTAATAAATAAACAAATCAAAAATTAATAAACTTATATACTAAAATTAATAAACTTATATACTAAAATTAATAAACATTCATAAATTAAATCAATATAAACTTATATACTCAAATTAAACCTATTCAATCTAGAAATTAAACATCTAAAATTACGTAAAATAATAAACTTAAAACATGAGAAATTAAACAAATAAATAAACTTAAACAAAACAATAACATCTCAAAAAAATAACTAAATTAACAAACAAATTTAAATAATAAACTAAAAACAATAAACAAATTCGAAATAAAAAAATTGAGATAATAAACTAAAATTAAATATAATCAAATATCGTAAAATAAACTTAAAACACAATCAAAAGTAGGAGAACAAGTTAAAATGAAACCATACTTTTGAAGAAAATCAAGAACAATACTGCGGATCAGTATGTCAAAGTTTATTTGAGAGTGCCCTTTGAGAAATCGGCAATAGAGGGGGTTTGAATATTGTTTGACACTTTGACCGGCCTTAGAGAAATCAGAGACAGAAAGGCTTTAGTTCTTAGAAATAGAGTTTACTCATTAACTAGTTTTGTTTTATTTAAAAATTAATTGTAAACCGGACCGACTGCGAGAATCCCGTCTCACCGACCAATAACCGATCCGGTCCTGGCCCTCTGTGAAAAATTTGTTTCAAAACCGTACCGGCCGACCGATTTTATCCGAAAAACCGGCCGGATCGGACCAGATCAACCGACTGAATTTTATCCGAACTGAACTTTATAATTCAAATGTAAAGTTATGGCGTATCGATCAACATCGAATTTTCATCAATGAAATGAATTATATACTTGGTAATATACATATATATTCATGTATGTATTTTTTGGCACTATAATATCGGCTTAATTTTATTTCATATGAAATAAAAACCATCAAGTATTATTATGACAATATACTCTTTGGTTTGGGCTTACTAAGCAAATATTAAATACCAAGATTTAATTTTTTAATTTACTTACATATCAATTCAACTCTAATTAATTATCATTTCATATTTTATGTGATAAAAGATATTTTATTTAAGCATAAAACTAACATGTTATATATATTATAATAAAATATTAAATTTCTCAAAATAAAATATCCAAATTTTACCTCCATACTAAATGCATTGTCATTTGATTTAAAATGCTCAAAATTGACAACCTCTACCTAATTTTGATTTGAATAAAATTTAATATCAATATTAAAGTACATTGAAAATATTATTATTTGATAATTTCACCAAAAAATGATACAACAAAATAAAATATTTGAATTTAACATTTAATCTATCACACATCCAAATGTAAAACCTTCACAAATCTATTAGGAATTGTGGTGGCATTGGGAGCATGTATCTTGACAATTTTTAATTACTGTTGAATTATATGCTTAAAACGAATACAAAATATCACATAATACCTAAATATATATTTTAATAGTAATTTCTTTTGATTGAAAAATTATTTTTCAATTCATAATTGAACAATTATCATACAAAAAAATTTAGTATACTAAATTAATAGAGACTTATTTTGAAATAACAATAATAGTATAGTAATTAATATATGTATTATTCTGCCGAGGGAGACCGAAGAACAATTATTTGACTATGCCCTCGAAGTTTCAATTCCTGGATTCCTCGTATGAATTATGATACTATTGTCCAAATAAGAGAACAATGTAACTCTGACGCTATTTAGATAGATATAATTATATTTTTTATTTTATATTTGTAGATTTTTGACTACATGGTATCATATTTTTCCTATTTCTTGTAGTAGTTAAATTAGTATCTCTTTCATAATATATATATATATATATATATATTAATTTTTTATTATTAAGGTCCCTTTCATACATGAAGGGTAATTTTAATAATTAATAAATGCAGTTGGTAAAGCTAAACACAACTCATGTACTTTTATGTGTTATATATATATATATTATATTAGAAAGAGTGACTTAAATTTCATAATAGCCAAGTTAACTATTTATATTTTAAAACATCATTGATTCCGCAACTATAAATAGAGAGATAAATTTACCTGTTATGAAATTCTAAATATATAAACAAAATGGATATATATATAAACAAAATGGTATTCAATCTGTTTTGCGATAATTTTATTATTATTTGAAACTACAGTATGGTCTTTTACTATTGTCATTATGTAAATATTCATTACAGCATGGCCGGACGAGTGTATCTTGAACATGGTGGACGCTTGTGCAATCAACGTCTGGCCTGATCCGGTAAGAATACTGTAGAGAGTTCCACACATGTTAATGTCACGTTTGTTCGCACATGTTTCATTTCATTCGAACACACATATTTTAATGTGTATTATTATTTGATTATGCATGTTCAAGTTATGAGAAATTGAGATTTTTGTCCACACAAGCGACAGCCGACATGTGATATTAAGGGCAAAGTTGTTCAAAAAGGATGCTCTATCTTTTTATTCACTTTCGAATTGATGCTTAATTGATCAAGTTTGATGCAGAAGATACATTTCAAGTTCATTTACTGTGTAGAGCATCTGCATTTGGAGGACAAGCACAATGAGTGGCAATCTTGTTTTGAGAAAACAGGATTAAGTTCAGAACCTATTAGAAATTGCTTTGAAAAACAGCTTGAAGTTCGAGTAAGTCTTCTTCTGATTGGATCCTCTGTTACACTTTTGTACGACACTCTATGTTACATTTCAAGTTCATTCATCTATGTTTTCAATTCTGATAGTTACCCCAAAAAAGTTATCATAATTTTGGTTGACTTTCTTGGCCGACCCTACAAGAAAAAAGAAAAAACAACGTCTTTCTATGATCATAATTTTGGATGGTATATCTATATTGTTTATGATATAGCTGACTTATTAGATGAAAATATGCAGCTTGAACTTCAATATGCAGATGAAACTGCTCAACTAGATCCTCCCCACACATATGTACCATGGGTGCTAGTAAACGATCAACCCCTTCAAGGAGTTAAGTTTCTCTTTGATATTGAGTAAATTGTGATTTATTTCCAAGTGTAATCTTTGGATGGCTATCAAAATGGTGTTTTTATAAAGTGTGCAAATTATCTTGTAAGTATCCCAAACACTCTGATATGATTTGTTGGACGACCTTCGAGACACTAAGTTTTAATTTGCACACTTTAGAAAAATACAAGATTATAAATGGCTCATTTGGTAACTTCAAAATGGTAATTCACTTTTGAAATAACATACGACGGTAAATATTTTAGCACTTTTTTTTTATCATATCCCTAATTTCTACTCAAAGTTATAGCCTGATTGTAATGATGAATGGAGATGCATTTATTACCTCATATTCACCCCTTCCACTTCTTTAATTATGTCCTTAACATAGTACAGTCAAAAGTTAAGGAAATTTATAGTCATTTTAATTTTTCAGTTGACTTATGTATGCAGGATTACCAGAATTTTGTGGCATACATTTGTAGAGCTTACAAAGGAGAGGTAATACCAAAAGCATGCAACACAGAATTGTCAACAGCTTCATCCGAGGTGGCCAATTCTAAGTTCAATAATCCCAATGTTTGTCACTATAAAGGGCTATTTTAAGTTTTATTACAACAAGGTATCTCATACTCTCCATTTTTATGGTAAAAAAAAGGACATATAGGTGAGAACTTGTTTGATATAAACTTTGTTTGATAATAGTAATTTTGCAGTGTTCGAATTTCGAACAAATTTCATTCGCAATAAGAAAAGGGAAAAGACATATTATACACCGAATAGAATGCACCAAAAATCAGTTGAAATCCCTCAAACCATAACAAAACATTCTTCACAAACTTCAATTTTGTGGACATATTTCACTTAATGGCGGCCATTGTCCAGCACTGCACTGCTTATACGGAGTTAAATCTGGTCGCAAGTGTTCTATAGATAATGCGATTAAAGAGCCCTGACCAATAAAGAGTCCATTTCTCGATTAACTAGTCGTGGCAATCATATCTTGTTTGTGTATCTACAAGGTGCCCTGCTGGACTGAGTAGTTTCGTTGTTTCTGGACTCTCTTGTGACTCCCTATTTCCAGATAGCTTGGTTTTTGCAAGTCTGTTCTGCAATCTTTTAAAAACAAAAATCAGTGCTAATCTTAGCAATGCCAGGAGGATCTTAGGGCAATGATCAGATTGCCTCTCAAATTAATGGAAGAGAAGACATTCCTATCTTCGATCATTCAGTGGGCTGC
Organism: Lithospermum erythrorhizon; assembly: GCA_019722365.1. Classification (NCBI taxonomy): domain Eukaryota; kingdom Viridiplantae; phylum Streptophyta; class Magnoliopsida; order Boraginales; family Boraginaceae; genus Lithospermum; species Lithospermum erythrorhizon. The sequence goes on from JADFUC010001357.1 coordinate 37,202, forward strand.
TGCTCTTTACCCCGTGCCTGAGCTCTTTCATAAAGATCTAGTGTATCTGTATGGTTTGGATCAAGACAGAGTGCTGCCTCACAATCTCGAACAGTGGAAGCATTATCACCCATCGAGTCATGGAAAGCAGCTCGTAGATGAAGCAACTGTAAGTCAGGCTTGAAAGCTATGGCATTGGTGAGCTCTGCTATAGCTTCCGCTTCCTTGTGGTCATCCATTAGAACTGTAGCAGAATGTTCTATGTCAGTTTTCGAGGTATCACACTCTACCTAGAAACTAAGGAGATGGAATGCTTTAATTGTGGTGAATGGAAGAAAGCAAAATAGCAATGTATGAGTATGTAATTATATGATAAAAGTATTAAGGAAGGAACTGCATTTCAAACGATGGACAATTCAAAGAACCAGTAAAATTGTGTCTGCAATGATACTTTTCAATCAAAACAGATGGTAGAAAAGGATTTACCTGCTGCTCTGTATCTGTATGGGTATGTCCTTAGGGGATCCAACTGTGTTGCCATGCTAAGATCATCTTTTGCCATCTCCCGATCGGAGTACTCTGAACGTTTTTCATATGCAGAAGCACTAAACCTTGCTTTCTCAATCAACTTCGTCATCTCATCATATGCAGCTGTCCGCTGATCTCTTAGATGGTAAATACGTGCGAGACCCTGGTGTGCTCGCGTATGCTTAATTTCTAAGGCAGTCAAGTACTTATCAACAGCATGGTCCAGTTTATCAATATCCACATAGATGCTTGCCTGATTACTCAATGCCTGAATTCCACATTTTCAGTCAAGACTCGAGATAGTATAATGGTGCATTGAAACAAAACAGATATGGTGCTGAACACCACATATTTTCAATATGTAGATAATCTAAACTTACTTGTCCTTTCCTGAGGCCATCTGAAGGACATCGTAAAGCTTCCTCAAGAAGGTCAATAACATATAATGAAGACTCGGGATCTGGAATTCCTTCCGAAAGGATGTATGCCTTCAAGAAGAAGGCTTCAAATGATCTCTGAATTGAAATAGACTCTTCTGCTTTAGCTATTGCTTCTTGATGATGACCCGTGTCATACAGAATCCATCCTTCATAGACAATCCTCTCATGCTCAGCTGAAGCATGATTCCGCGCCATTCTCAGACGTCTCATTGCAGCCTTGTGACAATTTAACCTACATCGTCGTACCTTCTGGTTAGGAAACCGAGAGTCGCAAGGGTAAAATATTAGAAAAACAAAATAATATAGTTGGACGATCATATTAAGTCCATATTTCCATGGATTTAGAAGTCTTGCCCTTCCCATAATGGGAAATTTCATATCCAAGGTTAAAAGAAACAGTGTTCATGTTAAATATTGTAAAGATACCAACATCAAATCAGAATCAGTCACATTTTTTCCATATCATACTAAAACATAAACCTGAATAAAAAGTATAATATGAGATAGAAGAGTTACCACCTAAGATATGGCTTAATAAGATATTTGAATACTAAATAATACGAGATAGAAGAGTTACCTTAATAGGAGGAGGGATTGCCTAAACAGCCAGAGGCTCTTTCTAGGATCATTGGCCAACATATGATGCACGACAGCTAGAGAACCAATATCGTCTACAGCTGACCATCGATCATGTAATTTTATCCAGCAATCTGCTGGATTCCACTGTTGAACATTATTGCAGAGAAGGTCTACCAAGTGGTCACCTTGCAACTTCCCATGAAACATAATGTAATGAGGATCCAAAGTTATAATTGCCTGGACATCTCGCAGAGCTCCTTTAAAATCATTCATTGAAATTAAGATCCAAGCACGAATTTCCAGGCAGTCGGGGGAAACTTTAAATCCTAATATTCTGTTTATTTCGGTCACTGCTGCCTCTGGTCCCTGCTCCTCAATCATAGAAATGGCTCTAAACTTGTACGGATAAGAGAGGGTTGGGTCTAATTCAGTAGTGGTCATCAAATCCATCATCTTCTCTGCCCCATCACAATACAAGGATCGCTCCTGATACATCCATCCGGTAGGTGTATGATCTGATATGAGAGTGTTCATCATTTTGTATGCCTTATACGTATGACCTCGCTTATATTTGGCCCTAGCAACTCCAACCAAGGAATAAGTATGACCAGCTTCCACAGCTGCCTCGAACCATTTATGAGCATCTTTATACTCTTTCCTTTCGAGCATCACACAACCCAACTGGTGGAAAGCCAGTTTTTTTTCCCATGTTTGACTTGCACATTCTCCTAACCTTTCTAATAACATCACTGTGGTATTTGACTTCATATCGTCTTCCATTGAAAACTGGCTTAGGAAGTAGTACAACAGAAATGAAGCATGTCCAACTGAATCTAGCCTTTTCCTAGCCTCTGAACTGCAAAAGAACCTCACAACATTCGGGTTGTGCATTGAGTTAGGCAGTTCCCTCAAAAATACTTGCAAACAAGCTGCCACAAGAAGGTACGCAGTCTCCTGCAACCCATATTCAACAAGCAACATGGCTATATCCATGTCAATGACCAAAGATGCTAAATGTGCATCGCAAGCTGATTTCATCTCCTCACAACAAAACCTATTGGCTAGCACAAGAAGCTCCAAAACAAGGTCTGATTCAAACAAATCTACCTTTTTTGTTCTGCTATACTCTTCAGCTGCTTTCACTGCCTTTGCAGAAATCTCATTCTGAGTAAAATTGATCTTTTCTCTTCGTGACTCCATGAAACCTCCATACAGCATTGCTTTAAAAGGTCGTGAAAGGGAAGCAATATCAAACCTCCTACACCTGATTTCCTCATCTCCAATACAAAATGACATATCATAATAATCTTCATCAACATTTTCACTCAAAGAGGTCGAACATTCTTCATCTCCAATATCAATATCTATAGGCCTGTCTTCACTCGAGATTCTTCTGCAATCACATGGATCGTCAACTGATTCAGGATTATAACCTGAAATTAAACAAGTCCTTGGGCACTCCATGTTCCGTCCACTACAATCCATTGCAGATATCCCAATAAGCTCGTCCTCTCTCCTATCGAATCTTAACCAGGCAGAAAGCACAACCTTAGAATGCACATCAACAGAATGCTGTCTAGCACACCTAAGACCCCTCCTAAACAATTTGGGATCATCCAACCCCTTAAAGACGGTGCATTGCTCAAGATACAAACCCGATTTCTCCAATTTATCACACTCTTGGAGCCTAACATAATTATCAGCTAAGGCTTCCACAAAGTCGACAAATTTAAGGCAAGGCTCAATGTGAGGTTCAATTAATTCAGATTGGGGTAGGCCATAAATTGCCATAGCATCAGCTAAAATGCTCTCATTTTCAATACCTCTATTATTGGGTTGAAAACTCGAAACATGCCTAGTCGATTTTGTCCTTAGATGGTCGAGATGCTGAAAGAACTTCTCCCCTATACTACCACCACCACCTCCTCCTCCTCCTCCACCCGTTCCAGCCGGACCATAAACATTTAAGCTCGTATATCCTTCTATTACCCTCAGACTACGCATTGCCTGATACATATTGGGCTGCATCTTTCTCTCCTTTGATCCAGAATCACATATCAAATCAAGAATCTGCAATAAAACAAATTGTCCAACAAAGATGGAGGTAATGTTGAAAAAGAACCTGCAAACACCAACGTATATAAAAGATTGATAGAATGAAAAAAACACAAATTTTATGAAACAAAAGTAGAAAATGGCGTTGCAGGCCTAATGGATTCCAAAAATAACATGTGCTTGTTTTTTTTGTTTTGTATTTCTGTTTCTGTTTCCAAATTCTTCCCTCATTCTGTTTTATTATTCTTGCAAACATAAAAACCAAAAGGTTGAAAAAGATCACTTTTTAGTCAAAATTCTTGTTTTTATAGATCAAACATTAGAAATATCATTTTTTCCTCAATTTTTTTAATGAATAAAACATTTGAAATACCACTTTTTTGCCTGAAAAATTTTCATACAATTATACAAGAGAGGCTATATAGAATGTGGATGATTATGGATGATGCCACGGAGACATAGATAATATTTTTCTAGTGTATCTCTACTATTTGCTAACAATGAAGTTAAAATTTTATTGATCAAATGGTTTGTGCATGTAAAGATTGTATGAAAATCTAGTGAAAAATCCTAAAGAAGCGGGGAACCATGAGGAGGATATTAATTATGCTTTTGATTCATGGCACCATCATTATTTTCATTAGGGGGAGGCATCGCGTAGACGTGAGGTGACAGTGAGAATACACATGATTATTAAATTATTCCATATCCTTACAAATTAAGATGCTGACAAGACTTTTGTAATGGATAGAAAAATAATGAGATTCACGTATGCTCCGGCGGAAACGCACACAATCAAAGTGGGCCTCAATGTTCAGTAATCTATAAAATTATGCCAATCATGAGACATTTTTTTTGCATAACTTTTGGATTGTGAAAATTATTTTAAAATGATATCATTATATATTTATTAGAATTAGAGAGGCATTAATTGTGGGTAAAATTTTTGTCACAAAGATTCAAAACTTCGGCTAAATTAAATTTGTATAGGGATTATCTAAGAAGAAAATTTCATCCTGTCCTTCTCAGTCTTTTTATTTTGATTAGTTATGAAATTTCTTTAGGAAGTTGAAAATAATAAAATAGTAAGGATACTTGGTTTATCACTGCCCCTTCCAAATACAACACATCACTTGTCGCATGCTTGCCTATCAACAGACCTCTCGCTAATACCTTAATTTCAGCATCATTTCTGCTTCTTGACTTACGTAATTATTCCTCAAATTTGGATCTACAGCCTTGAGGATGTCTCCTTTCTTCCACCAAGTATAAACCACGTCGACTAATATTAAGCTCTCTACTATGTCGATGATCTATTTATTTCATCCACATATAACTTAGCAAAAATGCCCCAAACGAGTAAACATCACTGCTAGTTGTGGCCTTACCTGTCCTTTGTGTGTATGTTTAATTCTAAACAGGTACATGTTTTATCACATTTTTTGGGTACATGACATTTCCCGCTTTTATTACATTTTTCACAAAATTGTAATTAAACACGCCTGCTCAATTAAACACGCCTTCATTTCACACTTTTCCACAAAAATGTAATAAACATGCCTGCTTGTATTATGCATGCCAATCGCTTTATAAAATAATTAAAATTTCATTTTTTTTCCTTGAAACAATTTCTAATTTTTTTTAGTATCATTTTAATATTAAATTGGGGTATAAAAAATATTAGAGTACGGACTTATCTAGGTAATGACAAAACCAAGGGTTGGGCAACTAACCACTTGAAACTTGTTTACAACTAAGAATAATATATTATTAAAACTAGCTTATCTAAGGCATAGTCTAACTGCGGTCAATTCAATCGTGATTTTACAATAACTTTTTAAAAAATTGTTAGTATAATATATTCAGCTTTATGAAATGAATATCAACTTAAGAGCAAGTAAAGGATCACAAAAATTTATCGATATGCGATTGCTAATTCACTTTTACCCTCCTCGTCATCATCTTCATAAGATATCAAACGATGAGTTATAAATTGCAATGCGAATTTATTGTATCCATACCTCCAACAAGTCTTATATCTTCTCAGAGTATGTGATGCTCGATACTCAAGTGAAGTAACGATAAAAAATTTATATTTAACTTTCACATGCAAATACATAGTAATTTCATTGGTTCTCATTCTTATACATACTAGTAGTCTGTGACGGCGCGCACGCGAACACGTATTTACGGTAAACAATAATCATTTATCAATTATGAAGATTTCATGTATCTTAATGTATGCTACAATTGTTAAGAAATATAGAAAAATTATGATAATTTAAATGTGATTTTCAATTACTTATATGTTGAATAACTATGATTTAATTCTAATATGATGAAATAAATCAAAATAGACGTTTTTATATTATTATTAGTATTTTTTACAAATAACAACAATTAGAGATATGCAAGAAACTATATTTATCTTACATATTCGAACATCTAAGAATATTCAAGAAATCGTTTTACATATTTTTTTTGATAATGACATATCTAGTTTACTCAAACAATATTTAGTATCGTGACATCTCGCTCAACTTTTATCGCAAATAAGATATAAAGATAGATAAACGAAATAACTAAACTTAAGCATATTTTTCATGTGTAACTTAGTTATTTCTTTTGGTACAATAATAGAAGAATCAAATTAGCTGTAGTCGAAATTCATATTTAAGGCGTTAATCATCATATTAATTACATCATTACCATAATAAGAAAAAGCAAGATACTTATTAGATGTATAAAAAAATTTAGTGAGTTGAGTTATCTTTTTACCTTTATGTAACTTTAAAAAATTTCAGAATCGCGCTCAAAGTTTCTTCAAACTTCACGCAGTTATTATTATTTTTTATGTTTTATTCTCATATGGTAGATGAATTAACTTCTTATTTTGTACATGAATGTTTTCCTTCTTGGTCTATAGTTTGAGAATGATGGTTCAAAAGTGTAATGGTAGATTTAATGACTTTAAAAAAATAATACAATTTCTCTATCCATTTGTTTTATAATAAGGAGTTTTAATATAATTTTTCTATCCATTTATTTATGTAATCAATTGCTATAATAATTTAATACAACGACGTGGTCAGAAGTCTTCAATTAATAACTTTTTAACATATAATAATCATAATAATATAGTGATAAAATATAAATAATTAATTTATTAGAAATGATAAATATGATAAAATAAAAATAAAAGAAACATATTTTACCTATGCTTATTGTTATTATTATTATTATTATTATTATTATCAATATAAATAGTTTGCTTGGGTCATTTAATAAATTGGCCCTAAAGTAAATTATATGAATAGATGGTGAAAGAATGTCAAGAGTTATGGATTAGTAACTCAATTTTGTCCATTTTGTACCTTAGATGGATTAGACGAAAGATTTTGAAGAGTTTTCGATTTTACATATGAAGTTATTTAATTTGTTAAGTTTTATTCGCAAGTTTTTTAGGGGTCTTTCATTTGTTCATGTAATTCTTTCATTTTATTCTATAAAGAATATTTTTTGGAAGCCTAAACAAAGTCAATGTGCTAAAGTTAAATAATCATTTAGACCATTTCAATAATTTTTAATTTAAAACATATATGATATGATAATAATCGTTAATCATACATTAGTACATATAATATAATTGGTAAATTTGAAATGAAAATATAATGCATCAAGATTCTTACTAATTATTTGGAGAATCAATTACAAAAGAGGAAAAAGTTTAGAACCGATTTCATTCTAAAAAATATATTCTACTAAAATAAAATATAACTAATGAATACATAATAATTTTTTTCAAAAATAATAAAACTAATATATATTCATTAGCATGTACAAGTCAAATTACATAAAATTTATGTAAAATATAAACAATAATTGAATATATTAAAGAAGAGAAATGTATAAGTACTTATCAAGATTCTTATCAATTATATTGAAGATTGTGTACAACAACGTGGTGTCAGAATTGTTTATTCCATCTTAAAAAAAACCTAACCTATCAAAGTAAAAATAATTGAAATTGATTTCTACTATAAAATAATATAATATATTGAAAAGAATAATACACCCTCAAATTCCAATTTACTGGGATCACGTAACAAAATTCTCGCCTTTCCTTTTAATCGATCATATGTATTCAATACAACTTTATTCTCATCTTTCCACTTTTATCCCTTAATAAAATAATTTTGTTTTCATGATTAATTAAAGTATTTTTGATAAAGTACCTTTTTAGATATATTAGTAATACACTATCTCTTAATAAAGTACTTTTACCTCCATGATCAAGCAAATCGGCACGGAGGAGTATATAAGTACTTACCAAGATTCTTAGCAATCTGCCTCGCATCAGGTTCAAGAGCCGATGAAACTTTAAGAGTTTATCAGATCCTAAATAAAGTAAATTCAATCTATATCAAAATAAAAAATATTTGAGAATTGTTTGTGTCAAAAAGAATGTAAATAGTCTTAATTAAAGTCATGAATGATTTTTTAATTTTACCTAAATACCAAAGTAACCTAGACTTTCATTTACACCCAAACTTAATCTAGCTTTTAATTTTCATTAAATACTTATGTGAATATAAAACTTTCATATACATCTTTATTGATATTTTTTCTTTATATTATTGAATTGCATATATACCTCTATAAGAAAATAAACTAATATATAATTATATTTTACTTATTATTTTCTTTTTTTATTTCTTTTATATTTTCATAATATACATTAGGTTTTATGTTACATAAGTATTTAATGAAAATTAAACTCATTAATTTTTACGCAAATGAAAGTTTCCAGCAAGCATTTTTAAGATTTAGCCGTGAAATTAAAAAATCATTCATAAATTGGGACGGAGGGAGTATTATTCTTTTTCAATATATTATATTGTTATTATTCTTACAATGTATAACTTTCTTTTAGCTATGAGACAATAAGTCATGTTTCATCATAAATATATTGAAATTTTTTCTAACAATGTAAGAGGGGACATATAAATGATATTTAATATTGCAAATTTTTCAATTAATAAGAAAATAACCACTTGTCTTCATTTCGAGCCTATAATCTGTAGACATCCCGCTTGTTAAAAACGTAACATGATTCTTAACTCGCAACTGTAATTAACTTCCTGCTATTGAAATCGTTGAAGCGATTTGATCCCGTAGATTAATCATATATATTTGATCTCGCACGCTTGTGACAAACCGGACAAGCTCAATCAACGCCATCCTCAATTACAATAACGCAATATGACAAATACCACAAAAAAAAAACATGCTGAAAAAGCCAACCACTTCGGTTCTCTAGTTAATGTGATAACAACCAAGTATTAACAATACAAAGACAATACATTGAATAAAATACAAAGAATTAAATTGAAAATACATGTTAATTAACAAACAACACAAAATAATCGACTCTTCATATTAACAATACAATACATCAATAAAATACAAAGAATTAAATTGAAAAATAACATCCGAGTATTATAAATCAATTGTAGAAAGAAATAAAAAATTATTAACCTACGATAAATGCAGGTTAAGAATCGTGTAAGTTGAAAAAGGAGAATAAGTTGTTTTCTTTTAGTTGCTAGAATCGTAGAAGAGGAGACTGGTGGGAGATTATTTGATTAAGAGGTAAAAATAAGCTATGAATTTTAACTTAATTTTTTGTTAAGGATTTTGATAAGTAATTAATTTATTAAATACTTAAAATAATTCATTAACAAACAAGCTTAATAAATTAAGTGCTTAATTACCTGCTTAACTGACACCAGTTTAATAAATACCCCCTGTTAATACTGAGTCCGTAGCTAATAGATTGTTTTTAATCATTAAGTGATATAATCTCTCAACCAAGGCTTGGAAATTTACCTGTTATCACCCCTGCCTCCATACGGTGTCTGGTTCGATCCAATGGCGGGTCTTATAAAAATATTCTCCCTCTTAAAAAAAGTGATATAATCTCCTCAAACCAAACTCTATTACGGTGTCGAGAACTAAGCCAAGTGCTCAAGCAGGGTTTCCGACATAGTACAAAAAAGATAAACAATGAGGATACGATTGATGTTGTTTCGAGGCCAAAAGAAATTAAGTCAATGCATTCTAATTGGAAGACTTTATCGCTTAACGCAAGGAGGTTAACCGAACAACTAAATCTTTCCACCCCCTCTTAAATGTGCAGATTAGAATCCACGAGAAAATGCATATTAATCCTTAAATGGTTCCTTTGGATTGAGGTGAATTTAGATAAGAGAAACTTAAAATTAACTCCATGCGAGATTAATCTAGGTGAATATTTTAAAATGTTATTTGGATAATATTTTATTTTTACGGAAGTAAATTTAAATGAAAGTTGGTAAAATGTAACTAAAAACATCATTAATCCCAGGCTACACCCCCAATTGGGAATTAATGAAAATGAGGAATCCGTGTAACGGAGGCGAATCATTTAATCTAGATTAAAGTGAAGATAAAAAATAGAACCCCAACGTAAGGGAACTTAAAATTTACCTGATTCACATAAATTACCCCAATTCAAATGGACCAAAAATGATGGTGAACCCCCCACATGTTTCTAGTGAATGAGAAAAAATTAACTCATATGGAGGAGTTAAGAGGGAAAAGGTTCACACTCAGTATGTGGTTGCCAGAAGTGCGATGGAGAAGCCTGCGCCCTTCGATGAGATCAAGAGAAGGGTGATCCTCCAAATACCATGCAAGGTTTTTGCACTTTGCTGAAAATTGAGGGTGATTGTCAGTAACATTCAGAAATGCTAGAAAGAAGCAGGCACTAACAATTTATAAGACAAATATGCTGCAATTCTAGCCTCTAGGTTTAGGATATCTTAGTAAATTTGATTCCATATGAAAAGCAAAACTATCGGACTATCTAGGTATCGCTTCTATAAGGTAAGCTATGTCTCATGGACACAGTAATAGGACTCCTTTCATTAGTCATGTATAATTATACTCCAACAACAACGAAACAGCTATGTCTGAACTCTGAACACAACGATTCAAAACAAAAATTACCACGTCCAAGTGTCAATAAAATAGTGAAGATATGTTACATGCTAATAGTACAGCTCATGTAAAGCAGCATATTTCTTTACAGGCAAACAAAGATACAAGCCAAATTAGCAAAAAACTAATGATATTTGCAGTCCAATGAAATGCTAATGAACACATTGTAACCTGTATGTAAGTGCCAAAACATGTATACAACTATAATACCAAAATAAAATTGCTCCCAGTCTTCAGTGACTTTATTCGAAGTTGAAATTGAGATTGGCCGATTAGGACTTCCGAATCCTGACTTGAAAGTCTACCGTTGAGTTGTTACAGGAGCAGTATTATAGTCATTTCCATTAGGATTTTGAATTTTTTGCCTTTAAAGTGTCCAATCTCTCAACAAGGCTTTGCACCCGACGTACCTGTACAGATAATTTAAAAATTCTAACAATATCTCCGACAAAAGTATGCCAATTCTCTATTTATCACAGTTGTTGAGTTGCAAAGACTGGCAAATTATAATTCCCATGGCAGAAGCTTTCATAGTTTGGATACTTAAGAACTATAAAATCAGATTGCGTCCACAAACAGCCCAATCAATATTTAGTACTTCATGAATTCATCAATCTGTTTCTATCTTCCCATTCAAATGATTTACGATTATATATCGTCTTTTTCGTGAACCTGATTTTCCTAAACTAAAGACATAAATTCTAGTCTATCAAAGCAATGGAACTTATCCAGAAAGCAGAAACTCTAGAACTTGAAGATAATTAAAGAATCACAAATACAATTGAACTAGGTGACATGGACAGCTCCAATCATTCTAGTGACACTATGAGCGTCGACTCTAGTTAACTGACCTCAATTCTCCTTTGTTGTCTCCCTTCACCTTGTGCTTCAATACCATCCAATGTCAGCATCTGTCTCATAAGGATTTCTGTCAGGTGAAGTATATTCTTCTCCTCAACCTTAATTCCATATTGAATAACAGCTTCTAAGGCCGATACCTAGATATGACAGAAAAAAAAATGAAAGTTAGATGATCATACGAGAAGAGAAATTGAATTACAAGAGGGAAAAGGGAAAGTACGTACCTGTTCCGATAGCTTATTAACTTCTTCCCTAACTTCAGCAACAGCAGCCAATCCAACTGATACTTCACTGGGTGCGTTCACTTCTTCATGGTTTTCTTTCTTTGGGGATTCTTCCACTATAAGTAAGATCTTAGAATTATCCTTCACCCCTGTCATGCTCAGATGATCGTTGTTGCCTTTCTCTATAGCTGTGAACAAGAGTTTTTGCAGCTGATGTTCTACACCAAGTCCTTGGGCAGCCTGCTTAAGATCACCTGTAATCATATTAAATCAAATTCAAATGCCATTATTCACTTCCAAACTGAAAAGTGAACACAACGCAGTAAAATACTCAAAATGCATCAATTTCAAAGACTTTCCAGACTTTAAGATTTGTAAGTGTGCACAAATTGCTGTCACAATTATCTAGCTAAATGCAACATTCTAATCTAGGTAAGTGATAACGATTTAAAAGTATCATCTCAACTATGACAGGAATTTATGAGAAACATCTAAAAGACTCAATTAATGAAATATGACTAATTTCAAGGAAAATGAAGTTAAATCCATTGACAATAAACTAGATTACAGGTCACTCAATTTGAATCCTTTAGATATACTATAATTACTTTCATGTGTAGACAAACAAAGTTTATGCTTGAAATGAGTGGATTGTTGAAGCAGCTGAAGACCTCATTACTTTGCCAATTGCTCAATTTATTTAACATTTGCAGATATCTGCATAACCAAGACTTACTTAATGGAAAATGAATCAAATTTCGATGATGAAATTTGCAACTCCAATCCCATAGCCGCAAAATCAAGTAGAAGAAAAAACCGCAGGAGTAATCCAGATTTAAACGCTGATACTAAACTACAATTCCAAACAACACATATATTAGATGGAATCTAAACAGTCTACATCTCACTCCTACTTCTACCCTTCTATACCATTTCCCGGCAACAAAGATACTCCATCCATAGGTCCGTCCCAATTTAACTGGGAGATTTTCTCCAACAAAACAATTAACCAGCTTTACGAGCAACAACTCATTCACGTAACCCTGAGTTCATGTGAAATGATTTATACCATTAATACTACACACCAATCGCTTATATGACACAAGAATCAAGATCTCATTTTCAAACACACATTCGATGAAGTTTTAGGTCGAAATAGAGTAATTCATGTCCATTAGTCACTCCTCGAGTTAAATGGGACGTACTTAAGAAACAGTGTCTCGAATCAAAGAACACCAAGGACAACAAACCACCACGAACTTACACTATAATCCATTACACGAAAAGCTTAATGGACAACAAAAATAAATCCAATTATCAATTGTATACTCCCTCCATTCTAATTTAATTGGAGTTGCTTAATTTTGTATTCATATCAAAAGATAATAAATACTCCCTAATACTTTTCTAACTGTCGAGTAGCCTACCACCACACTAAGCACGCTCTGTGTGACAACGATAATAACTTATATGATACATGTAATGATAATATATTTAAACAAAATTAATTTAAGGCCAAAACAAACTACCTAAGGTGAAATCGGAAGGTAGAGAGAGGTCGTGGTGGTCAGCCTGAGAGGAGAGCTTGATCTTAATATGTGTGGCAAAGTCAACGGAGACATTGACTTTATTATTTGTGGTCTGGGCTTTTGTATCGGAGATTTTCATTCTCTAATCGATAACGGATTCGGATGTATGTATGATCAACTTCAAAATTTGCATGGCTACTAATAATGGACTACAGAGAAAACTTAACGTTGACTTATTCATATCACATGTATTATGTACTTCAAATAATCTATGAGTATTTTGTTCATATCAAAATATTTTTTTTAATATACAAAATGTTGACTTGTGTATAAATTATAATGATATTAACATTTTTATATAATGTTAAGATGTTAAAATTAAGCAATATAAAAGTTTGATAAAAAAGTATGTTGATCATTTGTTAAAACAAATTGTCCAATTAAATTGAAATTGAGAAAAGTATAATTTTTATATATTAATAGATGGAGTTGGTCATTCAAAAAACAGGAATTGGAAATGGGATGGAAATATGATGTTGTGGTTACCAGTTTACCACACTTAAAGATAAAGTTAACGTTTAATGCTACAGCTAAATTAGAATAATAATATACGTTATACAACACACACATATAAAGGTGTTTGGCTAAGCTTTTTTTTAGTCAAAATCAACTTATAAGTTGATTTTGATAAAATGATGTGTTTGGCAAAAAATTTAGTATCCAATTCATAAGTTGTAAATCAACTTATAAGTTGTTTTAAAAAGTTGATACCATTTTTCTAGAAACTATTTTAATAGTTTGATCGACGAATTAACTTAATTACTATATGATTCTTCGTTAAATTTATCAGCCATTCAAATCACCGTTCTTCATTAGATGTTTTTTTAATGAAAACTTCTTAATGTATTTTGTTCGTCCAATATGTCAGGAAAAAATATAATAATTTATACTATTATTAATATCATAAATGAATAGTTTAGTCATAAAATATTAATTTTATTTTATTATTTTAAATATTAATTTATTAATTTATTTATATCATAAAGATAAATAAAAAAGTATTATACAAATGATGTCCTTATAAGTTATTTCACAGTTTCTGACTTATAATTTATTATTATCCAAACATGTAAAAAAAATCATTATAAGTTATGTTAGCAAATAAGTCAAAATAAATTTGACAACTTAAAGGTAAAGCAACATAAGTAGATATCTTATAATTAAAAAAAATAAGCTTAGTCAAACGCTTTATAAAAAATCACACTCCGTCTGCCAAGATTATCAAAACTTTTTTTATAGTTGTAAGCTTTGGCTTTTGGCCTTAAATATATTTGTTTGTATCGTATAATATTTTATAAAAAATATATCAATGGAAAGAGTTTGAAGTGTATTTTTCATTGATATAGTTTTATCATCTGATACAAAAAATATATATATCTGGTCGAAGTTGAAGAGGTATAACGAAAGTCGAGAGAGAAGTATCTGATATTTATGGGATGGAGGGAGAAAGTAAAATCCCACGATATTATATAGGGACCAAGCAAGCTTAGTTATATTATAAATGTTATGTTATAGAAAATGAGACATAAGTCCACGATAATCAACTTAATTTTCTCTACGAAGTCCTGCTGCATTATATTCCTACAAAATTTCACTTGAATGGTGATAGGCCTTTAAAAAATATTAACAATGCGGGTATAAAGCTATTACTGTTCACAAGTTCATCTTTACTCGCATTCACCAAATTCATGATGCATTGATATCAAAGTATATTGTGTATGGACCTATTGGTGTTCACAAGTCTAGGAGTGAAGTAACAATAGGATAAAACCGAACCGATTCTCAGGTGGTTTCAGGTTCTGTAACCCAGCTAATAAACATGCAGAGCATCTTTGATACTCGACATTTTATATATTGAAAGAATACATTTGAATAAATTTTAGGGTAATGATTTTCTGTATATTTGTGGTCAAGCTATAATTTTGTCGTTTTATCTTTAAAAATGGAGTTACGTTAGATGTAAAAATCAATATTTTATTTATAGTGAATCAAAAGTAGGTTTACCCATTTGTCGAAAACAAATCTCCCACTTAAATTGAAATTTAGTGAATATTAAAACTGTTATTATTATAATTTAAATAAGAAAGTAGTAAATTATTAATAGTATGTATTTATGTTAATTTTTTTTATCAAATATGAATAAAGTTAAAAGAATTCCTACTATGTGCACATAAAAATGGTAAAAAAATAACTTTTGGATATAAGTCGGCTTTATAAAGGAATTAGAATGTTAGTCACATTATCGATATACCGACTTTGTCATTATGTTATGATCGATTGCATCAGCATGTCATGATTAAATATCAAGTAATATGTCATGATAAAGAGAAATAGAAATAAAAGATATTGAATTAGAGTGTAGTTTCATAATTTTATAAAAATGGCAAAATTGGAGTAGTAATTACCCGTTCTTCACTCTCTTCCTTCTCACCTTATTTCCAGCTCATTCACCAAGTGACCAAACACCCCCCACCCGTATATATAATACTTTAGACCATATATATATATATACTCTTCACAATAATTCACCTCTTAATTTTCTCTATTTCAAAACTCTCTCAATCTCAATTCTCAGCCACCTCCGATCTCGTTCGCCGCCGCCTCTCCGATACTAGCAGCGGCGGCGATTCGGAATCGGCGTTAGGTTTCCGATGGCGTTATCTGCATCGGACTTGCCGGCTATGTATAATTTACTCGCCAACTCGTTAAGCGCCGACGAATCTGTTCGCAAGCCGGCCGAGACGGCGCTTGCTCAATCCGAAAGCCGACCGGGTTTTTGTTCCTGTCTCATGGTAAAATTTGATGTTTTTTAGCTATTTTTTGTGATTTTGTAGGATTTTGGAACTTTTAATGTGTTAATATGTGAAATGTACACTTTAATATGCAAGTTTGCTATGATTTGCTAGGAGCTCGTGTTATTTTTTAGTTGATTTGATAGGGTTTTTTAACTTGTAGTTTGTTAATATGTGAAATGTACGGTTTAATATTGAATTCATGAGTTACGATGAGGATGTATGCAAGTTTGCTATTATTTGCTTGGATCTTATGTTGTTTTTTGATGTTTTTAGTTGTTTGTGTGGTTTGCTAGGCTTTTAGAATTGTAGGATGTTAATGTGTGTATTTGGATTGGTTTGGGATTGAGTGGCGATGAGGCTGTATGAAAGACCGCACTTGCTTAGTATGAAAGCCGGCCTGGTTTTGCTCGTCTCATGGTAGAATTTGAGGTTTTTAGTTATATGTGTGATTTGCTAGGGTTTTGGAATTGTATGATGTTAATGTGTGCATTTGTATTGGAGCTTTTTTTGACTTGTTTTGTCGTCTCATGGTATGTATTGAGGTTTATAGGTGTTTTGTGTGATTTTATAGGGTTTTAGAATTGTAGGATGTTAATGTGTGCCTTTGAATTGTGGTATGTTTTGAGGTTACGATGGTTTTATCTGCATCTGACTTGCCGGTTATGTATAATTTACTTGCGAACTTGTTGAGCATCGATAAGGCTGTTCGTAAGCTGGCTGAGACTGCTCTTGCTCAGTCCAAAAGACGACCTGGTTTTTGTTCATGTCTCATGGTAAAATTTGAGGTTTTTAGCTATTTGTGTGATTTGCTAGGGTTTTGGAATTTTTAGTTTGTTATAATGTGAAATGTACACTTTAATATGCAAGTTTGCTATGATAAGTGTATTAATATGTGAAATGTACACTTTAGTGTGTTAATGTGTGTGTTTTGGATTGGATGTTGTTCTTGTCTTTTGGTAAATTTTGTTGTTTTTGGGTGTATGTGTGAGTTGCTAGGGTTTTAGAATTGTAGCGTGTTAATGTGTGAATGTTCACGTTAATCTCCAATTTAGTGAGCGGCGATAAGCCTGTATGCAAGCCTGCTAAGACTGCTCTTCCTGAATCTGAAAGCCGACCTGGTTTTTGTTCTCGTCTCTTGGTATGTTTTGGTGTCTGTTCGTGTGATTTGCCAGGGTTTTGGAATTGTAGCATCTCAATGTGTGTGTTTGAACTGGTTTGAGTTTGGAGTTATGTGATGGGATTGTTTCATGGTAAATTTTGCTCTCTCTAGCTGTGTATATGATTTGTTAGGGTTTTAGAATTGTAGCCTGTCAATGTGTGTTTGAATTGGTTTGACGTTGGAGCTAAGCAATGGAATTGTTTCATGGTAAAATTTTCTATTTCTAAGCTGTATGTGTGATTTGCTTGGATCTGGAGTCGTAGCTTGTCGATGTGTGTGTTTGAATTTAGTGTGACATTGGAGCTAAGAGATGTAATTGTTTGTTTATTGTTGCAGGAAGTCATTAGTACTGAGGATTTATCTGCACAGACTGATGTTCGATTAATGGCGTCGGTGTATTTTAAGAATAGTGTTAGTCGGTACTGGAGAAACAAGAGGGAAGCTGCGTATGTTGCTTAATACTCCGTACTATATTATTTTCCGTGAAATTCGTTTTACAATGTTTGGGTGGGGATTTAGTATCATGTGTATTCACCATGTAAAAGGACCTTGTCTAAAACTGGAAGAATTGAAATTACATTTGTTAGTTGATGTTATTGGAATTTGGAAACACCAATCATATGGATAACAACTGGATTGCAAAATTGATGAATGCACCTAGTTTTTTTCCAGCCTTCTTTGGCTCGGGTGAACTCCACAAGATGTGTCAGTCTGCATAAAAATATGTTTGAATAAGAACCTAATAGTCAGGCTAATATATTGAACCTGTAAATATCGGAAGAGCTTAACTTAACCAGTTAAAGGCCCTTTTAGATCACTTTAAGCTACTCGGAAACAATTAATAATTCAATACCGTTGAGTTTTAATATGGATGCAATATGTCTTGGAGTTTTCTAG
The DNA here is from genome assembly GCA_019722365.1 of Lithospermum erythrorhizon. NCBI lineage: Eukaryota > Viridiplantae > Streptophyta > Magnoliopsida > Boraginales > Boraginaceae > Lithospermum > Lithospermum erythrorhizon. The sequence goes on from JADFUC010001357.1 coordinate 55,349, forward strand.
GTGTAACCGCGTAAATGCGTATAAATAATGCATGTGAAATCATAGAGTAGAACCCCCCCTCTCCTGTCTTTGTTGATATACTACCTCCATTTCAATTTAACGGGGAGGTTTGACCTAGCAATAAAAAATGCTCAACTTTGGTTGTAATTAATATTGTTTAACTATCTTGTTATTAACATGTAACATGGCAGGGAGATAAACATTTATGCCTTTACGGTATCATTTGTTCATCTGTTCATTCTTTAATACGGTTGAATAACATTTATGTTATAGGATTTTGAGATGACACAATATTTTTCAGGGGAATAAACAACGAAGAGAAAATGCACTTGCGGCAAAAACTTTTGTCACATTTGAGAGAAGATAACTACCAGGTATTATTATAATATTGAGTCAATGTTCATCATCTAGAATGTTGTGTATGACTTTATGAGTTCATGGTGTCTATTGTGAAAATAATTTATCAGCCCTTAAACATGCTAAGTGAGTTTGAGTGATGGTGGGTATTACGAACTAGTATATTAACTTACTTCTATAAATTCTAGAGGGACTGAGGTCAAGTGAAACTAAGAAATATATGAGATGACTTCTTTCCTTGGCCCATTACCTTTCTTCTTTGGTCTTGTATTCATATCCCTGTAATACAGTTCCTGGAACTCCTTGGCGATTGGCCTTTGATATTCTGATTTTATTTATTTTTCGTACATGGCTTGAACAGATTGCCCTCACACTGGCTGTGCTCATTTCGAAAATAGCTCGCATTGACTATCCAAAGGAATGGTAAGAGTTTCAACTTCATCCCTCACTTGTGGCAGTGACTTTCTGCATATCTTATATTTTACATGTTTTGGAAAATAAAACCGAACAGTGACTTTCTGCATATCTTTTAGTACTTTGACCAACTATAGAAGTCAGTTGTGAGGTTCATCATTCATTTGGAAAATAGCTCACATTGACTATCCAAAGGAATGGTAAGAATTTTAACTTCATCCCTCATTTGTGGCATTGACTTTGTTGCATGTCTTATATTTGATATGTTTTGGAAAATAAAAACCGAACAGTGAAATATTAGAAACAAGGAAGGAGAAATGTTATAGTACTTCGACCAACTAAAGAAGTCAATTGTGATGTTCATCATTAGAATATACTGTTTCATTTGTTATTACTCTTCAGGAACTCATCCTGACTGATACTCTATTTCAAGAATGAGAAGGAGATTGATAAGTACTACAGAGTATTACTCAATGACTTTTGAAATCTAATTGTCCAATAGAATTGTTTCTTTTCTTACCCTGTTTTTTTAATTATCTTGGTATCTGTGTATAACATATTAGCTCTTTCCGATCTTGTTGAAGTTCGCTATTATCTCATCTATACTGACTTCTTTTGCAGGCCAGACCTGTTTTCTGTTTTGGCTCAGAAGCTTCAATCAGCAGATATTCTTACTTCTCACAGAATACTAATGATCCTATTCCGGACTTTGAAGGAGTTATCAACCAAACGTTTAACAGTTGATCAGAGAAACTTTGCTCAGGTACTAAATCCTGTCACAATCTTGATGTTCTTTTTCTTTAGTTCATCTTTTTTAGTGATTTCATTTAGTTAATTGTTTCTATCATTTGGGAACTCCGTATAAATTTGTTCTAATCTCCGCCAAGTGAAAAGAATTACAAAAGCACAAAAAGTAGGTGTGTGGAATATGGTTTTCACTCTTCGCAGGCGAGTCAGCAAGATTTTGATATGTTGTATGGATTGGAGACACATAGTCGGTATATGGGTTATCTAACTCCCCTCCTCTTTTATTGCTGAAACTGCCAAATGACTTCTTTTGAGAAACTAAGCTTCATTATGACTGCCTCATACTGTCACTTTTTTCACTCTACAAATATCTGCTTAATTTGACAAGCTGCTGCTTGAAGTGCAGATTTCTTCCCAGTTTTTCGATTATAGTTGGCACCTTTGGCAAACTGACATGCAGACCTTACTACACGACTTCTCAGCTTTAGCTCAGAACTTCAGTGGACACGCCTCTGAAATCCGGCGTGATGATCTATATCTGACCTCCGAGAGATGGTTTCTATGTTCAAAGATTATAAGGCAGCTAGTTGTTTCTGGTTTTCCAAGTGATGCGAAAACCATGCAGGTATCCCATCCAGTCGTCCCCCTTCTTTCAGCAGTGGCTCATCAATGGAGATCCATATTTGTTTTAATATAGATTCTGATTGGTGTTGCTTTGTTTCTTAATAGGAGGTACGTCCAGTCAAGGAGGTCTCTCCTGTTCTATTGAACGCCATTGGTTCTTTGCTCTCATATTGTGAGATCTCTCTCTAGAAAAAACATTTCCTTATCAGATATTCATTCTTTGTGTACTGCATGCCATCTGATCATCACTTGTTTTTCGAATTCAGTCATTTTCAATTTAATTTAAAAGTACTCATATTTAAGATGTAAAGATATTGCTTGTACTTTTTCTACTCTTAGAGGAATTCCAACATCAGTTCAACGTAGAGTGAAATATAAAATGTGTCTGTAATTAATACTGTATTCTATGTTTGGAACTTAAAATTGCAGATTCATCCTTCCGAGATAATGATGCCAGATTCTGGGAGTTCCTAAAACGAGCATGCACCAAGTTATTGAAGATTCTAGTTGCGATTCAGCAGCGGCATCCATACTCATTTGGTGATAAAAGTGTCCTACCACCAGCTATAGACTATTGTTTGAAAAATATAACTGATCCTGATTCCAGTATTATCTCGTTTGAGCCATTCTTCATAGAATGCATGACATTTGTGAAGACCGTTCTGGAATGTAAGGAATATAAGCCAACATTGACTGGCCGGGTAGTTGATCATAATGGAATTACATTTGACCAAATGAAGAAATCTATGTCTTCGGCGGTTGCTCAGGACCTAGCGTCTTTGTTGCCTAGTGATAGGGTTATACACTTGTGCAATATACTGGTAAAGAGGTATGCATCAGCTAATATAATAGAAGTTCCATTTTATATCACTTTATGTTATCTTAAGCAACTTTGGGCTGTTGAGTTTCCTGTATGTCCTGCAACTAGTTTTGTTATGGTAGTTGTGAATTACTTACATACATGATTACAATTACCTCCCCCATATTTTTTTTTTGTTGATCTACTCTTTGCTGGCGCTCTTGGCATGACATTTACTGATTAACCGATAGTATGTCGATATTATATCTCAGATTGAGGTATTGAGTTTATAAGTAGGCCACCATGTTGAATATGCACATATTGTTACATTAATTTGGATCCAACCAAAAGTAGATGTAGAAGTTGAAACAAGGAAATGCTCATTATTTTGTGCGAGCTAAAATGGATAGGAGTTCATTAAATGCAAATGTAGTGGGTTCTTATTTTCCTTGTTTTGTGGTCTCCTTTCTTCCTCAAACTCTGCATCAGTGTTGTTGTCCTCTTAACAGGTACTTCATGCTAACATCAAGTGATCTAGAGGAGTGGCACCAGAATCCTGAAGAGTTTCACCATGAACAAGATTCGGTTCAGTGGTCAGAGAAACTGAGGCCTTGTGCCGAAGCACTCTACATAGTTTTATTTGAAAACTACAGCCAAGTAGGTCTTTGATTCTTACTGTTTTATTGTGGCTAATTTTATTAACATTCGGTTTTTCTTTGGAGTGGAGGGCTCACATGTTGTTATCTAAACTGCGAGCAGCTTCTTGGCCCAGTGGTTGTTTCCATTCTTCAGGAAGCAATGCATGGTTGCCCTACTTCAGTTAGTGACATAACTCCTGCATTGCTCCTCAAGGATGCTGCTTATGGTGCTGCCGCCTATGTCTATTATGAACTTTCAAATTATCTTACCTTCAAAGACTGGTATGTTCTGTGTGCCATTATTCATAGCTCTGTATGATACATATCAATGAGGAATAAATATTGGGTATGTATCTTTCCCACTAATTGTCACAGAAACACCCTAGTATATTCTTATAGTCTACCCCTATTGCTTTGAATTAGTGCACTTAAGTGATTCTTCATTCTGATGATTTATCTTATTTATTCGCTTTCACAATGTTGTTAGCATACCAGTCAAAATTCCCTTGTAGTGTTCACATTCATTTTAAGCTACATTTATAACTGTTAATATTTTATTTTATCATTTTAGTTATGTTAATTGCCAATCAAATTGTTGTGCAGGTTTAATGCTGCTTTAGCTTTGGAACTTACAAATGATCACCCAAATATGCGAATTATCCACCGAAAAGTTGCATTGATTCTAGGGCAATGGGTTTCAGAGGTAATTGCTCTATTGTAATGTGTGAAGATGTTATTCTGAGTATATCCTTATATACTTGCATCATGTTAATTTTACTCCTATAGATCACTAATATTGTTCGTTTCAAGATCCCTGTGAATCTAGAGCTGCCAGTATTATTGTTTTGCAGCACTTCTCTCACTCTCTTTCTTTGGCACACATTGTAGCCCCAGGCCCTAGAAGAGTTGAAGCGCATTTCCCATGTTATTGATTTGAACAACCTATGGAAGAGCACATATTGATATAGCCTTATCCCATTTTTATTTGCATGATTTGCTATTAGGCCAACTTGGATAAATAGGGACAACACAAAAAACAAAAAACAAAAACTTGGATAAATACGGACCTCCCTGTCAACTGTAGATATGTATTTGAGCACCTTTCACCCCTTAGTTTTTTAGGGTTTAGGGTGGATTATAGAGAGGTAAAACAGGGTTCATCTCATAGATGTTGATCTCTTAAAATTCCAAAATAACTGATACACAAGGGAAATAGATTGTTGTTTTCGTCATGCATGGTAGAATGCGGATTCTCTATGGTCAGTAAGTCAGTTGCCTATATTATGATTAATAGCTTGACCAAAGCATATATAAAACTCTACTTTAACAAGGTTCAACATGGTACACATTATAACTAATATTGTTTAATTATACATATAATGCATATATATGCTGTTTAGTTAATCGCGCATGTATTCCTGGCAGATAAAAGATGATACGAGAAGACAAGTATATTGTGCTCTGATCAAGTTGCTTCAGGATGGAGACTTGTGCGTGAGAGTAAGTTAAGAGCTATCAGATATGTTCTCACCACGATCCATACTAAGTTTTTTTTTTTTGAAATTATGAGATCCTTCTAATTGTTGCAGCTGGCAGCAGCCCGGTCATTGTATTTTCATATCGAAGATGTAAATTTTTCTGAGAAAGACTTCTCTGACCTACTCCCCACTTTCTGGGATTCGTGCTTCACTCTGATACAAGAAGTTCAAGAGTTTGACTCTAAGGTAGGTTATAATCACTGTTATATTTCCCTTATTCTATGTTTGTCTCGCTCTCGCACTGCCTGTCTTTATATGATGGTTTCTCTATGATTATGATTTGAACAATCCATGTTTCGATAATGACATTCCACCTTTCTGTTATTCACTATGTGTTTATCCTATTGACAGAGTGCAATTTTCTAAAGTGTATTGCTTAATCAATTCCCTTAACATTTATAATTTATCTTCTCAATAGTCTGGGGTTTAAAATTTAACTATTGTGTCGACAATGTAAGTCCTGACTGAGATCGTATACTGCATATTTTTATATGTGCAGGTTCAAGTATTAAACACCATCTCTGTTCTGATTGCACATGTCTATGCAGTAACTCCCTACGCATCAAAGTTGGTTTATTTTTTCATGAAGGTAATTCATCCAAGTTTCGCTTCTTTTCAACAATGTTAAGTATCTCAAAATCATGTTTTTGCTGGGTCATTGAACATGGAAGGACTATATATTCCATTTTTAGCTTTACAGCCCAAGGCTGATGACTCCAAGTCGAACGGTCCATTTTTTAGTAGGATATTCTTTAATTAGTTGGCTGTCAGAGTTGAAGACTGAAAAGGGAGAATGGAAACTATTTAGAATTGCGTTAAGTATTACTCCCTCCATCCCTAAAAAATTGTCACATTTTGAATTTTAATAGTCGACTTTTTTCAATTTTGAACTCAAATAACTTTTAATGTGTTATATATTTGTGTGGGAAAAATATATCAATATGTAATATTTTCAACATACTTATCTATTAACCTTGATAATTTTGATTCAACTCAAAGTTTTGGATGTCAATCAAGATTGTAAAGTTTGTTAATCTTTGACCATGAAAAGGCTTGACAATCTTTTAGGGATGGAGGGAGTAGTAGATATGAGAGCGTTACATATTCAGTTATTCACATCGATTGGATGGGAGTATTGTTACTGATGCTAAGCCTTGTTATCCTTGTTTTAATCATATATATATATATATCAGATTGTTTTTTGGTACAAGGTATATTTTGGAAGCTTTGGATATCATTACCCTCATACTCTCTTCTATTTAATTAACGTTTCTGTCAGTTTTGATTTTCCTAACTTAATGCAGTGTGGTATATTTACTGCCAAACTTAAACCTAATTGGTTATTCCTGATCTGTAGGCCTGGGAGGAATCGATTGGTGAAAGCCTTCTGCAGATTCAACTTCTTACTGCACTGAAGAATTTTGTTGTCGCACTTGGTTATCAGTCGCCCCTCTCTTACAATACCCTATTGCCAATCTTAAAGAGTGGGTTAAACATAAGTAGCCCGGATGAGCTTTTAGAAGACAGCATGCTGGTTAGTGCTCTACACTGTATTTATTGCAAAGCTGTTGGGATTTGTCCCAGCCATTAATTTTGTGCTCTGATTTTATGGTAATGTCATTATGCAGTTATGGGAAGTGACCATGTCAAATGCCCCCTCAATGGTACCTGAACTATTGAGCTTTTTCCCTTGTCTAGTGGAAATAATGGAAAGAAGCTTTGAGCACCTGAAGGTCTGGGAGAGACGTTTCTACATTAGCCACCTATCATTATTCCTATTTCTTCCTGACTTTTTAATTTACCGTGTAGGTTGCAGCAAATATTATTGAGGCTTACATTATTCTAGGTGGAACCGAGTTTCTCAGTCTGCATGCTTCTAGTGTTGTCAAACTTCTTGACTACGTGGTTGGGAATGTCAATGACAAAGGCTTGCGTTTAATTTTTCCAATCATTGATATTCTTGTTCAGGTTGTTTTAATTGCTGCTTTGGTATTAAGATCTTTGTATGCACAAATAATAGTCTAGATTTTAGAGTTTTCATTCTTAACAGCAAAGCTGGTTATAATTCTGAGACTGCAATGATAAAGTAAATAACCGAGTTTTGTTCTTTTTGCAGTGTTTCCCATCAGAAGTGCCCCCATTGATTGGCACGGTTCTGCAGGTAAGATGGCATCACATTTGTTATGACAATATTTATTTATCCATGATGTTCATCGAATTAAAAACATCGGCGAAATTATCTTTTTTATTGTTTGAGATCAGAAATTAATTGTGATATGCTTGGCTGGAGGCGAGGATCACGATCCATCTAAGACTGCTGTAAAGGCTTCTGCTGCTGCCATTTTAGCAAGGACTTTGGTGATGAATACCAACTGCCTTGCTCAACTGACCTCAGATCCAACACTGTTTGTCCATCTCCAGAAAATGGGGTATACAGGGGACGAGAATATACTTCTTTGTCTTGTTGATATATGGTTAGACAAGGTCAGTGATATATCCATAAATTTAAGATTGTAATTCCTGATTTGACTTCTTGTTAATTGTTCAATTGACTACGATCAACTATCGTTGCATATTTGTGACCCTAGTGACTGATTCAGATCATCATAAAATTAGTTAGATGCTTAATATAGACTGGCTTTATTACTTGCTCGTTCTCTGTTGTGTGATGACACACTTTAAGCAAGCGTATTATGTGTTATTGTTTCAATATAATCGATTGTGAAAATGCGAACCTCATTTGTTGATGCCAATGTGTGCATGGTTGTATGGGTCAGATCATTAGCAATCCAATTTTGAGGTAGTTAAGGCCAACCCAATTCATACTACCCAAACTCTATGCAATCGAGTTGGTCTGCCAAGTTCTACAACTCTTGAATAAAAATCTACGGGTTTAAAGATAAGCCTCATAGGGGTAAATTTTCATATTCTGGCTTATAATAAATACAGTTGTAAACTAATTCAAATATACTATTTTATTGTGTTCGCCCCCTACCAAAAAATTGATCTGGCACTGGAGAGTGGACTAATATAAATATAATAACAGTTAAATTAGGACAAGTCCCCACTTCTAGCTTAAAACTACGCCCTGAGTTTAGCTCCACAACTAGAAGTTAGAATGTTATGCGAGGTACATTTGAACTAATAGGATACCCTATTTTATTGTAGAGATCCATTTAGATCTGCATGTCTTTGCATGAAGAGTCACTGTTAAATGATCACTTTATAACCATTTGTGTGATAGTATTATTGAAAAGCTATCTTGTTGGTAAACTCCTCATGTTGTCAATAGATTTCTTCGTCTCTTATGGAAATTTGTTGTTTCAACGGGATGTTGAATATAGCAAATGATCCTGTTTGTGGTTTAACAACTTAGCCTTTTTAATGATTCCTAGTTGGCTTTTTGGTTTTTTATTCTATTCAACAAACTCAGTTTTATTTTGTGTCTATAACTACTTATCATTTCAGCATGAGAATTAAATTTAGTATTCCAAAACTATTTTAACATGGAAATACTTATTTACTAAAAAATTATAGTATGAAATTGTATTAATTTCTAACATCAAGTTATAGATGTTTTTTTCTTCCAATCAAATAAGCATTCCTTGTCAATTGAGCTTCTGCTGTTTTAAAATTGTTTCAGATTGATAATGTCAATTCAATTCAGAAGAAGACAATTGCATTATCACTTTCCATCATTCTGACTTTGAGATTGCCCCAAATATTAGAAAAGCTTGATCAGATATTAAGGTACGTATATAGAATACCTGAAGAGCATGGCCATTCGCTTACTATATGCTAATATTTTAGCTTTTGGATAGTGTGTGCACAAGTGTGATCTTGGGAGGAACCGATGATTTAACTGAAGAAGAGTCCAGGTCAGATCCATCATTTTTGGTTTCCAATCTGTCATGCTTGTTTCTTACTGATTCATCAACCTTTGGAAGTCCTGTCTGATTTTCTTTCTATGGCATTTTGGAATAACAGTAGCGAAAGTGGGGGCTCAAGCAGACCTCAAATTGAAGGCAAAGAGTTCAGGAAGAGACAGGTGAGCATGGTTTGCTCTTTAATCCTAACTCTTTTTTGGCAGTTCATATTCTGCTTTCACTTCATATAATGTTTTACAATTTCTTTGTGCGGAAGATCAAATTTTCCGACCCAATAAATCAGGTTTCTCTCGAAAATTGGGTGAGCGAAAAACTTCAGATGTGTGCTTCGCTTCATGGGGAATCTTTTAACTCAGCTATTAGTCAAATGCATCCATCCGCATTCGGCCAGCTAAAACAAGCATTGAAGATGCCTTGAGGATCCTCATTTCCCAATGATGCTTTGTCCTGCAACAATTTTTCTGTCAGAGAGACCTGTAAAACCTTGATTTTTTTGAAAGGTATAATACAACTTAGCCCAGGACAAACCCCAGTTCTCATGGTTTTGTATCTTCTTCATTCGACCCTTCGTCCCATATTTATGATCTTTCTGTTTATGGGGGTGTTTGGCTAAGCTTTTTTCTCTTAAAATTACCTTATAAGTTCCAAATGTATTTTTACCTGTTCGTAAAAAAAGAGTAGGTGTTGAATAAAGATAGAACATCCTTTGCTATACACTATATGCTCTTCAAGTAGTTTATATTAGTACCATATATCTGATCAAGCTCTTCAAGTAGTTGAAACAATCTCAAATTCAGAATGATGGAAAGTGTCAATGTAATGTCTTCTTCTAGGTCGAACTGACGTCATCATTCTGAATAGTGCAAAACATGTGGGTCTGCATATGCCATTGCAATCTCTTTGCAAAATGTGAAGCAAAGAGAACATAAAATGTCTATTTCTAGTGGAAACTTAAGGGAGCAATTTTCAATTAAATATTTCAAAGAAAAAAAATCAGAAAAACTAAAAGCATTATTCATTACTTAAATATTAAGGGATGAATATATGAAGTTCTGATTATGCATAGGGTGTTATAATGTTGATGTATGTATGTGTTATATATACGTGCGTAACCAGGTGTTCTTTCTGTTTACGAGGGTCTTAATACCTGACCCTGAATTTTCGGCTTTCTGCAGGGAACTCTGTCGCACATATGTCACCAGGTGTTCTGGTGATTTTCATTCATTGCTTGCCAACTAATCCTCTGATTTTTTGAGTTGTTTTTGAGTCGACATAGAATGGTTCGGTGTATATCTCCCTCTTTTCGTTTTTGGTGCATCCTCATTGTAAATAGCTAATCTCTTCATGTCGGTTTTAGAAGGCATAAGGGTGTGAACATCAGAGAAACCTAATTTTCAATGCTGAGTGTTACTTGATGTGAAAGTGTCTTAGGCTTTTCTGTACCATAGTGTAGTGAGAGTCTGCATTTATTTAAGTTACTTTTTAAATGTTTGATTGCTTAATTGACAATGATTACACATTGTTTTTTAGACGATGAATTGATTTTAGTACTGTGTATTTATTGAAGTTAATGTGATAAATTCTTATTATTTTACCTGATTAATTTGGATAATTTATACACAATTTATATTGACTATGTACAAATAAGATCTGTATTGTTGAAGAGGATTTCAGCAGTACTGTGGTTGTATGTATTTTGCAGTACAATAGGTTGAGGTTCAGTTAATGGATAGTTGTATACTGCTCTTTCCATTTTTGTTGAATGGTGTTTTGGCTTGGCATACATATTGAGTTGTATTTGTTAAATTAGTTCATCTTAACAATGTTGTTTGTAATTTGGATTTTCGCCCACATGCTGGATTGAGGATGAAATGGAAAAGATTTGATGAATTCATTGTTGTGAACTTTTGAACAGATAGTTTGTGATTGGAGTTGCTGCCATGAAATGTGATTCCTTTCGTGTGATGTGCTCGTGCTCGAGATTCTAGCTCATTAGATTGAGGGAGCCAATGAGCAAGTCATTTAATATCATCCTATTAAAAAGATCATGTCGAACAATTTGTAAAATTGTACTCTATTAAAAAATGAGCGTGTGCTTGTTCAGTTGTACTTGGGTCCCCGTTATACAACAGGCCAATTAAACGGCCTGTGATGCTTTGCAGATATAAAATATTATCTATTAAGATGCCTTCGCTTGGATGTTGCAGTCTTTTGGACCCTTTGGCTTTTGGTGCTGGAATAGCTTTGTTGGATCGCTTTCAATTTAAAGGCTGATGGGTAAATCATTTAGGCATTCCATCAAAACCGATACAAATCGGATATACTTGTAGATCGAAGGAAATTGCCCTGAGGGTGGCAGTGAGGAACTGAACAATAAAACTTATCCTAGGATGATCAAAATAAATGGATATAAAGTAACAAGTGAAAATATCCAAGTTTTAGGGTATGAGGTTGGGATGGAGAGACGATTTATCCGATATTTATACAAGATTAGCTAGAAGATTGTGAACCTTGTTTTTGAAGATGTAGGAACAATAGAAGGGAACTTGATATGTTTGACAAGAGTATGCAACACAATTCTTTTAGGGGCGATCATACTTAAAAAGTCGTTCTTCATGTATAGTGTTAATCATATGCTATACTGGAAGCATAATAAAAGCAGAGCAGTTTCTGTCCTTGATAAAAAAAATAATCTTAAGCAACCAAAACATATGTTTCTTTTTTTTATCATGTTTTAATTTTTTGAGTAATTCATATTAATTTGGACGAAACATCGCTAACGATCCTTGTTAATGAAATGTGATTATGAGTCGGTAATAAACGTAAACTAGTATAGTAACTAGGTTTTAATTGAAATTGGAAGAGAAACAGAAACAATTGTACTGTTCGGAATGAAGCTTCACAAAACTAAACTAACTGTGTCATAATGCTCCAAAATAAATTCTATTAAAGAGTGTATAATAATGTAAACTAAGAATCTTTAGCCATCTAAACTAACTGTGTCATAATGCTCCAAAATAAATTCTATTAAAGAGTGTGTATAATAATGTAAACTAGGAATCTTTAGCTATCTAATTAATTCTTAGCCATTAGAGCTTTGGCTTCCTCTGGTGTAGGTAGTGCTGGAATAGCTCCCTTTTGAGTTGTGCAAAGTGCTCCACAAGCATTAGCAAATGATAGGGCCTCCTTCAACTTAGCTTCATCCTGAAATTCATTATGAGGAACAAATTAGACAAAAAAAACAAAAATTGAAAGTTGAACAATAAAATTAGGATATCAAGACAAATTGAAGAGGGAAAATGTCTAGGGCATTAATCTGAACAAACCTGGAAAATATTAGGGTTTTGAGCAATGGAAACCAAGACCGATCCGACGAAGGAATCACCAGCTCCAGTTGTGTCCACTGTCTTCACAGAGAATCCAGCCACTCTTCCTCTAATACTCTGTTATGATTATTATAGTCATGACTTATGTTAGTTTATTTTTTGATCTAATTGTACAGAAAGTAACAGATAATTGTTACAGTACATTATAAACAAAGTATGAGAAAGACTCTTGCCTTGGTGAAATATCTGCATCCCTTCTCCCCATCAGTAACAAGAAGGAGCTTGAGACCATCATGCCATAAAGAAAGCACATTCTCTTCATCTTCAGCACTCTTACCAGTGAGAAATTCCACCTCGTCGTCACTAACCTATCGTCGCAATCAACCAAAACATAACAAAATTAATAATTACTAATGCCAAAGTTCGTTTTTATATGAATGACCTAATAGATATTTAAAAAAAGACGGTTAAACATAACTAAAATCAAGAATTACTAATGCCCAGTTCGTTTTTATTTGAATGACCTAATAGATACTTTAAAAACGACATTACCTTGATGAAATCGGCTTCGTTCCAAATACTCCTGATACCCTCCCTAGCAGCATCAGCAGAAGGCCAAAGAGGGAGGCGAACATTGGGGTCATAAGAGAGCAAAACACCAGCCTCCTTAGCAACTTTCATGGCTGCAAGATGAGCAGACTTAACAGGTTCAGTGATCAAACTAATTGATCCATAATGAAATATTTTAGCCTGTTTGATCATATCCATGTTGATCTCTGATTCCTTCAACAACATATCAGCACTTGGGTTCCTATAGAACATGAACTCCCTCTCTCCATCGCTTCTAAGCGTCACGAAAGCGAGGGCTGTTCGTGCATGCTTGTCGTAGCACACACCGGTGCTGTTCACTCCGTTCTTCTCCAAGATGTCAACCAGCATTCGACCGAATTCGTCGTCGCCAACCTACGATTGATAATGAAGAAAATTGTCAATCATGCGTAGTTTTCCGCAATGAATTTTATGTTACATTTTGTGTCACATATATACTGACATTACATATGGATGATTTATTTTTAAAAATAACAAATAAGACACATGTCATGAATAATGAAAATTAACAATCATGGCTTTCTAATATGATGCATGTGAGTATGTGAATGTTACAATCTCAAAAATTTGTCACGATTTAAAATTTTTAAAGTAGATAGAGAAGATATATTGTAAATATATAGACAAGTTTATAGAAAATAATAACCATGATTACATAAACCTAGCAACGATAATAAAAGGAGAATAATTAATTTTCTTAAGATAAGAGTTTGTATTGAAAATTTTATACCATTGAATATTTCACACAATAAACCTAGTTAGTTAAATTAGATAGATGTAGGCCAGATTTGATAATTCAAATTGACTAGTCAAACCCTCTTGGTAATTTTGGGATAGATGAATGAAGTTGGTATAATTCATTCACAATATGATAAAACTCTTTTTTTCTAAAAATAGATTTAAGCGTTATTTAGATCTACTACTGTATCCAATAATAACTTAATAATGTAATAGTCAACGACTTTTATTATCAAGGCTCAATTCAATCGACAAAAAAAAAAACCGTGTTAATGCAAATAAATATGAACATGCATGACTCATGAATGGAAGAAAAAACATATACTCAAAAGTCAAAAGAAAAGGAAGGACATTATATAAACCTTTCCAACAAAAGCAGAAGAGCCACCAAGTTTGGTGATGGCACAAGCGACATTGGCCGGGGCGCCACCGGGGGCTTTGAGAAAGCCCCTAGACTCCGCCAGGGACACACCTGCCTCGTCGGGGACGAAGTCGATGAGCATCTCACCGAAGCAAACAATTGTTGATGGACTTTCCTTACTCTTAATGGCCATTATGATTATGATGATGATACTATGATAACGTGTTTATGAATTCTTGAAATAAAAAGCTAGCAAAATATTATAACAAGATTATATATGAAGTTGTATGTGTGTGAGACAAGATGTGTATTATGAGGAGGATATATACACAATTAATTAGGACGAATAATAATTGGATTAGAAGATAGAAAGGAATCCGATTTGGATTTCGTTTCGTATTTTAGTTGGACTCAATGTCTTTATTTTGACTACAAATCTATAATAACTTGATCGACTGACCTAAATTATAGGGATTCTTTATTTTCCTCCTTTTCAGTTGTCAATAATATCTTTAATTTATTTCCATTGATATTTTCCGATTGAAGACTTTTTTTCTACCATTAAAAACTTTTTAACTATATAATAAAAGTTACAACATAAATGATATGAAAATATTTTTGAAAATGAAATCCAATAGTATCACTTTTATAGATAGTAAAGAAGGAAATATTACTTTTATAGATAGTAAAAAAGTAAATAAAAATAATTGATAGTTTAAAATTGCAATATGAAAACTGAAAATCTAAATTAAAATGAATAAAAGGAGTAAATTCGTTTTACTTTGAAATTATATCGTTTATATACTTATCTTTAATTTGTCCCATCATTCCTATGTTTACGTAATAAATATTCGAAAAACAAGTAAATTTTGCAACTCTTATTACAACTCGACAACTAGAGGAGATATAGGATGAGATTGAAAAGGATTCACATTTCTTTTCTAAAAAGAAAGCAAATAATAATGAGTAATCAGTCGAAGTTTGTAACTCTACTTGTATTACAAGTCAATAACCTAAATTGGCCAATCAATAACGTTCTAAGCGCAATTATTACATCTTGGTTTTTATACTCCCTACATTGATTTCATAATCCATATATATTTGAATCATTTTAATTAGTACCAAGATTGAAAGAAGGTTCAAAATGTACATTCAATCTAGCTCTTATAGAGAGCACCTACACTTTGCGCTTAGCTCAAGATCAAGATTGAAGGAGGGACGCTACTTAAGAGCAGCCTCCTACTAGCAACAAGGCGTAAGATTGGGCGGAAGGCTTGAGAACTAAAGCTTGCTTAAAGAAGCAAAGCTAGCTTACTAAGGTAGTTTACTTGCTTAGTGTTTGTGCGCTAAAGAGAAAGAGCTTTTTCTTTTCCGACTAGGGTCAAGCCGGCCAAAAAGTCTTCGAAACTCTCATAACATAAAAAAGTCGGAGTATAAGCCCCTTTAGAGATAGGGGCTACTTTTATTGTGGTAGTAATTTCGAATGAGCAAGTTTGGGCAAATTCAAAAGAGGTAGCGAGACTGACCGCAATTGCAGGAATAGGTTGACTTTCTTTCATTTACCATGGCAATTATCGAGCATAAATAATTAATTGTTCAAGCAAAATGAAGATTGTAAATATACGGATATGTATGATATTGATTCCGATCACCTAGTACAAAATGTGTCACATGCCCCCACACATAATGACCCTACAAACTTCGAAATCAGAAACAAAATCCCTATTGCATCTAAGAGCTGAAATTACTAAAAATAAAACTTTTAATACTTTTTCAACTCCTATAAAATAAATTGAATTCCTATAAAATTATTCACCAACCCTCTTCAACCTCTAAATTTATACTTTCTCTATTATTTTTTTAAATAATAAAATGAATAATAAGAAATCTACTAAAAAACATATATGAAAAGTTAAGCACAAAAACAAAAAAAATAATGTTTAGGAGTGTATTTTAAAAAAAAAAATTAGGAGAACTAATACATGCTCTAATAATATTAAGTGTTACATTTGCAATGTAGATTAATCTTAACATGGGTCGTTCAAAGTATTTATAAATTGACAAAAGTCAAAAGGTATACAAAAGAAAGGCTAAACTGTTTACATGTCCGAGTTCATCATGGAGCTCCAGACAAAATGTCAAATCTAAGGAGTGGTCAAAACTGGATAGAACAAATTACAGATAAAAGTGAAAACATCTCATTTGTGTGCCGTTGCGTCGTTAGATGGAGGACCATCTGCATCTTCAGCATTGTCGCCTTTCTTACATGTAAAAACATATTTGTTATAGAGGTCATGCACATCACAGGATCTTCAAAGATTCTGACATACCAACCAATATAGAGTTGACGAGGAAATGCTAGAATTGATTCATAATTTGATATAGAGGTCATGCACATCACACCCATGCCAGAATCGCTTATTTTGCAACGGCGTGATGTGCATATTTGTTATAGAGATCATGCATATTACATCACATCACACCCATGTGGGTGTGATGTGCATAACTCAAAGACTTCAATATTACATCGTAACAAGCATGGGCATACGTAAAAGCTATTGGGTTTGATGTGAAGACCTCAAAGATTCTCGACACGTCAGAATAACCAAATATGTAGTTGACGAGGAAATGCTAGAATTGATTCATAATTTGATATAGAGTAAGTCAGCACATCACACTCCCTCTCCCATGCACATCACAACCAATATGTATTATCACATACTATTTAACAATCATAGATTATGACATACGTCAAAATTAACTAATATAGAGTTGACAAACAAGCTCCATGCTTGTTCCTAAATAAACGACTATTCTATGTTAGAAAATGAAACAAGCTTAATTGTTACTATGCTTAATATGTAATAGTTTTGGCTCAGCTTATAACACAATAAACATAGTTTTAATTCGTTTGTTGTCAAACAAACATTGGGTTTATTCGCTTGTTTCTATACAAACATCATCACAACTAGCTTCTTTCGTTACAAACATAAACGTAAATTGGTAGTTTGTCATCAAACATGAAAAAAAATCGCACATGAACAGGTTTAGAAAATCTGCGGTCTTTATTATACAACAAAGTACTACTTATTACATTGTGAAATTTTGTTGTTACTACTTCCACAAATTTGACGCTTTTGAGCTTGACGCCTCATTTGTGTCCTCGAACTCTGTAGTCATGTATTCGATCGATCGAATTCCACAATCAGAGCGGACCATTCCCCGGTTTGGAACTTGTAGTCAAATCACATGGTTTGATATAGAACATGTTAAACGAAAATGACAAGTGAATCAATTCAACAACATAAAACATAGTAAATCGGATAGAAAAATATAAAAAACGAATGTAACAGGCCAAAACATCATTTATACATCTCAAAAATACAACTGGTGAAATTAATCATTGATTGTTTTGTTCTTCATCTTGGGTGACATTGTAACTCGAATATTATGCCACCATGCCGAAGATAGAAACTGCCTGGAGCTGCTGGTGTCATGGATCGCTCCCCACCACCGATCCATCGGCCTGTGATGCATCGAACAACCCTCCGTCCCGCACGATACAATGTCTCCACTGAGCTTTGCTGTACGGGATCAGATGTAAGTTCTGCCGCAAGGCCAGAGACAAGAGTGTCCGCCGCATGGGCTGCAACCGTTGTTATGAAATTAAGAAAATAACATGTTAGTATATGATTATAAAAAATATAATATAAGGTAACGAAATACACTTTAACACTGAGGCCGAGAACATCGTATCTACATAGACGGGCATGTCTAGCCAAGCTGGGTTATGCACTCTTATACACAGCTTCAAGTAAATACCAACTCCGCCGTAGTCGCTCTATCCGCGTAGCTATATATGCATGGGGACCCATCATGTAGGGGTCGAATACGGTAAAATTGCATACTAGCCTGTGTAACTGAATTCGCACACTTTCTTTGAATATTCAGACATTATTCATGTAAGTTGGGTCCTCTCTAAGCTCAATGGAAGTGGACTGGCTTGTACCCTCCTAACTGTCGTGGTAACTCCTCCGGTATATACGCCTAATGAAGATTCAAGCAGCGTATGCAACCGTGATAATATGACATTGTGGGATGGAGGAGTTAGGCCCATAGGTGTCCAATAACGACTGCTATGATAAATGGAAACGATCTAAGACTTTTTCGCACAATGTTACAAAATTTAATATATAATATTTCTACACATGTTCTGGCCGGGTTATCTCATCCAAATTGCTTACTTATAGCAAATCGGCCGGGTCGATCGTGTGTTTCGGGTAGTGTTGTCAATTCATCATGCACTCTTGGATAATCTACCCTATATCGATAATTTACCCTTTGTTTTGATAACTCGGCCTAACGCTATTATTCGTGATTATGACTTTGTCTATATAATCCGCCTACCCTCGCCTTTAGCTGGAGTCCTGCCTCTTCCCTTATTTATACAATTACTCGCACGATGTGCACGCTATCTGGGAATTCCATTATTTGTCAGCCCCGGGCCAACGCTGCATACGATCCAGGTGCAATACTTGATAGGGTCGTGTTTAAACGAGGGAACAGTAGGAGTGTCTTATTAAAGAGCATCAAAGAATTTGCCAATTCAGCAGACGTAATGGACCCTATTAGTAAGGCTCGTGCGTACCTTTGGTATTTGCTGGGAACGACATTGTTTGTCGATAACTGACGCATTAATTCCAAGAGATAATATTTCTGGGATTCTGTCGGAGCATGTCGATAGAGTCGGCGAATATGCTTGGGGTGCCGGTACTTTACCACCGCCTAGGAAAGACAAGCCAAAGAGTGAATCAAGGCAAATGGCTGGATGTATAACTCTACTTGAGGTACTACCGCATGTATATATTAAATGAATTATTCATGTTTATATTTTTAACAAAATTAATCTCTTTATTATTGTTTTTTGTATTGCAAGTGTTAGATCTTATGAGTATTTCCCTTTGTTCAAATTGATTCGGAGGTACTTACGTGGTCGCTAAAGCAAGTGGCCGCATCGATGGACTCCACAACACTACCCGAACACCGATCTCAATGATTTGCTATCGTATAATTGACTGGATGACAATTAACATGTATGAAAATATTATATATTAAATTTTGTATAACATTGTTTGAAAAAAGACTTAGATCGTTTCCATTCATCATAACAGGTCGTGTGGACACGCTATGGACCTGTCTTCTCCATCCCCACGATGTCATATTATCATGGTTGCATACGCTTCTTGAATGTCAATGAAGTGTATATGCCGGAGGAAGTTAACGATACCGAGGGCAAGAACCGATCCCGCCCATTGAGCTTGGGGGTGGGAAGTGGACCAACTTGTGATAATGTGCGAATATTCAAGAAAGTGTACGGAGATTCAGACACACTGACTAGTATGTACCTTACCATGTTCAACCCTACATGATGGGTCCCTATGCATATATTGCTACAGACGCCGAACGAATTGCCATTGAGTCGGGTATTTGCCAAGAACTCATATAAGAGTGCATAGCCCAAATTTGGCTAGACATGCCCGCTTCATGTAGATACGATGTTCTCTGAAATTTCCAAAGAAAAGTTAAAGTGTATTTCTCATTACCTTTATATTGGGAAATTTTTATGATCATATACCAACATATTGTTTTCTTAATTTCATAACAACGTTGCACTCTTACGCATACCTCGATATGCAGCGCCACATGGAGACAGCGATCCCGATCCGCATGCAAGCCTCGTGGAGACATTGTATCGATTTGTCGACAGAGGGTCGTTTCAGTATCCGGGGCCGGATGGATCGGTGGTGGGGGACAGCCCGCCAAGACCAACACTCAAATGTAGCACATATCGCCTCAAAGACGGCCGGTATAGCTATTCGAAATAAGGAATGTCACCTAAGATGAAGAACAAGACAATCAAAATGATTAATTTCTATGATTGTATTTTTCGATATTATAAATGATGTTTTTGTATGTTACATTACGTTTCTTTTTTATATTTTTCTATCCAATTTACACTATGTTTTATGTTATTTAATTGATTCACTTAGTCATTTTCTCGCTTAACATGTTCTATCAAACCCATGTGATTTGACTACAAGTTCCAAACTGTGAATGATCCACTACTATTGTGGAATTCACGAATACATGACTACAAGTTCGAGGACACAAACGACGTTAAAACCAAAATCACAAATTATAAAAGAACAAAATTCTGCCAATGTAATAAGTAGTACTTGATTCAATACCAATAAAGACCACGCTTAAATATTCATGTACGATTTTTTTTCATGTTTGATGACAAACTACCAATTTACGCTTATGTTCACTCCAAAGGCTAGTTGTGATGATGTTTGTATAGAAACAATGGTTAAATCCTCAATGTTTGTTTGACAACAAACGAATTAAATTATGTTTATGTGTTATAAGTTTAATCTTTATTACATACAAGAGATAGTAATAATTCGCTTTGTTTTACTTCTAACATGTGTGATAATTCAGTTTATTTATGTAATTAATTATTTCATATTTCTTATGTGATTCTTTGTGTTTACATAAACAAACAAGTTAATACCATGCTTATTATCTAACAAACACAAAGTAAATTTGCTTATTGTGTAATAATCACTTAATCAATTTGGTAATGTATTTATAAACGAATTCGCTAGTTTATTTATAAGCATTGGAAAAATTCGCTTGTTACACAACAAGCATGGGCATAATTCGCTTGTTACACAACAAGCATGGGAATAATTCGATTGTTACACAACAAGCATGGGCATAATTCGCTTGTTCAAAAGGGTAAAATAGTCATTTTGCGTTCAAAATAAGCGAATTTTTATAGAGGTCATGCGTGTTCGTCAACAAGCATGGACATAATTCGCTGTAAAAACATATTTGTTATAGAGGTCATGCACATCACACCCCTCTCCCATGCACATCACAACGAATTTTTATAAAGGTCATGCATGTTCGTCAACAAGCATAGACATAATTCGCTTATTACACAACCAAGCATGAGTGTGTTGTCAAATCAATCCTGGCAGGATCTTCAAAAAGATAAAATAGTCATACGTCGTAACTAACCTTTCTTCTTCTTCCCACAGCCTTTCTTCTTTGTTTTTGTCCCTAAGGCCAACCAACTTTTGATTTCAAGATCATCAATCGTTTTAGTAGGTTGAATCTCCTGTAGAGCATGGGATGTGATCCGGTCTAACCCATTCGGCATCAAAAGAACAGTAGAGTTTATGTGAGCAACCAAGTCACCTGCAAGGCAACCCATCTTCAGTATCACAATAATTCTACCACGAGCCAAAAAAAACCCAATAATTTGTTGATTGCAAGTCTCAACAGAGTAGACATACCAGGTTTCTCATGTAGAACAGGGTAAGGCTGCAAAAGTTCATGATTAACACATTCTACTAATCCAAGTCGAGCACGCTTGTCTTCTAAAGCCTATAATATATTCGATCCTTTTAAAATTAGCACAAGAATATATATATCATCGGGCTTATTGTGAAAAGATATTTAAAGAAAGTGGACAAACTCACAAATAGAATGGCATGATTGGAAATTTCTGGCTTATCTCACTAAAAATGAACCTAGACGCTTTCATTTTCAAGTGGTAGTTTCTAGACAAATATTCAGATAGTTTGCTTGTTTCGTCCAACAACTTAGGCTGCATGGAGGACAAAATTTCATAGTCACTTCATGAGTTCATGTATAAAGTAACTAAACATGATGTTTGTGCATGATACACATTCAACAGATTAATTACCTTGCCTTCACCGGTGCTAGTAACTATATCAATACAGTATACTTCGTTCTCTTCAAACTCCACATCATCAACCCTTGTTTCTGGATTTGAAACACTCAAGACAGCTTTGTTTCCATCAATTACAAACTGTTTCATCTGGCGTGGTTATGGACCCTTAGTAATTTTGGTAGCCGTAGCAAGAAGAACGTATGTGACATCTTTGTTCTGCAATAAAGAGATAGAAGGTGAGGGATCTCAGATGAAACAAATAAATAATGAAACCATAGAAGATATTATTATTAGTGTCTCCCACTTGTGGAAAAAGGACACCACACTTAAAAATATGCATATGAGTGTTAGATGTTTCCACTATCATGGCTAATCTCGAATGACGCCCCAAAAATGCAGACAATCAAAAGATGGAAAAAAATTAATTCAATAGAATGATTACTAAATGCAAACAACTTCGTGAAACAAGTTCTCAGAGTGCAGTAAAGCTTCCATCAAGTGCGCAGTGCGCCTCTAACGTCATGGTAATTTATGCAAAAGTGACTCTGAAATTTGAAAGTGCAATTAATGAAAACTATAAAAGCTCATACTGGTAAAAAGGATAGAAAAGATGAGCGCCAAATATGAAGTATGAACATGATGCTCTATCAGTGCAACTATTACATTGACAAGCTTCAGGATATGAACCCATAGCTTTTTGAGTGTCTTCATCATATAGAGAATCATGCGCATGCCACATTAGTTTGAGGCTTTTTGTCACACTAGTTTAAGGCACAAAAGCCCAACATAGAACATATTTAATCATATGAATTAGGTATCTAAAACCTATGTACCTAGTCACAGTCACTTTCTCATTCAGTTAATTCAGTATATTTTTTTGCTATAACCAGAAACAAGGAACAATTAAAAGAGAAAGGTATAACAATGCCTATTTTCCAAAGGAGGTGCATGGACCCAATGCCAACATTTTCTATAGAAAAGGCCTTCAGTTTCTATATGTGAAGTTGGCTAACAAATTATGGTCTGAATTGCTATTGTAAGATTTTCTCAGCCAAAAGTGAGTGAAGTATCTGCCAAGAAAAAACTGATCACTTCAGCAAAATTTCCTTTAAAAGTATCAATACTTGTAATTTTCATGACAAAACAAATAAATCCAGGCAAGTTTCATTTTCTCAAATGTGCTGATATCTTAAATATACAAAGAGCAAGGAAAAAAACTAGCACAACGAACAAATGAAGAATACACAATTACGGGAGATTAAACAAATTGTGTATGGGGATGTATTAAAGAAAGAACTTGGCTCACTTTCTGAAGGTAAAGTGTCAAACAATCAGTAAACTAAAATAATTTGTATCATAAGATGTAGGCTTGCGACAGATGTCTGAATTACAAGTTGAAGTGAAACAGACTACAATGAGCTTGCCAACACAAATCTTGGCATCAGGGAAAAGAAGGGATCGAGATAAAATGATAACCTCGGCAAAGATGCCCACATAAAACTGATGATTAAAGCAAATACATCACACAGACATATGACATGCACCTCTAATGTTGATTGCTGATACAACATTTTCCATGGTATGTCAGGCAATAAGATGTAGGTTAGCTACAGATCTATGAGTCACAAGTTGTAGTGACACAGACTACAATTGAGTTAGCTACAGATCTATCAGTCACAAGTTGTAGTGACACAGACTACAATTGAGCTCCCAAACCTGTTCAGGCATCGTGGAAAAAGAGGGACTGAAAATTAATAACCTTGGGCAAAGATGCCCACATAAAAGTGACGACTGACTTAAATACATGACACAAACATATGATATATGCACATCTGATGTCGATCACAAATAAAGCGTTTTTCACGGCATATGTCAGACAATATGATGTAGGCTTGCTACATATGTCTGAGTCACAAGTTGTAGTGAAACAGACTACAATTGACTGCCAACTTTAATTCAGGGGTATCAGGAAAAGAGGGATCATACAAGCTACAAATTCGTGGCAAAGATGCCTACATAAAATTGATGACTGATGTAAATACATGACACTAACATATGATATATGCACATCTGATGTTGATCACTAACACAACATTTTCTACACTATGTCAGACAATAAGAAAAAGGCATCGCATGGAGTACTTTCTCTAGCAGGTAAACATTTTAATACATCAAACACACATGTTAGAGGAGTATTAACAAAGTAAAAAGAACATGTTGATATTATCCCCTATCAGAGTAACTATGACAATAAGCTTCATCTGGTCATAAAACCATAGCTTATAGAATGAATCGTCATTTAGGGGGAAACTGTTAAAGTATAGGGCAATTATATTTATCTGAAGGAAATCCCATTCATCTGTATATATCCATAGGAGAAATTACATATTGAGCTTTAAAAAATTCAGGGGCTGAGAAACAAGAATCTCAAAGACAGTTTGTTGTACCAAGAACTCCATTTCTAACTTATGAAAAAATCTCGCAAGTACCAGGCATACAAACATCTTCCTTATTCTATGAATGATAAATGAAGATAACATGGATATAATTTAGTAAACCTGATCTGTTACACATTAGCAGGGCATAACCATTACACTTATGAAAGAGAATATTGCAAGGAGATACCTTTTTCCCAGGCCTAACAAGCCTCAGTGCAACTTCTGCAGCAATATTGGCTGCAGCAATTACATCAGCTGCCTTTCCTGTTACTGGTCCTTCCTGAAGTACATGAGTGTGTGCAACAACGCAATGAACCCATCTATGTGACATCCCATATCACTTCATTCAATTTGAGAGAAAAAATTAATTATGGTCTAGCCAGCTGCATTTTCGGAAGAAAAATGCTAACTTGATGTATAAAAAAGAAAATAAAGCAAGCTTACATTTTTAGCACGTGTCGTCTCATTTCACCCATTGGAGAAAAATGGCAAACACAGTTCGATTTCAATGGTCAAAACTACATATGCAATACTACCCCCATCCCAAAAAGATTGTCTAGTTCGATTTCAATGGTCAAAACTAACAAACTTAATTAACAAATAAAACACTAGTTTAAATCAAAATTATCATCTAACACCAAAAAAAAAATTAAAAATAGTATCTTTTTACATATATTTCAACAAAAATTACACAAGAACATCAAAATTCAAAACTGGACAATCATTTTGGGACAGAGGTAGTACAACATTAACTATATAATCTTAATAAAAAAACAAATTATATAAAAAAATTCCAAAATTAATATTAAAAATTAAAGGAAACTAACTATTAACAATCAGCACTTTTGTACTTGGTTACAACTTCTGGAGAACTGAGATCCAACTCCTTCTCCTCTCTTTCTTCATCAGACATTGTTTTCAACCTTAAAAATTGCAACTTTATTAATTTAGCCTCAAAATATTAATCAAAACAATCTCATTTTAATCAAATTAATTCAGAAAAAATATACAATCAAACCCCAATTTATAAAATCTATAGAAATGGGTATTTGAATATGTACCTGGATTAAAATTAGGAAAATTTATTTGTTTGGTGTGCTAGGGTTTTGAGAGTGGTGAAATGTGTGAATATATTGACTTGTTGGTTAGGGTTTTAGTTTGTTATATTTGGGGTTTTAGTTTTTTTTATTCAATGAAAATTCGATATACTTTTTAATTTATAATTCATTCGTTTAATTTTAATTTATAATTCAACATCTAGTATATTTTTTAACTTATATGAATGGTTGGTCTCGGGTATGTCTAACATCAAACATAATTGTAATTATCGTATATTTGTTTATAATTTTCTGTTGTCATAATATTTTCAATAATACTTATTAATAATAACAATAAAAAATTCATAATACTTATTCAAGATATCAAGTTAATAGAATATTGTGCACAAGAAAATACTCCGTATATGAGAATTTGTCATGCTTAATTCATCATAATTTACAAACGAATGTTTATAAAATACACTGTCTTCGACTTTGATAATAGAAGTCTTATTATCCTTAATTGTTTCTTGGTTAATATTTGGAAGACTTTGACGAAGAAGTATATGTTATCCATGCTACTTTTAATGGATTGGAGAACTTATCATCTTTTTTTTTTTTTTATCAGCATATGTATACTGATGAGTTTTATTTAAGGAAATATAGAAATTCACGATTATATATATATATATAAATATATATATATATATATATATATATATATATATAGCAATTGAGTTTAGTCAAGTGATATAGAATTTAAATTTTGGACTTAAAGACATCCTGTAAAACGTGGTAACATTATGCATAAAGTTGTTACTATCATAATAAGCTGAGATGTTACAATACACCAAAACAGACTCAAAGAGGTGGTTCAGTGAAATGTAGTGGGCATTAGTGATAAGGTGGTTATTACTGTGACATTTGATATAAAAAGTATTTGGTGTCATGAAATTTCGAATTCAAGTTTATATTGAAGAACAATGAACTTTCATTCCTCAACAACGAAAAAGATTCATAAAAATATAGGATGTAATATATTAGAAATTGATATCTAGTGAGTACTCAATTTACCAATAAGTTTTTCAAAAATTGATAATCTAGAAAGCTAAAAGAAGATGAAAATAGATGAACTTTATGAGGAAAATAAGTTTGATGATTGTAGATAGTGGAATTTTAATTAATAAAATTTATTTTTATGGATTTATTAATTGAATTAATTTTCAACCGATCACACGTATTACACGGTTTGATTGCGCTTCACTTGTTCTTTCGACTAATTCAAGTCGAGAAAATGAGCAGTGGCTCCCGGTGATCCAAGGACCGATATTAATTTTAGGTTAAAATTAGGTTTTACATTAAATAAACCTAATTTTTAAACCTCGAATAGGATTTCAAAGATACACTGCTTAAATTAATAAAGCAAGAAACGGCCGGGGTCAAGAAATAAATTCATTATCACCTAAAAACCTCAAAAGAGGCACCTAACCTATTCTGGAGAATAAGTCATGCAAGTAATATCTCGACGGTCCGCATCATGCCTCAAATCAACGGTCAAGATCATGATCTACCCGAAAATAACCAACTAATCGTAATCAAAGTCTGAAGCCTATAAATAACCCCATATTTTCGAAAATAATGATAAGTTGAAGTGGGATAAAAAGCCAAGGCAAAGTTGCAGAAAAGCTCTAAAGAAAATATTAGCAAAAACACTTAAAGCACCTCCAGAGTTGAAGATTCAAAGAGATGAAGCACCTAAGACCTCGGCTAACGAGATAGGCGCCTTAAACTATCAAGGAGGGCGGACAATCCGTGGGATAGGCGCCTCTAAACTATCATGAGGGCGATAACCGAGTCTCCAATAAATAAAGAGTCTCCCTCCCAACTGCGTGAAACACGCTGTCGAGGCCCCGTACTACATCAAATCTAGGAGAAGATCGTTGTCAAGACCCTACCTCCTACACTCCAAATAGGCGCTCCAACCTCAAGTGAAGGCGGATATCCGAATCTCCGGCTAAGAAGGTTGTCCATTCCCAACAAGTTGTGGTGGAAACATCGTGCCACCGAAGCCCCTACACTGGCATCAAACTGTGAGAGGGATCAAGTCATAAAGTCCCTACCTCCTACATCAAATAGAAGCCCGGGACATACCAGAGAAGAGGCACTCATCCCAATGTCGACGAGAAGTTGAGTTTCATTGAATTCCCAAGTCAAATCAAAGAGAGAGATCAAGCCGGGCCAAGTCCCCGCTTCTACATCCAAACATCGATACAAGGAAGCCAAGGCCCCTTTCGTTGCCAAGGAACCTAACCCCTAAGCTGTTCATCAAAGTCCCACCATCAAATCCATATCCAAGAAGGGTCAAGCATCCACCACCACATATCCAAAGAAGAGGGTTTGGCATCCACCGCCCACCAACCCAAGTCAAAGAAGGAGTCCAACCATCAGCCTAGCCTACCTATCCAAATTAGAGGTCCAATTCCATCCAAATTACCACATCTCAAGGATCCAAGTCCAAGATAATGATCAAGTCCAGATAACCACACGGGATCAAGGTTGCTCACACCCCTGCCTCTAATTAATATCCTGCTTGAACATCAAGTCCTCGTCACACTCCGTCCAGATTACACATATCCAACTCAAGACCCAAGCTCACCAAATTGAGTCCATATCAAGTCAAGTCATACTGGTAGACGTCAAAGATACGTGAGAAGATAATCCAAACCGATAGTTCTAACTCAACTGCTTTGATAAATATTCTTTATGTAATAACCTCACATAAAAAAAAAAAAAATTTAAATTTTCTGGGACCCTAATATAATTTTTTTCGATGATAATATTATTTCGAAACTTTTGAGCCGAATTTCATTTATAATTTAGTAGTATATGGAAGAATTTTATCTTGAAATCGGTTCGTGGAGGTTTAAGTACGATAAGCGGAGACCAACTGAAACCGAACGACCTCGAAGTTTTTTAAATATCTATTCATACATATCCTCTATTATCATCAATACTCACAACTTCATCTTCTTCCTCTATTTTGGCCGAATTAAGTTCTCCCCTTAAAAAAAATTTCATTTTTCCATTTCTCTTCGATTGTCGCTTCAAACTCAAGATCGGTCAGAATATTGTTCTCCCATCATTCTCTTCGAGTTAAGGTAAAGAAATTCCCAAGTCTTTCGAGATATTTCTTGGGTTTTGACATAGGGGATTTTTAGCTGACTTTTCCATAATTGAATTTTATGATAAATCTTAGTTGGTTGGTGGGTTCCGTGGACGTATTCTGAGCTGAAAATTCTGATTTAGAGATCGCTTTTGAGGACGTTATGGTCGAGTTGACTTTGTACTTTCGCCGACTTTTATATGGATATTTTTATAAGACTTTAAATGTGTAGGAGGTTGGTATTAAAGAATTCAGCTTATAGTTGTTATGATGTTAAATTGGTGATTTAAAATTGATTAAAGGGTGTTATGTCAAAAAGTAAATTTGTGTTGAGTTATAATTGATATTTCGGAGTATAGATTGTTAATTATGGACTTGATGATTAGTTAGAATAACTTATGTCAATTTGTAATGAGAAAGTGATAAGATGGAATTTAGCGGGAATCGATTAAGGTCCGATGGGATTATAATTCGATAGTTTATCCGTCAAGTTATACCATTTGTAGATAGGCCTCAAGAGTTGGTTATGCATCTCTAGAACGCCGGTATATAGTAGTAGGTCTTGATTATACTTGGGTGTTGTTTTAGGGCTGATCGTGTGAAGCGCTACCTTGATTGTCTTTCAGAAGGCTCATAGAAGCAGTGTAGGTGAGTACTTATTCTACGTGTATTACCTTATGTACTTCTTTCAAATGGTGTACTGCCCTGTATTATAATTATGTAAAGGGTGTACAGGTCTTGTAATATAATTATGTGTGAATATGATATGTCCTCGGTGGATATGATTAATGGGGAAATGGTATACATGTAATGGTCAGACATTACGTAGAGCCTAATATGATTATGTGACTCTATTCCAAGATTGAAGGTCGGTTTGATAAGTATTGGCCCCGAACTCCCAACTTATACTAGATATGTGGGCCTCGACGGCACTTGTGGTATTTGCGTGGCTTTGTCGGGCACTTGGTATTTATGTGGCCTTGACGGCACTTCGTGGTATTTATGTGGGCTTTGTCGGCACTCCGTGGTATTTATGTGGGCCTTGTCGGCACTTGTGGTATTTATGTGGCTTTGCTGCACTTGTGGTATTTATGTGGCTCTCATGGGCGGTTGCGATCGATGACGATTGTGTGATGTATTAGCCGATGCTTTGCTATTGTCAGCAAAGTAGTTGGTTATCAGAGGTGTCTGATGGAGTTATGTATGATTTTGAGGTGACTCGAGTATTAGGATATGACCCCAGTTGGGACTACTAGTGGATTAGGTGACTTTCCTTCCTTTGCGTGTGATATGTGACGCTATTGGTCTCTATACTACGGTATAAATGCCATGTATGATTCTCTTTGATCGCTGGTCGTGCATTGTCGTAGGTGGCCCTATACTACGCAGTATACCGTATGGTTTGATTCTCTTTGATCGCTTTGTCAGGTGCATCGTCGAGGTGGCCCTATATCACGTATAGTCATAGCGTATGATTCTCTTTGACGCTTTTGTCGGTGCAGTATCAATGAGGTGGCCCTATACTACGGTATAAATAGGCGTTTGGCCCTATACTACGGTATATGCGGCGGTGTGCCTTATACTTTGTGTATAAGGGGCGCGTGCCTTTATACTTTGTGTATAAGTATGTGTGCCTTATACTTTGTGTATAAGTGCGTTTTGGCCTTATACTGCGTGTATAAGTGCGAGGTGATTGTTGATTTGTCCATTCCCCGCAGTAGACGGATTGGAGTATATGCTTATTGTAGGATGGTATAACAAAGCGGGATACGAGAGATAGGAGGTTTGATGACTAGAGTTTTAGTCGTTGTCGAGTCTCCGTGATTTCATTTTAAGATTGTGTGCTTATCGAACTTCTATTATATATTCATGTAAGCATGGCCCGAGACTTCATGTGGAATTATGTTGTATGACTTTATCCGATAACTCAGATACATGTATTTTATTCATATTTGACTACGATGACTATTCCTAATCTTGTTGTTAAAGTAGCAAATGTTGCTTTGATGGTTATATTTCATTTTTAAGCGCCACTTTGTCGGCAACTATTTTTCTTCGTGATACGGTATTTATTTCGCCAGCCTTACCGCATTATCAGTTTTTGTTAGATATGTTCAGATATCTAAGTGGTTAATGGATGAGATACCTTTTGAATGAGAACATTAGGTACAGAAATTATAAACCGAAGTTATGCTAATCTGTTGATGATATTTTATATAAATATATGGTGGAAAACTGGATTCAAAGGTGCTAGAATATAAGTTCTGATCTAACCACGACACTGATACCATTGAGGTAAATAAGTTCCGTATACTAAATGGAAAACTGGAAGATAAATCTGTATTTAGTTATCCGATTCAAGATATATTACCTACTAAGGCTAAGAAATGCATATATTGGAAGGTCTATGAGGAACATTAGTTGTCATAGGAGGAGTATGATTGTAAATGGGAGTAGTACTTTAAAGTGAACTAAAGATAAGTGATTGAGTTGTATATGCATGAGTTATGAGAGGTTAAGATATATGTTTAAGTTATTGTGTGTTTCGAGGTGTATATTATATTAGAATTAGCTATTTCCGAAAGATAACATAGAGAAATACCTCTTTAATCATGTGCACTGTGAGTAAGTTGTTGACGAGTGTGGGTTATCGGTGTTAGTTAGAAAGCCACAAGGAAAGTTTTATTTTGTGGCAAGTAACCTATAAAAATAATACTCAGTATATAGTCTAAATAGGTGAGGAATCTAAATTTTTCTTATTCGCAAGGATTAGGTAGGTTAACTTCTCATATTTATTTTCACTCACCTTTAGTCGACCCTATTCCTATGGGCGGGCTGCTTTCATGCCTAGGTTGTCAAGGAATGACCATATACTGCCGAGAAGCCGCACTCCGGCATATGGTATGGTGGCTTGAAGACCAACAGTCATACTTTTTATCTCTTGAAGTTTCGTTTGTTTATAATTATTATTGACTGAAGTTGTATAACAAATTGTTTGACGTGGTATTTATATTATGAGTTTCAATGTCAGTGGTAATTATTGGTTAGTTCAATTCACGGACGAAGTTATATTGTTTTATTTATGATGTAAAAGAAGTCATTTTTATTATCCATCGTTGGTAACTCGATTATACAAGTCATGACGGTCCTAACCTCGTAAATGCCCACTGGGCGGGTCGTTACAATTTTGCACGAGCCCAGTTTATGTTTTCTTGGTGTCTTGTGTGCTTATGTGCCTAGGTTCAAAGTTATGCTTTGCTGTGTGTGAGTCAAGTCAGTTTGAGTCTACTTTTCTCCCGAATCCGTTGATCGCTGAGGACGCCACTTGAAGATTTCGTTGACTCGCATTTGTGGTCTTGCATTTAGACTACTTTTGCATTCTCATGTTTGTGGTGTTATTTGATTAAGATGTGTTATATTAGGAGATATGTGAAATGAATTAGTAATATGACGACGCCGAGTTATGTATTTGCCGAGACGGGTAACAAGCATATACGAGATTCTGCATTTATTTTGAGTAGATATTTAAGCGAGAGATTATATTGGAACGTATAATGAATGGGTTGTAATATGATGCAAGGTATCGAAATATTATGAGATATTGGGTGATCTATATTTTGGGAAAAGTCTGAATAGTTACGGTAGTAATACATAATGAGATTTTATGGCGGAAGGTAATTAAGGATAAGTTGTGATAAGTAATATACGATATACTGAAAGGAGTCAGGCGAATATCAACAAGCTATAAGTAAGGTTACTGTTAACTAAGATCTGTGATTATAAGGAAATGTGAAATGTGGGTTTGATCAGAAATGATAAATAAGTCAAAGTAATACAACCTAGACCTAATAAGAAAAGAGGTCGAAAGTTATCTCGTTAATAATGCTTAAGCAAGAGTTCTGTTCGAGTAGAGTACATCTTTGTGATAGTAATGATCATTCTTGAGGATGTAAACTTAGGTTGAAACCTTGGAGATGGAATGATGAATATGTTTGAGGATTTAAGGAAGAGACCGAATTATACCCGAAATAATGTAAGAGGAATTCACCGGGTGTTAAATTTGAAGTTGTTGATAAGTTGGGCAATTGTGTGTGAATTTAAGGGTAATAAAAGGTTATTGAGGAGGATTCCTTGGGTGACATGTAGTCATGGGATTAGGAATTGATCGTAAGAGGTTGGATTTTTAAAATAATTAAGAATTCTCTTGGATACTGGAGTAATTGGGGATTTATCACTCGGTTGTTATACCTTATCTATGCTGAAAGTGAAGTATATGGTAATTGATTGTGACTGCATTCAAGTGCGTAATAAACTTATCTGTGGCTTAATAGTGAAATTGTGAAATGTTGACTGAACGGGAAGCTGTGTTTGGAGTGTATTCTCGCTATATTTATTTTTGTATTCATGTTTAAATTTGTATATGATCAAAGTGTCTAATCAAGTATATTTGTGTTATGACGATTCGTGAATATATTTTACGAAGAATAGTTCCATATGAAATTGTTGTATCGTGTGTATTATGGATGCTACGTTGAGATTGTTGTGTGTATGATTGATATTATATGTGATTTAGAATTGTTCGATTTGAGGATACTGAGATTTAGGCATGCTCGGCGAGCCCGCTGAAAAGGATGAATTGTTATACATAATGTTATTGTGGTTTATCTTTTGTAAGTTATTTTATAGTAGTTGTAGTACTTAACGCAAGGTGAAATTTTGATGTTTACCGCTTAGTTAGCGTGATATGGAGTATTATGGTGACACAAATTATGAGTGGACATGATCGGGTATTGGCGATATGAATTTTAATTTTGAGTGGTATTTTGGAGGCAATTGAGGATGTTTATAATACTAAGATTGATAATGATAATAACAAAGGGTGAGCAATAAGACGATAAGCTTGAATAGGAAAATTGGCCTGCTTGAACGTGGCAAAAAGAGAAGTCACCGCTTTGCTAATTGGATACATATTATGGAAGCTAAGGAAGACAGATACTATACTGGGGAAATTTGAGTAGGTGACAAGGTGTCACGATGTTAGTTGATAAGGGCATGTCGAAAGGTGCGTTGAGTTTATCCGACGTATTGTTCGGTAAATTTCGAGGACGAAATTTTATTAGGTGGGTAGATTGTAATAACCTGTTGCGAAAAAAAAAAAAAAATTTAAATTTTTCGGCCGGGCGTGTGGGACCCTAGTATACTTTTTTTCGATAGATAATATTATTTCAGAAAACTTTTGAGCCGAATTTCATTTATAATTTAGTAGTGTCATTATGGAAGAATTTTATCTTTGAAATCGTAAGTTCGTGGATAGCTTAAGTAATGAGGTTGAGAACAATCAAACCGAATCTGACTCGAAGCTTTTTTAAATATCTATTCATACATATCCTCCACATCATCATCATCATCACAACTTCATCTTTCCTCATTTTGGCCGAAATTAAGCTCCTCCCTTAAAAAAATTTCATTTTTCATTTCTCTTCGATTGTCGCCAAACTCAAGATCGGTTGTAGAATATTGTTCTCCTATCATTCTTCGAAGTTAAGGTAAGAAATTTCAAGTCTTCGATATTTCTCAAGATATTTTATAAGACTTTAAAATGTGTGAGGTTATATCGGGACCTTATTATAGTTGTTATGATGTTAAATTGGTGATTTAAAATTGATTAAAGGGTGTTGGTGTTGAAAAAGTGTAAATTCTAGGCTGAGTTATAATTGATATTTCGAGTATAGATTGTTAATTATGGACTCGATGATTGGGCTTAGAATAACTTATAAGTCAATTTTGTAAATGAGAAAGGGATAAGATGGAATTTAGCGGGGAATCGATTATTGTGTCCAAGGGATTATAATTCGATAGTTTATCCGCCAAGTTATACCATTTAGAGATAGTTCCCCAAGAGTTGGTTATGTATCTTCTAGAACGCCGTATATAGTAAGAGGGTCTCGATTATACTTCGGGTGCTGTTTAGGCGCTGATCGTGGAAAGGGCGCTTACCTTGATTGTCTTTCGTGAAGGCCTTCATGGGTAGCTAGCAGAGGTGAGTACTTATCTCACGGTAATACCTTATGTACTTCTTCAAATGGTGTACCTGCCCTTGTATTATACCATGTGTAAAGGGTGTACGTGTCTTGTAATATAATTACAGTGTGAATGGTGTATGTCCTCGTGATATGATTACGGGGAATGGTATATATGTAATGGTTGTAACATTATGTGTGAGCCTATGATTATGTGACTCTACTCGCAGCATTGAAGGTCGGTTTGGTGTTGATGGCTCGAACTCCCAACTTATATTTCAGATATGGCCTTGACGCACTTGTGGTATTTATGTGGCCTTGTCGGCACTTGTGGTATTTATGTGGCCTTGACGGCACTTGTGGTATTTATGTGGCCTTGTCGGCACTTGTGATATTTATGTGGCCTGGTCGGCACTTGTGATATTTATGTGGCCTTGACGGCACTTGTGGTATTTATGGCCTCTCATGTATGGTTGTGATTGATTTACGACAGTGATGTATTACTGCATGCTTTGCTATTGTTAAAGTAAAGTAGTTATTATTGGAGAGGTGTCTTCATGGAGTTATGTATGATTTGAGGTGACTTTGGAGTGACAGGGATATGACCCTATAGTTGACTACTAGGATTAGGTGACTCTCCTTCCTCAAGGTATGACGCTATTGGCCCTATACTACGGTATAGCAGGCGTATGATTCTCTTTGATCGCTGGTCAGGTGCATTGTCGAGGTGGCCCTATACTACGGTATATAGCCGCATGGTTTGATTCTCTTTGACGCTTTTGGTCAGGTGCATTGTCGAGGTGGCCCCTATACTACTAAGATAGCGCGGTATGATTCTCCCTTGATCATGGTCAGGTGCATTGTCGGTGGCCCTATACTACGGTATAGCTGCAAGGCTTGGCCCTATACTACGGTGAGCAAGCAATGTGTGCCTTATACTTTGTATAAGTGTGTGCCTTATACTTTGTGTATAAGGCGGTGTGCCTTATACTTTGTGTATAAGGCGGTTTGGCTCATACCATGTATAAGTGCGAAAGTGATTGTTGATTTGTCCATTCCCTGTAGACGGATTGAGTATATGCGCATTAGGAGGAGCTTGGTATAATCGGGTGGGGATAATGAGATAGGAGGTTTGATGACCAGAGTTTTAGCCGTTGTTGAGTCTCCGTGATTTCATTTGGGTGATTGTGGTGCTTATCTAACCCTCTATTATATATTCATGTGTTAAGGCCCGAGACTTCATGTGGAATTATGTTGTACACTTTTATCCGATAACTCGTATACATGTATTTTATTCATATTTGACTACGATGACTATTCCTAATCTTGTTGTTGTGCTAGCAATGTTGCTTTGATGGTTATATCATTTTTAAGTCACAATTTCACGGCAACTATTTTCTTCAGATACGGGTATTTATTTTCGCTTGTAGCCTACCGGCATTATCGCCTTTTGTTAGATATGTTCTCAGATATCTTAAGTGGTTAATGGATGAGATACCTTTTGAATGAGAACATTAGGTATAGAAATTATAAACCGAAGTTTATGCGAATCTGTCGATGAGGTTGATGATATTTTGTATATATGGTGGAAAACTGGATTCAAATGTGCTAGAATATAAGTTCTGATTTAACCACGACGCTGATACCATTGAGGTAAATAAGTTCCGTATACTAAATGGAGAAATTGGAAGATAATTCCGTACTTAGTTATCCTCGATTCAAGATATATTACTCGCTCATATTAAGAAATGCATATATTTGGCTGTCTTACGAGGAACATTAGTTGTCATAGGAGGAGTAAGGATTGTAAAATGGGAGTAGTACTTTAAAGTGAACTAAAGATAAGCAAGTGATTGAGTCGTATATGCATGAGTTATGAGAGGTTAAGATATATGTTTGCTATTGTGTGTTTGAGGTGTATATTATATCGGGAATTAGCTATACTTCGAAAAGATAATGTATAGAGAAATACCTCTTTGTAATTAAGGTGTGTACCGTGAGTAAGTTGTCGACGTAGTGTGGGTTTATCGGTGTTAGTCGAAAATCATAAGGAAAGTTTTATTTTGTGGCGAGTAACCTATAAAATAATACTCTTGGGGTATATAGTCTCTAAATAGGTGAGGAATCTAAATTATTCTTATTCGTACGATCAGGTAGGTTAACTTCTGTGATATTTATTTTCACTCAGCTTTTTAGCTGACTCCCTATTTTCCCTATGGGCGGGCGTTTCATGCCTAGGTTGTTGCGGAATGACCGAGATGCATTGCCGAAAGTAGTCAAGGCACCAAGATGGCGATGGTGGCTCAAGACCATACTTTATCTTCTTGAAGTTTCCGTTGTATTTATAATTATTATTGTCTCGAGTTGTATAACAAATTGTTTGATGTGTATTTATATTATGATTTTCAGTTGTTGTACTATTGGTTAGTTCACCCGATGGACGAGTTATATTGTTTTATTTATGATGTAAAAGAAGTCATTTTTATTGTTATCCATCGTTGGTGACTCTGATTATACAGGTTGTGACGGTCCCAACCTCAGGGGAGGCCCACCTGGGGCGGGTCGTTACAATTATACCAAGAAGATTTCTCAGCAGATTTTATTATTTGGAGCGCATAAATACAAAATCTTATTCACGATACAATGATTGATGATGAGTAATCCAAGAAATGAGCTTGTACATTATTTTAAGATTGTTTGGTATACTCTATTTTGAGTGTTACAATACTATCTTACCCTCATTTCTATCCTACTCCTTCGTTTCTTAATCTACATGACAAATAATAAGGCATTGATGTATAATATGCTAACTTGAGAGTAAATTATCGAAATGGTTTTCATAATGATATCAATTTACTTTTGACATTATAAGAGTTAGCTTAGTATCAGAGTGACACAGTTGCACTTTGGTCCCCAAACTGAAGTTTCCGTTAAATTTAAACATCCTGAGATTAACTGATACGTTAGTTTGGAGACCAAAGTGCAATTTTGTGTCACTTACGGGAACCAAAGTTCAACTTCAAGTGATAAGTTTAACGGAAATGTTAGTTTGGGAATCAAAGTAACTTTGTGCCACTTAATGAACTAAATTGCTACGATGACACTATTAAATACCAAATATAATAATATACAATTATTAAAAACTATTTCGATAATTAACTCGTTAACTTGACAAAGAACTTTCAAACAAAGAAGCATTCACGGGTCAATTGATGAAACTTTCATTGCCAGGGAATAAGATAGTGGAAACTTTCTAACGTGGCAATACTTCTACCAATAATGGTCTTGGCTTGATGCAAACCATATCATGTATGGTGGAGCATAAAATCTAATGTTTTTAAAAATATTGTAATGTTTGATTGCTACATTTTTAAAATCAAATTTTTTTTATATGACGTGTAATACTTGGTCCAAAATATACAAAAAATTTTACCTTTAAAAAAAATAGTTAGTCCAAAATATACATGAGTTTTACCTTTAAAAATTTTAATGTTGATTGCTATATTTTTTAACTCAAATGTTATATATATATATATATATATATATATATGGTATATATATATATATAACGGTAATAGTTAGTTCAAAATATATCTAAAGCTTGCATTTATAACATAATTTACTATCATATTAGGTGTATATGTCAATTAAATTTATAAAATTGGTTTTTTTTCTTTTTTTAGTTTAAAGGATCACTTTATTGTTCTGAAAATTTGCTTACAAGTATTACAATCAAATGCTTAATGAAATTACCACCTAACATATCCTACTCTATTACTTTCAGTTCTATATACGCTGAACTTATAGGCAGATTAGAAGAGCGTCAAGGTGCCATGCTTGTCCCAGTTCCAAAGCCAAGTTTGCTAAGTGATCCACGCCATATTCTCGCTTCACGAGGCCTTTGAGAATGAAGCTCTATAAGCCTACAACATTCATTTAACATTTTGAACCAAAACTTGCAAGTGTCAATGTGTTACTTTGTAGTGATCATGTTGTGCACAATCCTTTAAATCGTCTCTCATTCTTTGGTTGAGTGTCTTCTTCTTGCATCACATTTTCGTACCATCAACAAGAGCTCGATCTCTATATACAAAGCGGGAGTGAATACTATATACATTGTAGAATCCCCATAGTGCCTCACCATTACTATCTCTCAACAAGCCTCCTCCTCCCGATCCGCTGCAACATCAGCTTTAGATGCTCTATCGATATTTAGTTTAACTGAGCCTAACTCAAGCTTTTCCCAACAGAGATATCTAGGAAACCTTTTTTGACATTGATAGTAACCTTGAAAACTCCAGCCAACCTTAAATCATTCTTCCAGTGTTTGAAGGTGAAAAGTCTGGCATTATTCAAGACTGCAACAAAATTTTTTCACTCACTTAATGATATTTGTGAATGATTTGAAGTAATTATTGTATTTTGCTTGGTTTCTGAATTCCCAAATTGACCAACATATAAGTACTTGAATGATTATTCTTATGTACATCCTTTATTTAATTGAGTTGAACCAGGTATTACCTATTCGTCAGAGACATCAACTCCGCAAATGTTCGGGGATAAAAATTTCGTGAGAAATGAGTCCAAGTGTTCCAAGCATTCTTGCATCTTAACATTACATGATCGATAGTTTCTTCTTCTCTACAGTGTTGACATTTAGAGACTAAATACATCTCCTTTTTAATCATCACATCATCAACAAGCAAGAAATTATTGAGAGCTCTCCAAGCTAGGAAGGAGCATTTCCTTGGAGTAATGCTATTCTAGATTTTTGAGTACATGAGGAGCTTATCTTTGTATTGTCGAACCATATTCCATGCTTCTCTGGTGCTGGAATTTCCATCGTCTGACAGCTTCTAAAGAGGGGTAACTGCATTATCTTCATTCATTCTCCAGTGGATACAATCACTAGCCTCCTCCCTTACCTCCAACATTCTTCTCCAAATGCTCCAGATTTTTTCTGGACAAGAAGTGGAACCTCCTTCTTGCAATAATTCACATCATATATCAACTCCACAATGACTCTTGCAATCTGAATTTCCACCAAATCTTAAAAGAGAAAGCCATTTGTAATTCCTCCAGATTTCTGAGGTTCAAACCTCCTTGCTCAAAAGTTAGGAAAATAACTTCATACGTAAGCCCAAGAAATCTATTGTTCCTTTTCTGTACCTTTCCATAAAAATTTATTGATAATTTTATGACTCCTTTCACCACATAGATGCAGGCAATTTAACACATTGATGTGATAAAGAGGTAGAGAAGTAACTACAGTTTTGGTACTAGTGTATTCTACACATGATATTTTTCCAATTCAATCATTCACTTTTTCCCCTAATTTGGCCGACATATCTCAAACGTAAAAATAGATTTTGTGAGAACATCAATGGCCTAGTGGTCAGAAGGCCTTCTAGCGACTTTAGAGGTCCCGGGGTTCGATTCTCATTGTAAGGGGGCGGTGGTTGCTTTTTTTATATAAAAAAGAAAAATAGATTTTGCACTTTTCAAGACGCCTGATACCTGTGTATTTCAAAGGAAACTTTCCTTTGTGAATTGCAATCCCCGGCTATCATGTTGGCTCTGGTTTATAGCTCCTTTCAACAATGAAGCAAGTTTTTTCTCTAACGATGCTTTTGCCCCCGGAGCACTTTTTTCATAGTGCTTGAGGAAGTTACAAGTTGCTTTTGACACCGCTTCTAGTACCATTACAAAAAATGAGAAAATCATTCGCAGCTCAATCCATTGATATTCATTTGCACACCTGTTTTATACTTAAAGGATGGATTCTGATCATACAAGGTATTCAGGCCTCTAATTAGATATTCCTCTACAATGATTAATAGACTAGGAGATAAAGGATCTCCCTGCCTTACTTCCTTAAGAGACTTAAAGTAGCCACAAGTTTCTCCATTAAGAATCACAGAGAACCACGTCTGAGATATACACTGCCTGATTTGATTGATTCATCCCAATGCAAAAATGCAAATCTTGCAAGAATCAATTCAAGAAAGTTCCAGGAGAGCCTATCAAAAGCCTTCGACATGTCCAATTTAATCATTAAATTGTTTCCATGTACTTTTCTGTCAATTGCTTGAGTAGGTTCCTCAGCTATTAATATGTTATCGTGTATATCTCTTCCTTGAACAAAGTCACCTTGCTCTTCAGATATTATCCTTGGAAGTAGCTTAGTTAATATGCAGTTTATCACTTTAGTGATAATTTTGTTGAAGACCGTGCATAAACTGATAGGCCTATACTGCTCCTACTTCCTTGGAGATTCAACTTTTGGAATAAGAGCTAATGCAGTTGAAGTAACACCTCTAGGTAGTTGTTCACCTCTAAAGAAAGACTGGACTGCTGCAACTAGATCTGCTTTTATAATTTGCCAACAATGCTGAAAGAAGTTAGAGTTAAAATCATCTTACCCTAGCATAATTATTTTTCTTCTACTGACATTACTACTCCTTTTATTTCTTCTTCGTATGATTTCATTAATCTCAAATTATCCTCCTCTGTGATTAGCTTTGGAATGCAATAAAAAAGATCATTCTGAGAAGTACAGGAAGCATCAGTTGCCAAGAGACTCTTAAAATGGTCCACTGCAGAATCACTAAGATCTTTCTTATCCCCTATCCATTGATCTCCAACCTGAATGCCATGAATTTTTTACTTTTTCTGCTTCTTTTTCACATAGTTCATGAACTGGGAAGTACTTCTGTCTCCATTCTTAACCCACTCTATTCCAGTTCTCTGCTCCCAAAATGCAGTCTCCTTTGCTAAAAATTACAGATGTGTTGCCTTTAGCCTTGTTAATTCTTCTCTGTTGCTAGGAGTATCATCATTCTGCACAATTTGCTCTTGAATCTGCATTTCTTCTTCTATTTTTCTAAGGCCTGCAAAGATGTCTCCAAAAAATTCTCTATTCCATTTCTTGAGACAAATCTTCAATCTCTTAAGCTTAACTCAAAATACTTGAATCCCACTACCTTCCATTGGAGCCATCCAGCTGATTTCCACAATATTATCAAAATCATCATTTAACACCCACGTATTTTGAAATTTAAAAGATGATTTAACATTATCCTGTAAGCAATTAATGGTGACAGCTAATGGTGAATGATCTGATCCAGTCCTTGCCAAATGATTCACTATGGTGTTGTTCAAACTTTCAATCCATTTAGTGTTATGAAACACTCTATCAAGTCTGCTTCATTTTGCTCCAATATTCCAAGTGAAATTGCTACCAACAAAGCCTGCATCTTCCAATTGACAACTTGTGATCCATTCATTGAATTCATCAACACTATTCTTATCAAAAGTGGAACAATTCAATCTTTCATGTGGGCCTGTAATACTATTAAAGTCCCCACACAACATCCAAGGTTGATTTTGATCATTGAGCTTACTTAAATTCCTCCATAACAATTGCTTTTCACTCCTGGAACATCCAGCATACACCATGCAAAGAATGGTGAAACCGCTAGCATTTAGACATGTCTTTCTTTTGAGATGAACAATGGAATTTGATTTCTTTATTATATCTACACTAAAAGTCAATGTGACTCAAAACACCAAACTTTATTGTTTACATTTGCATAAACATTATTAAACTTAGCTTCCTTTGTAATAGTCGAAGTTTAGCAACACTATTAATGGCTCCCGAATGCCTACAACCGAAAATTATGTAATATTTTTAAGGCACCAATTTTCTTTTAATTTCTTTACCTCCTTACATTTACATTCCAATTCAAAAGTTTTATTTGTCATGTAAAACTAGTTGTTTCGAAATTTGTTGCTCGCCTTAGCTATTTTGATCCGGCTAATTTGATCAGGCACCAATAACTTAGCTTTACCAATCACCACTGTGAATTCCTTTTCTAACTCTCCCCCAGTCAAAACCATTGGCATTGAGGTGCACTCATAACAGGAAGTGTTCTATTCAAAACCACATTCTCCATCTCCTCTTCATCTCCAAAACTAGCTAAATCCAAACCATTACTTGAAGAAATTAACGCTTCAATCATTCCCTCTTCAGCTTCCTCATATTTCCTTCTCCCATTACTGTTCTTATCCAATGATTTGGGAGCCTCGTCTCTCACAACTATCGACTTTAATATAGGTTGCCAAATTTGTTTTATCACTTCCATTTGATCCTCCTTTTTTCTTTTATGTTTTCCTTCAATCCGGTAAAAACTTTCTTCACACTCACAACCTCCTAAATTTTTAATCCAACTTTATATTTTTCCTTCATGTGTCCTAAATGATGGCATTTATGACAA
This sequence comes from Lithospermum erythrorhizon, assembly GCA_019722365.1. Lineage (NCBI taxonomy): Eukaryota > Viridiplantae > Streptophyta > Magnoliopsida > Boraginales > Boraginaceae > Lithospermum > Lithospermum erythrorhizon. The sequence goes on from JADFUC010001357.1 coordinate 98,086, forward strand.
TAAATTTGCAATTCACCAGATTTAAAATTTTGCAAATAACCATCCTCTTGTCCAGTAATCTCATTTTTACCAAAGCTTATCCGAATTTCTTTGATTGGATCTTTAACCACATCAAATTCCACACAGATTCTGCATTCATTAAACTTTGCCCGATTAATGATTGGAATGTCCACCTTCAATAGTTTTCCAATAGCATTAGCCACTGACAATAATGCCTCTTCATCATACATGTATTCAGGGAGCTTAGGTAGAGTGATCCAAACTGGAGTAATTGAGCTTTCATGATCTCGAGAGAAATCACGGGCCCACTTTAGCATTCTCATGGTAAAATTATTAATCATCCATATTGATCTTCTCGATATTTGTCTGTAATCCTCATGGACTGAGAATTCAATGAAAAGATGTGTTGAATCCCACAAGAAAAGATTGAATTCACCTTTAAACTTCATATCCTTGAACCAAAGTTTAATTCTTTCTAGAGTAGGACGTCCATCTGAGAATTTTCCAATCAATGTGTGCTTCATTTTTTCCTGTAGTCTTTTCTTATCAACACATGAGAATCTCACCGAAGGTTTGCCATCTTTAATATCGATTGGTTTGAAGGGAGCTGTGTCGACATTGTTCTGGGGTTTGAATAGATTAACATACAAAGGTACACTAATCTGGGACGGGTAATATTTTGGTGCCGGTGTTCTTCTCCCTTCCTAACGGGGATACGAGAGGTGAAAATTTCGTCACCCATTGGACCGCTACCGAACTAAGCTTACGGAAAGCTGGAATGTCTTTTGAATCTCCCTATAATTGGCTGGAGCTTCATGTTGTAATGCCACAAGTTTCAAACACGTGAAGAATCCGGGGATTATTCTAGAAGCATTATACTTAAGAAAATATTTGAAGAACAAGAAAAGCAAAGTTCTAGAGTCTTCTTTCTTGGGGGAGTACTATCACCTTTGTATGTAATTGATGTGGTTTTTCTCAAGAAAAAGTAATTCCTTATAAGTTTTATTTTAGAAACCTATAAATACCCTCTTTTGTGTAGTATTTTGTGTGTGGAAACACCACCTTAAGTGTGGGCAAATTTGATTAATCCATATTTGTCACATATTTTGGGAATATTGTTGTGCTTTAATTGCTATATTTAATGTATTTTTATTGTCTAAGTGACAAATATGTTATATTTATTGAGTTTTGTATTTTGTAGGAATATTGGATAAAAATTGTGAATTTTTGGACAAAATAGAGAAAAAAAAGTAGATTAAAAAAATCCGAAATAATTAATAGAAAGACGGCTTATATCGTTAATTAACAATAAATGGACCAACAAAGAAGTCCAAACAATTAATAAAAGACGGGCTTATATCGTTAATTAAATAGAAGAAAAGAGACGGGCCTCCATATGTGAATATATACGAGTCTCTATTATGCCGGGTAACTAACACAATGGCCGAATGGCCTTAAGTGGAATATACAAACATAATGGTATATATGCATGCAAGCGGCAAAGAACTTACCTTATGTGGAGTTCCATTGATCAATCATCTTGAAGTGGTTTTTTATGGTACTCTTTTTAATTATGTTTTGCTTTATATTTTAATTTTAAAATTATTGGAGATTTGATGTAATCATATACTTTGAATGCTTTATATTTATTTATCTTTATTTTTAATCATATTAATTATTGTGTTATTTATTGTGCTTAATTTATCTCATTATTGTTAAGGCACGTGTCGATGGAAATGTAATACGTAAAATAATGAATAATTGATTAGGGAATTACATGAAAAATGTGTAATAGCTTAATTGTTCAATAGATTATCTGTACTTTGTAAGTTTTTAGATTAATTAAAACATCAATGAATAATAGTATTTTAGTTAATTTAGAGACTTAACTGTAAACCCGATCACCGAATCCGCACTCTCGGACTTTTAGTGTAATCAACCTTCCAAGAAATAATGTGTAATTTAGATGAAATGTTTAGCAAAGATTAAAGGATGAAATCTTTCCCAATAAAACCAAAATATATAATTTACTTCTTTTATTATTTGTTTTTAGTTTAATTACTCTCAAAATCAAATTCCTATTTCAATTACTTTCTAGGATAGTTTAACTAGTTTAATCAAACTAAATAATCGATTGGTTCGACCTCGCTATACCACTGCATACCCGTGTAATTTGCGAGGTTAAATTATAACTCATCAAGTTTTTGGCACCGTTGCTCGGGAGTTGAGTTTATTTATTTGATTTTACTAGTTTTTATTTTTCTTGTCATTTAATTTTTTTTTTTTTTTTTTTTTTTTAAAAAAATTAAAAAAGTATGGATATGTATGCTCAAATACAATCGTTGTCTAATCAGTTGAATGAACTTTGTGAGCTGCGTAACAATAGTCTGTGAGGTGGTTGTTTTATCAGACAATATGATAATGAGTACCCTCCTACTAATTCTTTCTCTGCAGGAAATCAAGTGTGGGATCCATATTATAATTGTCAATCCCAAGCTTATAATTGTACTTACCCACCTCATCCTTATTATGAGCAAGATGAGCATTTGCAATATCTTCAATGGCATAATGAGCACAAGGAGCATCAAAGAATTATCCAATGGCAAAAAGGAACAAGAAGAGAAGATGCTTGAGCAACAAAAGATGGATGTGTTAGTGTGTGGTTGGCTGAAGTTTTTCTTGTTCAGTCATTGACTGTTGGCTTGCCTGTATCCCGCATGGACAATGTTCAAACAAGTGCTACAAGTGTTAAAACGATGCAAGTTTGTTTTGGCTTGTTCTGCGATTTGGGCCATGGTTTCAAGGAACAAGTATAGTAATTATTTTTTTAATCAATTTGCGAATGGCAAGTATTGGAGTTTTGGTATGACTCAATTTATGAATGGCAAGAATTGGAGTTTTGGTAGGACTCTTTGAGTTATGGAAGGCGGCGGATTCTCACAAGATCTCTCTCCGAAAATCAAGACCCAAACCCTATGCGATCTCTACTATAAATGGACGGCCTTTCAAGATGTGAACCAATCAAAAATATTTTGCTACAAAGTTCAATCTAATATCTAGCCTGATTTATTGAGTGTCGATTCGTGAGTGAATGTGGTTAGAGTTTACTGCCTCCTAACACTATTGTACGATCGCTTATAAAGACTCAAGTCAGAAATAAATCCTCTTAAGAGTATTTATTTCTCGTTTGTATCAGATCGGTGTGTGTTGATAGTGGAGAGAATAGTGATCCTATTTCATATAGTGAAGGTTAGTTAGGGCGACAAGTGATGTGGAGCATCAGTATAAGTCCCTACTTGTAATAATCCCATCTTTATATGGAAAGTTTCTGGCTCATGTCTCTGCACGTAAGTGTCGCTTAGGGCACCGAATCGATTACCATTTTCGTGTGTCATTTATTTAGTTTATCACTATTGAAAATTCGTTGTTGTTTTTAACTGTTGATTGGATAACCGCAATTTCCGAGTCGTCACACTTTCGGTGAGTTTTAAATCATTCAATTGATTCAGAAGAATAATGAAGAACTTGTTGCTCGGAATAAGCGGTTAGACATGCAAAGTGAGAAGTTAGGAGAGATGTTATCTACACAATATCATAGTCAAGTTGAGTTAGAGGAAGAAGTTGAGTGTAGTGTAGATGTTGAGATGAATAAGAGAGAACTAATAGATGACATCGAGGAGCCTTATCTTTCTCCACCCCTATATGTTCCTCCAATTCCTTTTCCGAAAAGGCTTGAAAGGTGCAAGGTTGTTGATGAAACACTAGATGTTATTTCTCCAACTGAAGGAGAAGAGGAGCAGCAACTGCAACAAATTCGGGATAATGAGCCAAAACAGGGAGTGCCTTTACTCGATTTTTGCTTAACTAATAATTATCCTGATTTAGACTTGCACTTAATATTTCGATGAGCCTGATCTTTCTGTTGATATTGATTTGCATGATATTTGTGCCTCTAGTTTTGCTATAGCAAATAATGCTCATGTTGTATGCTTAAGTGACAAAGATGACTATTGCACTCACGTATATCCATTTTCTGAAAATAGGTAGAGTTTGAATCTTTTTATGCTAAAATTGAGTGGGTTGACATGTCAACTTATTTTGAGAAAAGTAAAGATTCAAATACCTCGGATGTTATAGTTGAGTGGGTTGGTATGACCCAAAATTTTGCCAAGGAAAAGATAACATCTCATTTGTATGCGAGGTATAAAGTTAGGCCTTCCCAACGTGTAAAACTTAAAATAGTCCCTAAACTAGAACTACATAAGTCACTTACATCAAGGGAGATGGCCCAAGGTTTGTTGGCTTATGAGGGGGTTGGATATCGTAGTTATGTGATTTGCTAGTTAATTTTTTTTATTGTTATTACATTTTCATTAGTAGTTCAATATTTTAATTCTAATGTTCTTGTTTAATTTATTTTGTTTAAGCTTACTTTAAAGGTTTGATCCATAAAATATTAAAGAAGAAGCTGGAGTTAATACTGCTTTAAAAAGAAAAATCCATTTAAAAAGTGCAAAATCAACTTTGGGTAACAGTACCCTGGAACCGGTCCTAGAGGGAGTCGATTTAGGTTTTAATTTTGAAAAGTTGCTCAAAATCGCCCCATGAGGGCTGGTTGGGGCCTATATGACCACAGCCCAAAGCTGACCTTGAGGGGATGATTTAGCCAATTTATGAGAACTCACCTAGACTTCCTACTTCCAAATGGGTTAACTTAGGCCAAACATGTGAAATCTTCAAATTAGTCCCATAATATCTGAAATGGCCATATCAAATTGGGAAATTATTTAGATTAGAAGTTTTTTTTTTATTTCGCTAACCATCGCAGTTCTATTGCATAATGTACTTCACATTAGATTAGAAGGAGAGATGCATAATCCATCGATAAATGACTTGATCAATCATTTTTAGGGAGTGTTCTTTCTATCTCTACTTTATCTTTAGCGTAACGCGCGGTTTAAATATTTTATACGTGTTGGTGCTGATGATAAGTGTTTTCTGTTGGATGATAAATGTTTGACCCCTCCCTCCCTATGCCATGTTTTGTTACATTGGGGACAATGTTAAGTTTAAGTGTGGGGGTGAACTTGAAATTTTTTATTTGCTTGGACCTCTTAGTTGCTTGATGATTGAATAAGCATGTCTTTTTGTTAATGGTGAAGTGTTGTGTACTTAAAGGAACTTTAGTAGACAAGATGAGGCTATTGATTAGAAATTGTGTTGTATCGAGTCACTTAGCTCATATGATTGTCTAATGAAATTAAAGGATAACAGTTCATGTTTAGTGGATTATCTATACCCAGTAAGTGTTTGAGCCTTATAATGATTTATTCTTTCTATGTGTGATACTCATACTTGATTACCATTCTTCAAAACTTGCTTGCAATCTACCTTCTATCTTTGATTGTCCATTACATGAGAATGATGAAGGCATCTAGGATTTACCCCACTTCTTCCAAAAAGCTAACCCAAAATTATATCCCTTAGTTAGCCCCTTTGAGCCTTAATGTTGAACATTTTCATTGTTTAACCACATAATATGAGCCTTTAGCCCTTTAAAATTGATCCCCTCCATGATTGTCCCTACTTGAGGAATGTGTAATCTTTAGGATTTTTCATGAGTTTTGGTATTAATGTTGTGATTATTGTGGTTGATGCAAAGAAATAAGTGTGGGGGAAGAAGTGTTGGAAGATGGTATACTAGACCCGAAAAAAAAATTCAAAAAGAAAAAAAATTTGAAAAAAAGAGAGAAAAAAAAAATATTGTTGTTTCAGTTAAGGGTCTAGTAACATAAAAAATGAGTAAGTGTTGATTGATGGGATGTGATTGCGAAAATGAGCTAGTAGTTTTGTGCTTGATATTTGATGATGGAATTAATGAATGATGATCTTTAGTGGTTAAGTTCTTTAGATTTCATATTTCCTCAAGTTTAGCTCAGAGCCAAATATTTTTCTACCTTATCACCCAAGCCTCGTTACAACCTAATAAAAGACCTTCTGACTTGTGTTGCATGCATGATAGATAGAATCGATGGATGTATAATCAAACCTATTATAGAATGTAACTTGTATTTGAGTTGAGAGTAAACACTAGCCTGATGTGAGCGATACGAGCAAAAAAAAAATTGAGAAATATCCACTACTATGAATTGTTTGAATTTGATTAAGTTAGCATATTGTGATTGAGCAAGGTTGATGAGATATTTACTTAGTTTAGAGTCTTGAACCAAATTGGTTCTTGAACTAAATTGAGTTGAACTTGTTCCTTGATGTACATACACGAATCTTTTGACTTTTAGACATGTGAGTTCATCCTTTTGCAATATATTTAACTGTTTGATTTAGTTTGCTTGAGGACAAGAAATGGCTTAAGTGTGGGAAAATTTGATTAATCCATATTTGTCACATATTTTGGGAATATTGTCGTGCTTTAATTGCTATATTTAATGTGTTTTTATTGTCTAAGTGACAAATATGTTATATTTATTGAGTTTTGTATTTTGTAGGAATATTGGATAAAAATTGTGAATTTTTGGACAACTTAGAGAAAAAGAAGTAAATTAAAGAAGTCTGAAACAATTAATAGAAGACGAGCCTAGATCGTTAATTAAACAGGTCAAATGAACAAATATGTGAATATATATGAAGGCACTATTATGCTGGCAACCAACACAATGGCCGAATGGCCTTAAGGGAATATACAAACATAATGGCGGCGGCAGCTTACCTTATGTGGAGTTCCATCTATCAATCGTTTTGAACTGGTTTTTTTTATCGTACTATTTTTAATTATGTTTGGCTTTATATTTTAATTTTAAAATTATTGGGGATTTGATGTAATTATATACTATGAATGCTTTATATTTATTTATTTTTATTTTCAATCATATTAATTCTTGTGTTATTTATTGTGCTTAATTTTATCTCAGTATTATTGATAAACCACGTATCGTATGAAAAATGTAATACATAAAATAATGAATAATTGATTAGGGAATTGTTATATAAAAATGTGCAATAACTTAATTGGTTCAATAGATTATCTTGTGCTTTGTGTTTTTAGATTAATTAAAACATCAATGAATAATAGTGTTTTAGTTAATTTAGAGACTTAACCGGTAAACCCGCGCACCGAACGGTACCCCGGACTTTAGTGTAATCGAACCCAAGAAATAACAGGTAATTTAGATGATAAATGTTTAGCAAAGATTGTATTGATGAAATCTTTCCCCAACAAACCAAAAATATATATTTTACTTCTTTAATTATTTATTTTTAATTGAATTACTCTCAAAATCAAATTCCTATTTAAATTACTTTATATGATAGTTTAACTAGTTTAATCAAATTAAATAATCGACTCTCTGTGGTTCGACCCTCGTGATACTACTGTACGTTCGTGCACTTGCGAGGTTAAAGTATAACTCATCATACCTTTCACATTGAGGGGAACCAGGATAAAATTCTTCTGTCTCATTTAATTTTCGCATTATTTTTTTTCTGTTTGTCATATCTGAGTTAGTGGTATATCATCTATTTTGTCTGTTGTTGTTGCATCCTGGATGAGATCTGAGTTATTGTCAAGTATGAGATTGTCAATAATGGTGTAGGATTCCTAACACTTCAAAAATTCAAATATTCATGTAAGCAATAAAGTTTGGTGTTTATAAAATTGGTTAATTTCAATCAATGAATAATAAATTGGATAATTTTTTGAAATGGAAGGGTAGTACAAATATATATCTCTCTTAATTAAGTTTCAGTCTTCCATATTGGTAGGTCGATGTAACTTAAAACTTTTATGTAACTGAAAACTTGTTGAATGTTATTCAACATCATCAAATGTTGATAAGCTTCTTTAAAAGCTTATGTTTAAACACTAACAAGTTCAAACTCAAAAACTTTTTTGCTATCAACACTCGAAAGGTCAAAATCCTTTTCAAACATATGGGAGACATCTCACATTTCCCATCTTAGTTAAAAAAATGAGTAGTAGTCACCCCCTCTCCACCCCACCCCAACCAAACGTTCCTACTTGCAGGCACCATGCTTAAGAAAGCAAAAAAAAAAAAAATCTCAATAATGAATAAGATTCCATCCCAATGCAAGGACCCTCCAAGTGAAATAATGCAAAGGACAACTAACAAGAAGTCAATTGAGACATCTAACCTGAACTCCCCTAACCTCCCCCACCCCCACCCCACCCCTTAGGAACGAACTCACTAAATGTGACTATTAGATGAGCCATAATGTCATGCATTGCATTATTATATAACTATATATATTCATTACTATCTTATCGTAATTTAACTTAGAGTTCAACTAATCACATTGATAATAACTTAATTTTATTTAATCTTATTTGAATAATATTTTAATATTCAAAATATTAACATACACATTTTTAAAATTGAGTTTGAAATATTTTTATAGAGAACACTTTTAATGAATCTGAGTAATAATATATGTCTATCTTTTAAATTGAGTCGCTAGAATATTAATCAGAATTACAAAAGATAAAAGTAATTCAAGTAATAGCAATAAGGATCGAACTTTTAAAATTAAAAAAGGAATCTTGTTTCATATTTTGGTGCAACTCGCAATTTGTTCTCGTGCATGAATTAATAAGATCCCCACTAAGTTGAGTGTAAAATTGGATGGTAGAGAGAAATCAAAATATTGAGAAGGTCGATGGATAATTTGGAATATTAAACAATTTGGAGAAGGGGAAAACATGTTGAGCATTAAAGCTAATTTGTTCTATGTGATAAAGCTTATTTTCAATCAAATTCTTAAGGTTTATCGCCTGCTTTCTACGCTTTTCTCTTATCCGAAATGGCCCCCCGAACTTCGGTTTTTTCTAAATGTCCTCACCGATTTTCTCCATATTAAAAAATATAATTTTTTACATTTAATAATATATAAATTCATTAAAAATATGAAATATCTATTTTACCCTTAATTACAACTTACTTAAATATTACATTTGAAAATAGGGGTATATTTTGAAATACTTTAATATATGAGGATATTTTATAATAAATAAAATTAAACCCCACCCTCATCTTTTACAATTCCCCACCCCTACTACACATCACGCCTCTCCCAATCTTATCGCTTCAGTCTCGCTTATCACTTTGTTCTCTCAAATCCCGCTCTACTATTTTCCCTCCCCACTAATTCAAACCAAAAACAAATTCTCCAATCAACCAAAAAATTCAGGTAATTAATTAAATGCAACAATCAATTAAATAAAAACTCATTAATTGAAGAAACCCTAACTTAACTGAATCAGATTAATTAAATGTATAAACATCAAGAATTTGAGAAAATACCTTAAGCAAAAGAGGAGAGTGAAGAATTAAATATATTAGGTATTTTGATAAACAAAATTGGAGAAAAGGAAAAACCTACAACTGGAAGAACGAGGAGAGATTTGGAGGGGACAAGGGAGGGGAGGTGTTGTCGGATTTGGAGGGATGAAGGTTATGGATTTGGGGAGCAGTGGAAAGTATTGTAGATTTTGGGATGGAAGCCGCGATTTAGGAGGGGTGTATGGGATTTGGGGGTGGGGTGGGGAGGCAAGTGGTGGATGGTGGTGGTTGGTGGGTGGGGCTGGGGGTGTTAATGAAGACGGAGATGGATTATTTTTTTATTTTATTTTAAATTTTTTTTATTTTGTTTTGAAAATAATCTCATATATTAATGTATTTCAAAATGTATCTCTATTTTTAAGTGTAATATTTAAGAAATTTGTTATTAAGGACAATATATACATTTAGTATTTTTAATGAATTTATATATTGTTAAATGTGTAAATTGGATTCAGAAGTCATTTGAGACAAGAAAAATAGTTTAGGGGGCAACTTAGACAATAAGAAAATCATAAGGGGCAAGGCAAACAAGAACTGAAACCATAAGGGGCAGATTAAAAATAAAGGCATACTATAGGGGGCAAATAGTAAATTAGCCTTAAATAAAGACTATTCCCTCCATTTTAAATTAATTGATGTTTTAGAATTATTATGTCATTTCATCACAAATTATTTTTTATTAACTAATTTAAAAATATAAAATTAATATTATTGAATTTGTTTCTAAAAATATTTTCTAATATTATATTTTATAAAAATTAATTGGATGATTAAAGCTTATATTCTCAAAATAAAATCACCAATTAAATAAGAAAATCAATTAATTGAATGTACGCAGGGGCTTGTAAACCTAGCGGACATATAACATCATGAAATGGAAAACGTGATCATTTGACAGAAGTAGGACAATGATGTCTAAACTGAAGTTTATAAGCCATGTGATTTATAATCCTTGTGTCAGAATCATAATTTCATAGAATTAAATAAAATAATATTTATTTTAAAAAAAAAGAATTAAAGTGGCGAGAATACTGACTAAGCAGTCTCTATCGATACATGAAAATATCAAATCCAGCCCCTCCCATCCCCACAAGTCCACCACCATCCAAAAGTCGACATTAACATACGAGTTACGACAATGTATATATATATATTTTTTTTACTTCTTTTGGATAGTTCTTGGTGGATTGAGATTAAAGTGAGTCCAATCACTCAACATTTCAACCACATTATTCACTCCTAATCATTCGCTTCAAGATTAACTTGGGTGAATATTATTCTTAATTACATTTAAACTTGATTTCCTTTTATTCGATTGATAAATTAGAAAAGGTATTGATTCATTTGTTATATCTTATGTGATATCAATTAACATTATGCCGTATCTTATTTGTTTTTATAAATTAATTTAAAAACTTAATAAAATATGTATCACTTTATCAAGATAGCATAGTAGTCAAATTTATACAAAATATAATATATACAAACAATATTTTAAAACAATCACTTTAATAACACTGCTCAAATTATAAGTACCAATAATTTATAAATTTTACTCTCGCATTAGTTCACCCATGATCCAAACTAGGTTATAAGTCCAGGTAATCCGGTATCTGCTAGATCAGTAAAAATCCGACTCGATTAGTTGTTTGATTGATTGTCGAGTAGGACTCGGATATAAAGTATTGCTAGATAATCAAAACAATAGAGAATTACTCGACTAGATAAAGTACATACACCAATATCATTTAAAACCGACAAATTTGTAACTTTTCGCACACTTTATTTATAAATTGATATGATAATTGGATACCGGCTCGATATTCGACAGAAAGAAACCCGACTCAGTACTCGCTCGAATGAGGTATGGCTCTAACTTGAGTAAAATAATTACACGATAACCGAAACAATTACGTAGCTACCCGACTCAATAAAGTATCTACTTAATCAATCCAATCTACTTTAATTGTCGTTTGAATTTTTTGAAATTGAATTTTGACCATCAATTATTAATTATTCATTATTTTAAAAATATAAAATTTACAATCGTGATTCATCTTTTTAAAATATTTCTTTTAATAATATTAATTTTAATTTTTTTAATAATACAATTAAAGAATAAAAAATCAAATATTTATCTTAATATCGAGAAAATCAAATAAAATAAATTGAAGGAAGTATACACTTTAACACGATTCGATAACAACACTAATCTAAACAAACCATTGTTGTACTGTACTTAGTTGGACTTACTAGTTATTAAAGAGATAGAACTTGAACAAGAAAAGCTGAAAATGAGCATTAAAGGCGAATATCACCAGAACACCCACATTAAAAATGCTCTCATTCTCCTTCCTCTTATTCTCTCCATAAATACTCCCCCCCTCCCTCCATTTTCGAATCACACATACTCCACTCCCTCACTCTTCCCTAAACCTACACACACTATTCTTTCGGGTCCAGGAGGAGTTGCACATCCTTTAAACGCTTCATACCTCCACCCCACAGTTTGTAACACCTTTCATAGCTCCACCCGACAGTTTGTAACACATCTCATACCTCCACCCGACAGTTTGTAACACCTCTCATACCTCCACCGGACAGTTTGTAACAGTCTCATACCTCGACCCGACATTTTATAACACTGCTCATACCTCCACCCGACAGTTTGTAACAGTCTCATACCTCTACCCGACAGTTTATAACACCGCTCATACCTCCACCCGACAGTTTGTAACAGTCTCATACCTCTACCCGACAGTTTATAACAGACTTAAAATCACGGTGAACTAGAGTTCAGTATACACGCTATACTTTATATAGATGGACACGTCAGGTGTTCATCTAGCGATGGCGGCGCTTCTAGGAGCGTCGCTAGTAGCGGTCTCCGCGTACTTTATGCACCGGAGGACGCTAAACCAGTTGCTGGAGTTCGCTAAAGCGATCGAAAGCAAAAACGAAAGAGATAATGAGTATGAAGAGGATGAGGAGCTTGATGAGCTTAATGAGCTAGATGAGAATCCTAGGAATTTTCTGCAAAGGAAAGGGAGTAGATATTACCGCCGTGTTTATTCTTCGTTGCCGGATGTTACGGCGTTTGGAGGAGAGGGGGAGGGGGAGGCGAAGAGGAATGGACATGTTGATTTTGTTAATCCTGCTTTTTCAAGACTAAAGTCTATGCCTGAAGGTAGTGGATTTTTTTTTTCTTATTCCGTTTTTTATTAGTTATCGTTTTAATATAAATTTTTATTTTTCAAAGTACTTTTCGTTGTGCAATAAATTTTTTATTAGTTGTCGTTTTAGTCTTTTTTTTTCCAAGTTATTTGTGGTTTAATATAATAAATTGTAATTTTATATTTTTAATATATTATTTGATTATTTTTTATTTTTAAATTATCAATCAATTAATGATATAGTTTTAATTAAATATCATTATACATTTTTATTATAATTTTTTATTAATTTTTTAAAATATATTTTCAAATGACTAGAAAGACTATTAAAAAATGGAGGGAGATTTTGTTTATGATTTGGTGATTAGATTTTGGTTAATGATTAGATTTTGTTGTTTGTTATCACAATATGACTATGTCAGTGGTGGGCGTATCTAATTGCAAAAATTGCGAAAATGACACCTTTTAATTATTTTTGGGGGTAAAACTAACATAAATTATAAAGGGAGTTGCTAAACGGTTGTCACAAAATTGCTAAATTTCGGTATAAAAAATATGATTAGACTATTATGTCCCTACTATTTTTTTATATGAATATTAGAATGAATCTCTTATAATAGGAAAGTTGTATATTTTTTATTTAGATTCACTATTTAAATTGATAACAAATTAAATAAAATAAATATTAAAATCTACATATTCTTAAATTAATTAAAATCTTTCAATAAAATTTGAGTATACAAAGGTGTACATACTTTCAGGTGTATAAAACTTTATCCCAACCTACTTTATACAGGTGTATAAAATTTTATCCCAACCTACTTTATTGTCTACTAAAGCTATTGATATAAAACTTTAGTTATACATGAGAAAAATAAAATTTTAAAATACACCAAGTGAATAATCTGAAAAAAAAGGATCTCGTAAAAAGGAATAGATTTAAATATTTGGAGAATAAATTTCAATCTCATAAAAAGGAACAAATTTTGGTATTTGGGAATAAATTCCAATCAATGTGTGTAGCTATTAAGATTTTAGTCAATGAAATATATTAAGGTTAAATTTGTCTAATCATATTTTTGAGACCGACATTTAGCAATTTTGAGACCGGCGTTTAGCAGCTACGATTATAAAGTACTACTTCCTCCATCTCAATTTAATTAATCATCTAGCAAACTTATTGTTATAATTTATAAAATATTACGAAAATTTTGTTATAATTTTTATTTTAATTTTTTGTTATTATTTTCGGATGAATATTTCTTTTATTATGTTAATCCTTATTGCAATTTAATGACTTTTTTCCTTGTTAAATGTTAATAAACTTTATAAATTGATTAACTAAACTAATTTTTTTGTTAATCTAATTGAATTTGGATTTTGAAATAAGCGAGCTAACTTGAGCTTGGCTAGATGCCGTAACCAAAAAATTCTTCACCTCGGGCTCGGTTCGACTCGGCTCCAGTTTATACATATAGTTGAAAGATATTTTTGTCATAAAAATATGAAAAATATTAATGTTTTCCTGTTATGATAATGTATGTTAAATCTGCAATAATGCATTAAGTTAGCTCCCGTGAGGCCGTGTCCAACCACACTAAACCAAAACCTTATCTTAAGTGGGGTCGTCTAAATGGATGCACTGTTTCTTGAGAATGGATGACGAATTTCTAGTTAAAATATGCATTTATAAATTAACCTAAAATATTTGAATACTGTAACTTTCAAATATATTTATGGAGAAACAACTCACGAAAAAATGATTTTATTACGACAATGTTACTACTATTTGTCTCACTTGATAATTGGTAGATGCTGATATGATCCTCAAAAGCTATTCATTATCTATAGGGAGAAATGTGGAAGGGTGCATTAGATGCATTTTGTCAAGTTATGGAAATTTATGTTTTCCAAATTTATGCAAAATATTTTTCTTATTCAAAATGTATTGCTTTCAAATTTTTAAAAAATCTTTTCAAATCTATTTCTTGCTCAAAATGTACTGCTTCCAAGTCTTTTAATTTGACAATCATATTCAATGACCTCTTCATTCTGCTCAACTCTATGTTGGGTCATTAAATTTTTTATATAGTTTATGACAAACTCGTATTCCTTAGCCATTAATCTCCATGTGCTGCGTCCATTTGTGGGTGAGTGTGTATGTACATGTCAATTTTATGACTGATAGTGCGGGTGTAACTCTATCAATGAATCGATGATAGACAAGGGATGTCCTATTATAGTAGTTGTTAGTCCGTCTATTCCATGGTCAATGATCATGGAGACGTGTTAGACGAACAAATTATAGCTGCAGGCTTATGATGATTGTCTTTATTATTGAGAATTTGCAATTCCCTGTCATGGAGAAGGAATACTTCTAGTTTCAGATGTTTATAGCTTAGCTTTTTGGGTGGACAGAGGAATGTTTTACAGGGTAAAGCCATCAGGACTGCACTTACAAAAGCTTAAAAGGGCATGTACTAGTTCATGGCTAAATGATAACACTTTCTTTGTCCTATCATTAGTTTTTCTCTTGGAATACTCTCTTTCCCCTTTAATCACAGTTGAGCTGTAACTCTGTAAGTGTATTTTGTTTGATGAATGTGACGTAATAATGTTAAGCGATAATCATTTATACAACTCCCTTTAGTGTTTACTGTTAGTTGATTCATGGTGGGAAAGAATTGATTGTTCGATTATTCATGTGTTCTTGAATTAGGGTGGATTGCAGGGCCATACTCCTCGTGAGCAACAAGAACAGTCTTTTGTAGCCTTGGTATTTATGTAATTGCTTCCCGAACTTCTTGTAGCACCTTTGTGATCATTAATTTGTATCTTTAGTGCATTCCTGTAGGGTTTTTTTTTGTAGTTTTCCTCCCGTATATAGTTATACACATATGCTAACTCTTGCAGCCTTTTTGTCTACTAGGGAAAGCTCGTCAGGGTAGTACGCCAACCAAGAGGGCTGGTCTTCCACTTAGATCCATGTCTCTCAAGTCGCCATTTGCTAATATGGAAGATTCTGATGAGGAAGATAATGTATCATCCACAGTCAAGCTAGAGACACCATATAGTCAAACAGACGGAAATGCTGTATGTTTAACTAATGTGATAATAATATTGACTAATTCGTTACTTTCTGTATATGCCCATCACAAGTGCAAAAGCAGAAGCTTGAGTTACATAACACGGTATTAAATGTCAATGGATTGTTTCAGAATTTGCAAGAGCGTGCGAATGCCAATGGAGAAAAGATTGCCATAGCTCCACCAAAATTTAGTCGGGCCGTCAGTATTTCTGGTGACCTTCATAGTGTGCAACCTGACCCAGTAGCTGCTGATATTCTTAGGAAAGAGCCCGAGCAGGAGACTTTTGTACGATTGAAAATTTCTCCCTCTGGTAATTCTATATTTTCACTCTGTTTATGCACTTCATTCTGACAGTAGCCATATCTGAAAAGCTAACATCAGATCTTGGTTTTGCTCGAAGTGGTGTGTGATTATACTTTATGAGAACTTGTGAATTATGATAGTTTAAATTTTGTTTTCAGCTATCTCCATTTTATTTTCTACCCAGCTCGCTAGGTCTTAGGAATGATGCATTTGAAGTATAACTTTCGTACCTTCTTATTATCAGAGGCACCTTCTCCTGAGGAAGCAGAGGTCTACCTTAATCTGCAACTCTGCCTTGAAATGAGAGAAAATTATATATTTAGAGAAGCTGTTGCTCCATGGGAGAAAGAAGTAATAGCTGATCCAAGTACGCCAAAGCGCAATCCTAATCCATTTGATTATGCAGTAGAGGAAAAGTCTGATGTATGTTATGAGGTTATGTTTGAATTCTGTATTTGTTGTTTGAGTTAGTACATTGAATTGAGTTGCTTCTCTCGATACTGTTCTCTTGCAGCACTATTTTCAAATGGAGGATGGAGTTGTTCAAGTATACGCACACAAAGATTGTGAGTTGTAAATTGCTCTCTATTCAATAGATTTTGAATGCATCATCTTCTCTTGTTTAACATGCTATTATTTGGCACAACAGCAAACGAAAAGCTCTTTCCTGTTGCTGATGCAACGACATTTTTCACTGATCTCCATCACATCCTTAAAGTCATTGCTGCTGGGAACAATCGAACAGTGTGCCATCATCGTTTAGTTCTTCTGGAACAAGTACTTTCTTCAATTTCCATAATCCATATTCATTTACTGATTCTTCACATTGCCTTAAGTTCACCATATAATTGATCTTAATTTTCATCAACTAGCCGTATTAATTTTCTATCAGAAATTCAACCTCCATTTGATGCTTAATGCGGATAGAGAATTCCTAGCACAAAAGAGTGCACCACATCGTGACTTCTATAATGTCCGGAAAGTTGATACGCACGTTCATCACTCAGCATGCATGAACCAAAAGCATCTTCTCAGGTTCATTAAATCAAAGTTAAAGAAGGAGCCTGATGAGGTATTGATATGGATTGAATTCTTTAGCGTATTCATGAATAATCCGTCCAAGTAGTAAAGATTCAAGGGAGTTGAGAAAATGATTTAAAAAAGCTTTCCTTGAATGTTTCAGGTTGTCATATTTAGAGATGGAACATATCTGACCTTGAAGGAAGTTTTTGAGAGCTTGGATTTAAAAGGGTAACAAGACATGTGGTTTAGAATTATATCGAAATGGATGTCATACTCTTGCATAATTAAATTAACTTTTTTGTGATCATTGTCGTTTATGCTCCTATCTTTATATGTATTTATGTAGCCATTAATTTTTCTTTCTCCAGCACTGACTTGAATGTTGATCTTTTGGATGTTCACGCTGACAAGAGCACGTTTCATCGGTTCGACAAATTTAATCTGAAGTATAATCCATGTGGTCAGAGTAGACTCAGGGAGATTTTCCTGAAGCAGGATAATCTTATCCAGGGTATGTATCTTTACGCTACATGTTCAAAGTTGATATAGATACGGTTTTTGCCAGTTAAATCCTTTAAGGCAATTAGTCAATGAAGTATGCATCCATGTTTAAACTTATTCAGCCTTTGTTTAAGTGGTTAAATATTCAAATTCATTCTGTTGAGTTTGTTACATATATCTCATATAAGAAGTGTTTTTAAATACTTGCACTTTTTCTGAAATTCGAAGTGTGAGATTACTTCTACTTTAAATGTCTCTCTCATTCAATTTATGCCATACCAGTAATGTTGCTCCATTATCTAATCCAAGGATAATTTTGTTTCCTGTCATCCAAAAGGACGGTTCCTTGGTGAGTTAACTAAGCAAGTTTTCTCAGATCTGGAGGCGAGTAAATATCAAGTAGGTTCTCAATAATTTGCTGATAGTTTCCTTTCTGTATTGACTTGCCTATACATAATATTAGGATCTACATTTGTGATTGTTCAGCTTTTTCCCAGCTTCTTTGCTATTTCTTTCTGTTTGCTAATTTCCCTACTCTTTCCTGGCTATGTGCTTCAGATGGCCGAGTACCGGATATCTATATATGGCCGGAAGATGAGTGAATGGGACCAGCTTGCTAGCTGGATTATAAACAATGACTTATATAGTGAGAATGTTGTTTGGTTGATACAGGTACATCTCCCTTACCATTCATCCATCGATATCTCATTGTTCTACAAGCATAGAATCTTGAACAATATGATTTTAAATATGACAATACAGAGTTCTATTTAGACGTGCCTGGTTTTGTTGGGGAAAGAGAGACAAAACCATGATCCGCAGTTGGCTTGCCAGGGGTAGTTGGTTTTCTGTTCACTTTTCCTAATTTTGAAGAGGGTAGAGGGGATAAGAGAGTTGTGCCCCTTGTCAGAAGTTTGATAGAATTTTGTGTACTCCCTCCTTCCCATTTTATTTGGAATGTTTGCTACTGTGTCTTATATAGGCTATCTACATCTATTAGATCCCCCTTCGCGCAAGGCATTTCCTAGCATTTAGAAGAAGAATAAAATCCAAAGTCTCCCGATTTAAGCTGGATGGAAAGTAGTATTTCTTTCTGTTGTCGTCATTATTTATTTTTAGTTCTGTATTTGCGTCGGATTTGTAATTGGCTGATAAGTATGATAGTTATAATTTCAATTCTCCCTGTTTTGGCAGCTTCCGAGACTGTATAACCTGTACAAGGAGATGGGTATTGTCTCGTCATTTCAGAACATCCTCGACAACATTTTCTTACCTCTGTTTGAGGTTACTGTCAATCCAGAGTCACATCCTCAGTTACATGTTTTCCTGAAGAGGGTATGCTGTTGTTTCAATTATATAGTTCAAATATTTGTTGTTAAATATTCTCCATTTACCCTAAGGTTTGTGTCTATCATTTGCAAATTGTTGAACTCTCTGAACAACTTTCTTTTGAATTAGTTAAAACTTAAAATGAGCTCTATTAGTAGATGGAAATGCATTGCATCTACCAAACTCAGTTTGGCTTGTTTTATTGGAGGTAAGTTGAATCTCTATATGCACAATATAACTTCAAGCTGTGATATCCAGCTTCTGCAATAAACATTTAATAGGGTAACTGTAAAATATGACAACCTCTCAATTATTATTCATAAACAATGTGTACAATATATGGTCATAATATAACCTAATGGGCTAATATTTATGGGTCTGTACAATGTGTCAACACAATAATTATAATTATACGAGATATCTCTTAATACCTCCTCTCAAGTTGGAGCATGAAGATCATGAATGCCCAACTTGCGAAGTAAAAACTCAAACTGACTCTTCTCTAGTGCCTTAGTAAAAATGTCCGTCAATTGATCAGTAGTAGACACATGATTAGTAGAAATAGTCCTACCCAAGATAGCATCCCTTAGAAAATGACAGTCAACCTCTATAATTATACGAGATATCTCTTAATAGTAACAGATGTTGCCCTACACATTTTTGCTAATGTTATATGCTGATGCTACTCCTTTCATCACGCAATAATTCCAGAAGTAATTTATCAATCACATTACTGATCGAGGGGAAACGTAATCGGTTAACTGAAATTTGTGAAACTTTACTACTGTACAATCTCCGAGTCATAATTTGTTGTTTCTCCGGTGTGAACAGATAAAAATCTATAATAGTTGCGCTCGCTGAAGGTCTTATAGTATGCAACTTATATAGTCCTTCTTGTTCGAAGCTTATAATGATGCATTGTGGATTTTTTTTTTACCTTCTCATAAGCTTGGATTTACAGGTTGTTGGTTTTGATTTGGTGGACGATGAAAGCAAGCCTGAAAGACGACCCACTAAACACATGCCAACACCAACCGAGTGGACAAACATACATAATCCTGCCTTTTCCTACTACATATACTATACTTATGCTAATCTGTACACACTCAATAAGGTTATCATCCTATCTTTCCCTTAACTTTTTCAATTGTTTTAGAGTGTTCAGAATACAATGTAATTTCTTTTATTAGAATACTGTTCACTTGTTTTTATTCTAGTTGTATAATTTGTTCAATACTGAACAAAAAATGTATGATTTCAGCTTCGCGAGTCCAAGGGTATGACTACTATCACTTTGAGACCACATGCTGGAGAGGTAGTCATTCTTGATAATATTTATTTTAATAACTTGTTAAAATCCTTTCTCAGTGACTTCTGTATGTGCAGGCAGGTGACACTGACCACCTTGCAGCAACCTTCCTTACATCACACAGTATTTCCCATGGAATCAATTTGAGGAAATCACCGGTCCTTCAGTATTTATATTACTTGGCTCAGGTAATGAGATCAGACAGTTGTCCAATTGATTAGTATGCAACCAGTTTTCTAATGTAAACTAGTTTGATCTCACCAGATTGGTTTAGCGATGTCTCCTCTGAGCAACAACTCACTATTTCTGGATTACAATCGCAATCCTTTGCCAATGTTTTTCCAACGGGGCCTTAATGTTTCCCTCTCAACTGATGATCCACTTCAAATCCACTTAACCAAGGAGCCTCTTGTTGAAGAGTACAGCATAGCTGCATCAGTGAGTGTGACCATCTCAGTACTTCTCAACCAATGTCATGTCACAGTTTGATGATAAAACTTCTTTCTTCTCTTTTAATTTTGTCAAGGTGTGGAAGTTAAGTTCATGTGACATGTGTGAGATAGCTCGTAACTCAGTGTACCAGTCAGGTTTCTCACATGCTGTTAAGGTATGAAGATCCTCTGCATGCTGACACGATAATAATGATGTGTGATAATATTTCTTTCTTCATGCTTTTGTAACCAAGAGTGTTCTAGTCCTTCAATTAAAATTAATGCAGTCTTATTTTTAGTAAATAGTAGCACACTGGATTGGAAAGGAGTACTACATGAGAGGACCTTACGGAAATGATATCCGTAAGACAAATGTGCCTCACATACGGCTGGAATTCAGGGATACGGTGTTTTACTTAATTTTTAGGAAATATATTGTCACAGCGATAATTATACATGACAAACTTGTGACAGGTCTGGAGAGAGGAGATGCGGCTAGTGCATCTTGGCCAGGCCATTATTCCTGAATTTATAGACCCATGATCCCTCAGTGCCTGTTCTGTTCTATACATCGGTAACTCTCAAAACTCCATGAATGATAAAAACTGTTCAGCAAGTGATTGCAGCATCTCTATCAGCCTGTACTCATCAGATTCTGAATATGGTTTTCCTGTAATGTACAACTGTACATATTCATGTGGGGAAACAAATCTCAGCATTTCAGAATTCAAATAAACATCTCGCAAAATGATGAATGATTATGATCATTCTTCAGGAAAGTGCGACTTGAGTATCTTGTAAAAGTAACACATTCCACCCTTTCTGGGTAGGTATGATTATGTAACTTAAAAAGATTTAGCTTGGTTTTCCAGATTGCAGAGGTCTGATAATAGTATGTTCTTGTATTTTCATTCATCATGTAATAGTATTTACAAATGTTGTATAACTACATCCCCCTAATCGTGAATCATAGTTCCACCAATATGCAATAACTCTTCTTTTTGTGTAAGGAAACTATATGATCATGATTTAATATATGTTTGCATTTTTTTTATAGAGTTGCATGACTTGCATCACTCATCGATAGACTATGTATGACAGAATAATAAAAAAAATGTCTCTTCTTCCCCAGTGACCAAGACCCCTTAAAAAGTGCTCTTATATATCCTCATTTGATTATTACGACCAAGAAATACCATCTCGGACTGATACGGCTTCGGTAGCAGTATCCTTCTTGAAATCTACGCTTGATAACTTTCATCCAAAACAAAGATCAACTTTGAGTGTGTCTTCTCCTCTAGATTATCCATGTAAATCAGTAAGAGTGTGGTGGATTTTCCATCGGAGAGCAGGCTTTTCTACGTTCGTGCAGCTGCGCGATTCTGAGAAGGCTGGCCATTTTTGCAGTGAACATCTCAATTTAATACTTCCACCATCCATCTTCTTGAAGATGCGAATCCAACTCACGATAAAGGTTGTTATAACGGCGGGCGTGTTTGTATAGCAGGCAGTTGCGAATGCAAGACAAGGGATACATTCAATTTCTTGAAAATAAAGAGGCGGAGATTTAGCATTAGAGTATTCACCATGATGAGTTAGGATTAATTCACGTCTGAACACATAACGATTTATTTATAATGGAGGAACATATTCTACGGACTTGTGCTTATTTAACAAATCTGAAAGCTAGGAAGAATAGAACTGACGAGATGAATCTGGCTGACCAACATATCACGGATAATAGAATAACAAGGAAAGTTATTCGAGAATCACAGTCTACATTTAATAAAACTGCAATCGGATTTTAGTATTGGGCTGAAAATCGAGTAGAAAGGGATATTTATGAGGCAAAAGTCGGCACAAGCCGCCTCAAAATAATTGCCTCGTAAACCCAGCAGGCCCTCGTGGGGCCGTTCGAGAACTCCCGCCCGCCCGAAGTCCGGTGATTTGGCTGACCCGAAGCAATTATGAGCGGCCCCATAGCGGTCCCATTTGGGGCCGTTAACGCTAAACAATCGAAACATTAGTCGCATTTTCTGACAAGAACCACTAATCAGAAAACTAAACTTAGTAGAAAAGGATATCAATTCATTAGTCACCACATAATTACACTATTAGTTAAGGAGTAATAAATGCATACCGTCCCACAGATTCTGTTGTATGGAGATTAATGAATAAATGGCAGATTCTACGTATTGTCAATTCAGATTCTTAATGGTAAAGTAATGACTTTCTTTATTGATATACATAACTTTAACGAAAATCAAATTATCATGATAATAGAAAAATAATCTAAAAATACCACTTTTAAATATATTTTCACCAAATATTAAATAAAAAATAAAAAATATTGAAATTCAAAAAAAGAAAAATCAACAAACAAAATTCAAAATATGACGATCAAGCCTCATAATCCACAACATCAAACTGAGTCAATAGATTGATAGACTACTAGTAATATAGAAGTTGTTAGTCATTAGCCTTATCTCATTTGTTGTATTGGCTATATATTTTGGCAGGTTATGTTTCTCTTAACAACAATCTGGCCTATTTGGAATGGAAGCATATTAACGTTATGGATATTCTCCCACTTGGGTCAAAATGCCGATCACTTTCGTAGTCAGACTCCATCTCAAGAGGTTCAATGTCGCCATGAATTTGTGAACTTCAAGAAAGGTTTCTTGTTTACCAGTGACTATGTCACCCAGATGAAGGTGTTGGCAGTTATCTACACCATTCAGAAACAAATATTCCTAATAATATGAACATATGCATGACATATTAAATGTAAAATTTAACATATAAGTTTCGAAAAAAAAAAATATAAATCCTCAGACCATAAATTTTTTGTAAGTTTGCAATCATATCTGCAATCATTACAAGCCTACGGAATCATCATTGGCAAATAAATTCACCACAAAAAGGATCTCTTACACTTTTTCTTGACAAAATAATCATAATATCATATACTTCGTAATAAAATACATGCATAACAAGACTAACAAGCAAGAGACTGAAAATGAAAATTGGAAAATCGCTAGAGGAAACATAAGAATTGAGAGGGGTGAACAATTTAATGGTGTATATATATTATGATCTTGCTTTGAAATGGTGTATATATATTATGATCTTGCTTTGGTTAAATTTCGACCTATTTGGTAGTTATAAATTTATACTAATACTTATCTTAAACAACTGATTTTAAATAGAAGGAAAGCAACAGATTTGCGATAACTACTGAATTTTCACCCGTAAAGAAAGAGTCAACTTTTGTTGGGATAGTAAAATATGAGGAATTTTCGCATAGATAATCTATTCGATTGTTATTTTGGAAAGTATGAAAGCGAAAAATGTGATAGCGAATGCCGAGGTCGCACCTTGATATATGTCAGCCGGATGTGCGCCGATTGATCGAGGGGTAGGTTTTTATTTAAGCAGAGCAATCTGAAGATTAAACTGACTGGGAGAATCAATTCATCTTTGCATGCATTAGTCTTTGATGGCAACACTACAGTTCTTTAAGGTTATTTATATTCAGGAAGCTATTAGATTGTTTTGCATTTATATATAGTTTGTCATAGAAAAACTATTAAAATTGATTTATGTAAATGGGTGTAAGCCTCTAAATATAACTCATTAAAATTATTCTTTTCATTAAAGAAAATTAAAGTAATATACTAGTATTTGAATGCTTAAATTGGCTTGCGAATAATAAATGAACATATTTAAATCTACTTATCTAACATGACTATCGAGTTGTGATAAACGTAGTCGTGGCATCTATTACGAGCATATGAGTCTCGGGTCCAGTCTTGTTGGAGACATATATTACACTTTTTTATAACAACTGCTAGCGTAACATGGATTTATTTGTAATACTCGATTATCCTAATAATTAGTATATTAGGGGGTGAGATAGGTGGAAGAAGGATATCTGAATGTATCCAACGAATGTTAGATGCATGTTTCGACAACCTTTAAGACTATTATTCAATTGTGTCTCTTAAGTATAATGTTTGTAATAAAGCCAATAAGATTACATAAATGATTATATTTGCTACTACTATTATTTGGTGTATCTATAAAAACATTCGCCACCTTTCAATTCGATTAAATTCAATAACTAGCACCATTATCACAATTAGAAAAATCCTTATTATTATAAAACATTTCATATGTCCACAAATTCCATTGAATCGAGGGATATATTATCCTGGTATTCAAAATATTACATGAAGGGTAATTAAGAGGGAGAAACTCTCAAATTATTCTCCTCCAATCATGTCAAGTTAAAAAAGGAAGCAAACTAAAATGCCAACTTCTAAATCATTAGTTGTGATTGAAATTTGGATAATTGAGAGGAAACTTCAATGGATTAAAGAGATAAAAAAAAAAATACAAAGACCTAAATCCGAATAATTAGTTTGTTGCTTAAAATTGTGTTTATCCTTACAAACCAATCATGTTTTAATAAAGGGCTCATTCTGGCTTTTTGTGCGGCGATTTTAAGTTACATACATATAATGTCATTTTATAATTATTAAAAGCGTCAGCGTAACTTCAATCATCTTTTACAATATTTTTTTCCTATTAATAATTTTTTTATATTTTCATCTTTTAATAATCAAAATTATTAATAGTTAAATATTTATCCTCAAAAATAAAATTGATAATTATTTTAAATTAGATATAATAGTATATATCGATATAAATATGGTTTGATAATGAATAAATTCTTGAAGATTAAAAAATAATGCATTAAATAGAAGTGTAACGGCCGAGTGTCGCCTTGAAATTATTCTGAAGGATGTGGAGCCTTTAATAATTATCACGTCATGTAGTTTATCATGTTGGATAATCATTGATCACATTGGATGTAATCGATATCGAAACTTTTTATATATATAAATTAGTGGTGAAGAGTAAGATTATATAGTATTATAAATTACATATAAATATTAAGTATTATGTATACGTAACGAACACAAAAATTAATAGCCAGCAAGGCGCAAAAGGCAGGTCGGATATTCTGCAATTTATTGGTGTCCGCCCATGGTATCAACTTAAAGGCAATTGCTTTCCGGCTCAATGACTAATCAATCATGAAATTATTAAAAATTAGCAAGTCAAGTATCGAGCCAGTAACGATTGCATAAACAAGCTGTTTGACTATTTCTATTCATTCGTATATTCTTCTTCCAGCTAAATCGCCCTTTATTATTCAACCAAATCCAATCATTTTAATCTTATGTCCTGGGAATTCAATTATCTCCACAATAATAATTTCAATATATCTTCATAATATAATAATTTCAATTATTTATGAAGCTGAAATTGCATTAAAATTGATATTTCAAACATGGAAATTGAAAATAATATTCCAAGAATCAACAATTTCAAACTATGGAACGAATTAGAGCTTCAAGAATTTCCAAACAAGCTCATTTTCAAGTCTCTTCAATCACCTGATCAAGCTTTCTCAATTTGCCCCCTTGATGGAATCATTCAAAAACTTAATGGTCCATTTTTTTTCATTTTTATCTTAATTGTGTTAGTTGGTTGTAATTGTAATATTGTATGCTTCTTTTGTCCCAAAAAGATTGTCCATTTTCACAAAAAGATTGGTTTTTTAATGTACAATCTCCGTCTTAATTTAATCGATCATCTAGCTCAAAAGTAATTTAACCAATAAAAATAAGAATTTTAGTAGATAAAAGAGATGTTTCTTAATTCCAATGTAGAAAGTTGCATTGATAAAGTAAAACATCAATTATTATAATGAAACGAGAAGTATTTGCTTGATGATGAATTTAATTGAGACGGTGGGAGTATATTTAGTGAAGAATATAGAGGTTACTTTAGTGTTAGCACTGTTTATGTAATTATATACTTCCTACATACCAAAAAGATTGTCCACTTTTGCAAAAAGATTGATTTTTTATGTAGACTACCTTCGTCTCAATTTAATTGATCAACTATCTAGCTTAGAAGTACTTTATTAAGATAATAAGTGGTTTTACTATTTTTAAGGAGAGAAATAAAAACAAAAATATTAGTAGTAGATAAAAGAGATTTTTTTTCATTCCAATGTAAAAAGTTGCATTGATAAAGTAAAGGATCAATTATAATGAAGCAGGAAGTTTTTGTTAGATGATCGAGTAATATTTAGTGAAAAATATACATGATTGAAGAACACAACTAATGATTTTGTTTTTGCAGGAGATGAGGATTTCGGACAACCTACGAAGGTTTCTACTGTTTATGGAGTGGCTGGAACAATTCGGCTGCTGACAGGTGGGTTCCTAACTACATATTATGTCGTGTAATTGATTATCCATATTGAATGTTGAATCATATTTAGTGCATATATAAGGATACATAGTTATGAATAAGACTCTTTTTCGATTAGCTATTGTAGTACTTGTAAGTAAATAAGACTGTATTTCCGCCTCATACTTTGTATAACTTGGATTGAACAGTTTCAAATGGATAAGAAACTCCTTACTCGTTACTCCTAATAACACTTCAATATGTGTTAATTAATTACTAAGGAGATATTGGATTCGCATTTACTATTATGGATTGTTATCCTAGATGTAGCAGTTGGATATATGAAAAAAGAGTACTTTTTGGGTATGTTAAGCTGAAGTTTTAAGATTGCCTTGCTTCAATGAGGACTTGATAGTGAAGACGAATAACTTGGTTGACCAGTTTAAGATTGTCTTGATTTAAATTGCTCGCATCAGCATGATGTTATTACAAAAATAGTAATTTGGAGTTTAGGGGGAATCATCCAGGAGTTGAAGTATAATGATCAACGTGCATATAGATAAATGGAAGTGTTATTTCTATTAACCTGTTGCGAGAATTGTTTGTGTAGGAACACATGTGCTGGTCATAACATCTCGGAGAGAAGTGGGAACATATCTTGGGTTTCCTGTCTTCCAATCAATGTCAATGAAGTTCATCTCCTCTAATGAAGGTTCTAGACATGTAACTATTCAAGAGGTATGTATATTTATTCTGCTAGGTGGGAGCTTTTGGGGGGGGGGGTTAGGTATGTATGGTTCTTCTAGTTTCTGACAATATTAAAATACATAGAATTCACTAGAAGTTGTGTGCTTTCAAAAGCTTAAGAAGAACAATATATGTAATAGAACAGAATTCTGAAACTTTGGGGGGAGCAGAGGGTCGCCCCTCCCCCATTTTAATCATTATTACCTTTAAATTGCCAATGGTGTTTCATTCTGGCTCAGAAGCATTCTCTTTTATTCATCCTCTTCTACTTTATGGCCTTTCAAGAGAAAAAAGACGAGGATTACTTTTTGACTTTGTTGAGAGCTGTTGAGTCAACTCCTGGGTTGTACTATTCTTATGAAACAGATATCACAGTGAAGTGAGTTTTAAGCATTGTGGCTCCTATATTTCAATTCTGTGTCTGGTTGTTAATTGGGTGTTATTTATGCCTTTTCTTAACAAAGAGGTTTTGATTAAGTTTTCTAGTTTGCAGAGAAGAGTTGCGTTGGCAGAAGGATGGATGAGTAAACCGATTTGGAAGCAGGTCAACTGTCGATCTTTTTAAGAGATTGTATGATTATAACATTATATGATACTTCATGTAATCTTGTTCAAGTAACTGTATATATGATGCTTCATTGAATCCCATTCATTGCTAGTTGCCTTCATGCTTCTCTTTTCTTCATGATCTGATTCCTAGACAAATATTTATATCTTTAGATTTCATTCCATTATTATTCTGCAGGCTGATCCACGATATGTCTGGAACAGAAATATATTGGAAGAACTTATCGAGAATAAGGTAAAAGCAATGTCTTTCAAAATTCAAACATGATAAGTGGTTCAATTGGACTCCCTTCTGACCTGGTCATATTTTCCTAACAATTAAAACCCTTGTTGACTATGTGAGGCATATACCTTCTACGTCTTAATTCCTAAATAGTAAGTTATAGCCTATACTTTTACCAGTTCGATTGACGACTTGCTTTTCTTCTTTTAAATAAAGCATCTCAATAATATGTATACGTTATCTTTGCAGCTTGATGGGTTCATCATCACACTTCTACAAGGAAATATCCTGATATTATTCTGTTTGTTTGTTTGTTTTTCTCTCTCCCTACACGTACACGTCTCTCCTTTCAGCCACCATTAATTACCTCCTATGACTGTTATCTTAGTGGATGACATATTTACTTTAGTGTTCAATATTGTTCTCATGTCTCAGTAAAGCAAATGTAGTTCTGAAGTTTTTCTTAACCAAAACTTAAGCTTTCAAACAGGAGAACTGAAACTAAGAAGTTCACCTGCCAAAATATTATTAATTTCAAGGAGGTGTAATCGACGTCTAGGTGAGACAACTCTTAGTTTTACTCATTCGAACATGAAATCCACAGTTCAGATCTATGCAAATGTACATCAACTAATTGGTCATGGTACCTACTCAGGGACACGTATGTGGAGAAGAGGAGCTAATCTGGAAGGTGATGTTGCAAATTTTATCGAGACTGAGCAGGTGTTAGAAATTGAGGGTATGAGGTCATCATTTTTGCAGGTTTGTAAATGTGTTTTTAGTAATATCAGAATTCTGCATTTTCTCTCATACATTCCAAATTATGTCTGTTAACCAACTAGTTATTACTACACCTCCATCCCTAAAGATTGTCAAGTTTCTATGCATTTATATGAAACTTGACAAATATTTTTGGGATGGAGGGAGTAGTTCTGCTGTAAATTTCTTAGGAACACTGTCAGGTGGATGGGTTCTAAACTATAGCTTCACAAGAAGTTTTTTTTTTTTTTTTTCCAGTTTATGTCTATTATGAGTTACTTTTTTCCCTTGCTAACATGAATGACTCTCAGGTACGGGGTTCAATTCCACTTCTATGGGAACAAATTGCAGATTTGAGCTACAAGCCAAGACTTAATGTTATTAGCCATGAACAAACAGTATGTCATGTGACCAAATCATGCTAGAAATTTACTGATCTTATATTTTCTTATCAATGAGGAAGATAGCTGAGTTACATAGCTGAGTTACAGTAGGAGTTTAAATAACAAGGACAACAATTTATTTCTTTGGATTCTTTTTCAATTTACAGCCAAAAGTAGTGGAGCGCCATTTTCGTGATCTCTTGCAAAGATATGGCGATGTTGTTGCAGTTGACTTAACAAATAAGGTGAGATATTTTTTACTTAAAACGCATCCTCTAGAAATCTTATACTACTGGGTTGTAAACAGATGTATATGGATCTGTTTACCGTGTTAGCTGAAATTCAGATTTGTTCTAGCACTTTTTTGGTATCACATATTAAAATTAGTGATGTTTGGCACCATAGTCCATACTATATGTGCAGCTAGTTGGATATACAGTTATGAACTTCTGTAATCTTTCGGGAAATTTAATTTTTACCTAACTCTCAAATGATGCTGTCTTTTTAGGATGGCGATGAGGGTTTGTTGAGTTCAGCTTATGCGGCGGAGATGCAGAAGTTGCCAAATGTTAGGTAATTCTGGTCATGGTTCAGATATGTTTGAGTTGGTTTGATGATTCTCGTTCCGCAATTGCACTATCAAATCATTACACGGATGTTAATAAATATGCTATGAATGTTTATACATAGAGACCCAAACTAATCAATAGTGAATTTTTGCATTGGAGGGTTAGTTATGATAAAAGCGCAAATTCAACCAAATTCTTATCTTCAAAATAGATGCTCCCACTATTGAAGTGTTGAACTGCAGACAGGATACTACTTATTGAATAAAATACAGAGCAACTTATTATGGAAAATACACTAGGGTGGTTGGATATCTATTTCACATACTGTCCTTTTCATTATTCTCATCTGATTACGTAAAACCTATCCATACACTCGAAGATTTAGCTTTCTTTTCGTGAAGTCAATTAATCGAGCCATTATTCTTGTTTTTTGTTACTCCAGATATGTATCTTTTGACTTTCATCAATCTTGTGGCAACTCCAATTTTGAAAACATACAACTTCTCTATGATCAACTCGCAGAGGATTTTGAGGAGCAAGGGTATGCACAATCTGGTTTACTTAATCATTACTTTATCTACATTGATGCTACAGAGCTAATGAAACTGCGATGGATCCCCAAATACTGTATATTTATACGTTCATTTTAGCTTAGCAGATATTTCCTCATAGATGCAGAAGGACAGATACTAGCAGAGCAAAAAGGAATTATCAGATCCAACTGCATAGATTGCCTTGACAGAACAAATGTCACTCAGGTTTGAACCATGTCTAGCTCTTTTCAGTTTTGCAGACCATTTTCCTTTCCTTTATATTGGTCAATCTTTAAGTTGTGAACTCATGGATATCTTCTGTGTGCAGAACTACTTAGCTCAGAAATCCTTGAATTGTCAACTACAACGAGTAGGGGCACTATCTTCAGATGAGACTCTTTCTATGTTCACTGAAGACATAGAGACATTAAAAACATGTACGTTATCTCATATAGGTACCTTAGAGATTTAGTGATTTAATTTTTCTCTCTATATATATATATACTGAACAATTAGAATCTATTTTTGGTAGTATGGGTGGAACACGGTGACGAGATTAGCCTTGAGTATTCTGGAACCCATGCACTAAAAGGTGATCTTGTCAGGTAACTTGCAAGTTTTTTTAGAAGACCATATAAGTCATATATAGAGTTATAGACCATTGTATCACAAGCAAAATAAACATGCAGATACGGGAAACAGACCATAGCAGGATTGATTAAAGATGGAATGAGCGCTCTTTCTAGATACTATCTAAACAACTTTCAAGATGGTTTACGACAGGTAAACTTCCTTATTTTTAAAACCAACCCCCAATTTAATATATAATAAATGGGCTACACTATGACATGCCTTTTCAGCATAATCCTAAATTGTGCTATAATCAATCTATCTTCTGGGTTTTTAGGATGCTATTGACCTCATCAGTGGTCGCTATATCATCAACAGGAACAATCTATCCTCATCCAACTTTAAAGGATTTGATCCAATATCGGTAAGCAATGAAGTATCACAATCAACTTTGGCTAATAGCCTTATGCTCATACACTCTTAGATTCCTCATCCAGACCGTACTTAATTTTTGGTCTCGTCTGCATATGTAACTCTCATGGTTCGACATTTCTTACTTCTATAGTTAGGTCATGGAAGTATCCATAGATTCAATGCCTTTCCATGATTGCTCTCCCAATGGATATATTCTTCAATTATTTTTCGCCTGTGATAAGTTTGGAAAACCCTTAATGGTAATGACATTGATGTTTCAAATGGGATACACAGTACCTACCAGTTGCGTCTGCACTATTGTTTGGTGGATTGACTGTAACCACTATATCAATGAACCAAGGTGCCATTTCTCACTATGTAGCATTTACTATTGTTCGTCGTTGAATGTAACCTTTTTTATTGACTGGGTAAATTGATTTTGTATGTGCAGCAGCTCACAGAAACACAAACTTCTTAATGCCTTCTGCAATTTATGCTAGTGTAGTAGCTGGTGCAATGGCTTTTGTCAAATCAAATGGAAGACAGTTTTGCTCTAAACCTCGTCTGTGTGGACTGCAGTAACTGTATATTACAATTGGAAAATGAAAATGGAACTTATGATTAGTTCAATGCTGGAGTTCATCATATATTCTGTAAAACTTGTCGACTTATTACCATGTTCTTATTGTCTATTTCCATGTACATAGAAAGTGTGTAGATTCGCTCGCTTGGTCCTAGTAATGGAACTTGAATGATGAATTTGTTACTTCCAAGGCTCACCGGATATCGTTTACTATGCCAATGATACCTGCCTGTTACATTAGATACTAATGATATCTTCAATCACTATATGTCAACCCTGATATCTTGAGGAAAATGGAATTGACGATGTTTAGGCGTCGCAGCTAGTCAAAAGCTAGACAGGATTCGACTTGAAAGTGGTTGTTACATCTAGGAATGTGTACGGATCGGATCGGTTCGGTTCGGTTCGGTTTTGAGCCAAAACTAAAACCGAACCTAACGGTTACGGTGGTTCAACGTTCGATCGGTTTTATCGATTCTTTGTTAGGTTTAGGTTAAGTTTAGGTTTTGAGATGATTTTTTGGTCATCGTCTTGTCTTTCGAAATTAAGTCTTAAGGCCCAGATGCAATACGTAATTTGATGAAGCTAACTGATATATAATATCACTTTTTCATATATCTTTGTATTTCCCTGTTTATTAGTTTTAGAAATATTTATATATATCTTATTTCATTATACCAATAATGAATAAAGTTAAATCTAAGTCATGCCCAAAATGTGTAGCATCTGAATCTTATAAAATCTTGAAAATGATAATAAATGAAAGGGTAAATCTACGTAAAAATTTAGAAATTGGTTCGGTTATTTCAAATCTTTGACTTAAATTAGTTTAGTTATTGACGTCGAGCTTTTCATCCCGGTTCGATTCAGATCGGTTCGAAAAATTTCGATTATTTGCAGGATTCGATTTACCCCCGGTTAGTTGGTCGGTTACATCTATATTGGAGAGTTGAAAAAAGGAAGGAGAGTGGCAGAAGTGTAGAGATAGTTTGTTGAATCCCAAATGGTGTCTTCATTGCAAGCATTTACAAAAACAGAATGTTATTTCGCCATCAAACAATATGAAATATTTCTAACATAAGTGTTGTTTAACATTGTATTTAGAAAGGGAAAAAAGGTCGTTGATAATAACAATTCTTCTATTTTCAGAAGAAGAAAAAAAAGTGAATGAAAAATCAATTATTAGCTATTCCAGTGGATAATGAACATAAATAACGGTGAATAGCGGTAAAATATGGCGTAATAGCAATTTTTGAACTTACCGTTATGGGCCGTTAAGCATTGACAAGCTTGACAATGAGAGATGGACTACCACGATTTGAAAAGGAAATGTGGAACATTTTTATTCAAAATACAAGATTTTTCGACTAGCCACCAACCTTAAATTCAACTAAATTGAAATGCCCCTTACATTACCTTTCTGTAGTTACCAGCCCTAAATCTAAGGAGTCAAACA
Source organism: Lithospermum erythrorhizon (assembly GCA_019722365.1). NCBI lineage: Eukaryota > Viridiplantae > Streptophyta > Magnoliopsida > Boraginales > Boraginaceae > Lithospermum > Lithospermum erythrorhizon. The sequence continues at coordinate 131,692 of JADFUC010001357.1, forward strand.
ATATTTCCAGAAAATTTAATTTAATAATTGATTTGTTTTCGCATATTAATTTTTAACCATCAATAATTATTATAAGGTTAGATATATTATGAAAAGTTTCAATGAAATAATAATATGATTTTTTTAATATAGAATTTAGTGATATTAATTTTAAATATCCGATGCATTAGTATTAAGAGTGGATCGTCTTGCTCCACTTAAATAATTAGGTAGGATCGACGCGAATGGAGCTTCAGTTTTTTTTTTGACTTTTGCTTCCTTTTTTTACGTTTTTTTAAATTATTAATTCATTAGAAATTCGATAAATTAATACTCGATTATTTAATAGGAGTTATAAGATAATATTTTTTATTCGTCCGACTTCGGGGATATGGTGCTAAATTAATAATTTGTACTCTTTTTGTTCCTTTTTAATTATTTATTGATTATAGCGTATGTTTTTGTTCTTTTTCCGTGAATATTTTTCCTTTTTTTTACTTGGTTGTTTTGATTATGAACTACAGTAAATTCGATAAATTAATATTCGATTATTTAATAAGCTATACAGATAATCACTTTGTAGCACCTCTGACTCGGGGATAGGGTCTTAAATTGATAATTCGTTAAACTAAATTCTTACAGCCTTTGATGCATTATCACGACATGCTCTTTCTAATAGTAGTTCAATTAAGCTGATGAATAGAGCGTCTACCATGCGTCGTTTGTGGATACTTCTTATGGTCATGGGATGGTTGGCGTGTGATTGTTTTTGTTTTTCCTTTTTGTCGGAATTTTGGGTTTTTTCGATTATCGTTTTTTAATTATATTCTGATGAATGTCGATAATTTAATACTTGTTTATTTAATAAACTATTTAAGATAACATTTTTAATGATCGACTTGATAATATAGTCTTCAAATTAATAATTAGTGCTTTTTTAGTTTCTTTTTAATTATTTACCTTGTGATCTTATGCGTATGTTTTCTCAGTACTTGATAGAAACTCGATAAATTAATCTTTCGATTATTTAATCACTGCAAAATAATATTTTTTCACGTGGCGTTGAGTTAAAATTACGTATCGTTATATTTCTAAGTTGGATTCGGCCGTATTGAATAGAGCGTTTAAATACATTATTGAATAGAATATGTAAATCTAATAAAGTAATTTGTGAGCAGCTCCTTAGTAGTATTAAAATAAAAATTAAAATCTGAGACACGAAAAATTGAAAACCTCAATTAAAATCCTAATCATCTTATACGCTATTCCACTCCTCTCCAAAACCTCCTAATTTCCAAACACTAGAGACCCACTAAACCCTAGATTCAAATTCCTAATTTCTCCATATTTACAGGTTAGTCTCCTCATTTAAATTCATTTTTAATTTCATTATTTTGTTTAATTTATGTTCTTTTCCATATTTTTGTATAATTTATGCGTAAAGTAACTCATTTTTAGCTTATGTCTTGTGTAATTTATGTTATTGTCATACTTTTTTGTATAAATTAATTGATTTTTGGCTGATCTGTTGTTTAGTTAAGATAATTGGGTAATTTTTGCATAAAGTTTTTATTTTTTTGCTGTTTGCTTGATTTTTGTCTTATATGTTTTGTTTAGTTTATAAAATTGGGGAATTTCTGCATAAAATTTTTAATTTTTTTTTGCTGTTTGCTATCATATTGTTTGTTCTGTTTGAGCCAACTTGGTATCTTCCAATTCATGTTACTATTAGTTTAAATATGTGTTAGTTTCGAAATCGTGTCGAGTTTTTTATTCTCAGTTAAATTGATATCCAATTAGTGAATTGTGGTTTATTAAAATTAGTGTTCGTTTTTTGTATGGTTGAAGTTGTCTAAAAGCAAGGGAGACAGTCTGATAAAAATCTTAACTCAACAATTTGTGAGCCTATATGCTGTTATATGCATACTAAATATGTGATTTTGAGCCTTTGTAAGATTCTGTGTAGAATGTGAGCCTGTTTGTTATATCGAAACCGAGTATGAAACGAAGAACTGGCCACACCCGAGCATATCCATTCTTGTGATCTAGATCACGTTAGAAAGAACTAGGTAGCGAATTACAAGTTACTACTCACTACCTGTACTAAGAAGTTACAAATATTTTGGACTTTTTGTGGTGAAATGATAATATCTTTACAAGTTAGCACAGGGGTAAGGCTGCGTTCTATCAGACCCTCCTTAGCCCACTTAGATGGGAGCCTCTTTAAAGGCATTGGGGTATGTTGATGTTTACGATGTGGTGAAATGATATATGTTGTTTGTTTTATGCAGTGAGCAAGAATGGCAAAGCATCATCCTGATCTGATTATGTGTCGCAAACAACCTGGAATTGCTATAGGGCGTTTGTGTGAAAAATGTGATGGAAAATGTGTGGTCTGCGATTCCTATGTGCGTCCTTGCACACTTGTCCGCGTATGTGATGAATGCAACTACGGGTCTTTCCAAGGACGGTGTGTGATCTGTGGTGGTGTTGGGATATCTGATGCCTATTACTGTAAAGAGTGCACTCAACAGGAGAAAGATAGAGACGGGTGTCCAAAGATTGTCAATCTGGGGAGTGCTAAGACTGATCTGTTCTACGAGAGGAAGAAATACGGGTTTAAGAAACGATGACCCAGTTGTTCCTTTCCTTCTAGTAGTATAACTGCTTGAAGGCTTGTACTGTTAGAACCGTGCTCTGTCATGTTAGAATACTGTGATGTTATGATTGGTCATTGGAAATTTGTAGTTTGTGCTTTACTTGATGGAGTTTCAATTGATACTTATGTTACATGTCACTCGGTCCGAGTAGCACTCTCAAACTGATACTAGATACCTATGCGTCGATGAGTTACGAGTCTCTTAAATTGATGCAGGACACTTTTATTTTCTTTGAAGCACATGAGGGTATAAACAGGATTTGAATATCTTCCTAGTACAAGATGTTGTCTGCTCATGTTTTCTTCTCTACATCAGCATCAAAGTGATGCCTAATCTTTTCATACTAATGGGTTGAGTATTTACAATAGTGACTTATTTACCAATCTTACATGTTAACAAGTCTATAAGTAACACAGACTGCTTAGAAATAATATTGGCAAATTTATTCTAGTACTAAAAAGTTGGGTTAAAGACACAAATCGGTACTTGTGAAAACTGGAGACCCATCAAAACATAAGAGCCTGTGAATTGTGTCTTTCACCATATTAAAGTGACAATTAATACTACTATTAGCTAAATATATATTTTAATTCTTTGGTCTAATCTTAATCGTCATAATATATATCCTTTTGTAGATCGACTGGAGAGGGACTACAAAACTAGCAGGACATCAGAGGGAAATGAATCTGATGCCAACTGGAATCATCAACTAGTTACTTTTTTTTTTGGTTAATTAGCGATAAATTTTTTTATGAGGAAATCATGCCTGCAAATTGAGCAGGATATAATAATTTTAAATGTAAAATGCTTATCCAAATAAAAATGAAGGAAAGATAAAAAAGATGCAGTATTATGTTAGAAGATTTAAACATGTGAACTTTTCTAGAGAAGGTCTAAACAGATACTATTGAACTAGATGCTTTGATATCAACTAGTTACTTTAGTTAAAAGAAGGCAAACATATATAATGAAGATGTTAAATGTTAAAATTTAAATCAAAAAAATTATATGAAAAAAAGCAAGCATGGTCCTGCCTATTAACAATTACTCCTACAAATTCTACCATTTCAATGTCATTCACAACCAAAATAGTCTATTTCCAGGCACCAAATCAAGCATGGTCCTGCCTATTAAAATCCAGGTGAATGTGATGCAAAATATTTGACACAGAAAATGGACATATTTATTATAGATATAGATTCCTATTTATAGATTACAATTTGCTATATATTTGATAATTTTTAAAACTATTAGGAATTGGTAGGGGAAAGAAATGTCAACAACATGTAAACTTAGATGGCGGTCCTCGATCGTCTATGTACGAAATGAATTGGAAATCTTTTCCCTAGAAAATGAGTGATGTTTAATTGGGGTCATACAATATCCTTTTATTATTCAAACACATGACCCTGCATTAAACGAGTTGTTGACTCCATTTTTGTCTGAAATTTCTATACATCACTTTATCAATGTGAACTCATGAAAAATATACACACCACCTTTTAGGTTATTCCACCATTTTATTCATACCACACATATAATTATACACAAGTATACCATTTTCAAATTATATACTCTAGAGCAAACCACTAGCATTATTCCAACATTGTTTCAATTCTCTTCCACATACATAAATCCTAACAATTTTTAAGTATTAAATATTTGAGAAGTTCGGGACTTGATCGGGAATTCCGACGTTCCATTATTCAACAGGTAGTATCATTTTGCTCGTATTAATCAATATATAGATTACGTAATAATGACAAGTTCACGAGATCAAACTGAAGGAACGTGTTTCTCGGGCATTGTAAGTCGGCTGTTGTGCACTCGGAGCCTTCCAACTCACCCGACATCGTCCCCTGAAAATGACCAAATTACCCCTAAACCTAAACACCAAAGTTTCAAAGACCTTATTAGCAATCAACATATTTCTTCAAAGCCTAGTAATGAGCAACAAGATGTTGGCAAGGAAACAATAATGCCAGGGGTAGTTGCAAGGCTAATGGGGTTGGAAACTATGCCTCCAAAAGATGGAAATCTTGGTTCATATCTACGTAGCAGATCTGTAAATTTTGTTGATTATTTGTACTCCTTTGATGATCTTAAGCCTCAACATAGAAGGATAAAAACCTCATTATCATTCAGAGAAGTTCCTACTAATTTTGATAAAGGGAATGCATTAGAGAAGGAAAAGGGCCAATATGCCCCGATTCCTCTGAGGAGGCTTCCGCCTAAATGGTGTAAGGGTGGTTCGGATAGTATTGGTAGAGGAAGTAATAACAAGCTAGTTAAACAGAGGAAGGTGGATAAAAATGAAGAACATGCAAGAAATGGAGGAAATTTTCTCAAGAAAAAGCAGAGTAGAATTTCAGAAGAACCCCAAAAAAAATTTGATGCCAGACCATCTTTAGGGATTGAGGCTCCAAGGGAAAGAATTGGTTCTGAAAGAATCAGAGGGGGTTCTAGGGATGTTCGTTTGGGATTGAAAAACAAGTTGAAGAACAATAAGAAACGTTTGGGAAATAGGAGAAAACATGATGAGTGTTACCCAGAAAGTACAAGTTCTGTCTTAGATAATTCTCCTCAAGATTCTTTATTGCACCCCAAAGTTCATAAATCAGGTTAATTTTATTCATTTCATTCTTTACATTTGATTCAGCACAATGACGTATAGAGTTGTACATGAGACAAAGTCTAGTCCGAGCTGGAGAAATTTTAGGTTCGGATTGGTGACTATTCAAGCCGAGCCTGAACTCTAAAATTAGATTATTTGATAATGTTAAGTTAGTACTGATTTGTGCTTCTTATGCAGGACATCAAGAACTAACTTGCATGAAGAAGCATATATCTAAGTTCAATGAGTTTGGTGGAAGATTTGATAAAGAACTTATTAGCTTCTCCTCGAGAAGAAATATGGACAAGAAAACAAGGTTGGATTTGCATACTGGAGGATACATAAACATGCTTAGTGATCTTAGAAAGTTAGCAGAAGATGATATCAAAAGGACTTCATGGATTGTCATGAAATTTGAAGATTTGGAAGAGATTTGCATTTACTTGGGTGAAAACATTCTTGAATTGTTGTTGAATCATCTCACGGATGAGCTCCTGGATGAATTTATTTGTCAGAATAAACATAATTAGGATATAGACTCCTTCAAATTAATAAAGGCCTTAACCTTTTAATATGTGAATTTGATGTTAAGGCTTTGCTAACATATAGAGTTTATTGTTAATTTTGTATCAGATAATATGGAACAATTGTATTTTAGTCCTAGTAAATGTGTGGTATGTACATTTAGGGGTATTTATTAATCATGTAAGTCACAGCGAATAGTAGCCAGATGCGAATATGAATTATGGTGAATACGTGAATCTTGAAATATTTAGGTGTTTGATATGATTAAAAAAAAAAAACTTAAATTGAGTTATTTTGTGACTTTACTCTGCTTAATTCATTCTTTATATATGAATCATATATTAAATAAATAATACTATAATAGATAATTAAATAATAAATCTTATTAATTAGATTTTTAAAAATAGTAGTATAAATATAATAATTTGATTAAATAAATATAAAATATAAATAAATTCTAAATATGCGTCAAATAAATATTTAAAATTTATAAAAAACATATAAAATTCAATAAATTGATCAAGCATACATCTTGAAAAATTGGATAATAGCCACAATTCTTCGTTAATAAGAAATAATACTTGTCTTACGTTTGAACCTATAATCTAGAAGACATCGTCCTTGTTAAAAACGAGCATGATTAACTTATTTCCGTAATCCTTAATTCTTTAAAGTACAAAGTAGTTAGCGATTTGATCCGTAGATTAATCATATATTTGATCTGCATATCTTGTATTAACGATGTTGATCGCTGAAGTCTCGATGTGCGCCAGATTACCGCGTATCTTATCGTAATCAAATTGTTCGAAGCATCGCATTGTCCGCTCTGATATTAAGGTATGCACTTAGCCAGCCATAAAAGCTATTACGATATTTCTTTCTTGGGAAATGGATAAGATGGCACTATGAGAATCGGAAATCGATTTTTAAGAACTCCAAAAGTACGTTCAATGACATTTCTCAACTTTGCATGTGCTCTATTGAAAAGTTCTTCTCTTGTTCGTAGACGGTTATTTTGAAAATTTGCCAACCAGTAACGCACGTTGCGATATGGAGTCATGAATCCACGAGTATGTGAGTACGCAGCATCACATAAATAATACTTATCTGCAAATTAAATATAAAAATTAAATTTTCAATAATGTATTGCCATTAAATATTTTAAGCAGTACCCAGGCTTGGAGGTGGTATAGGAAAATTACTAATCGGATCTTGAATTGTTTACGCCGACACTAGAATCATGTGAATACTTTCCACGTCATTACCACAAAAGTAAAAATCATATCAAAATCACATACACACGAAGCATTCATTAACATTCTCCTTTTCCTTTCCCCACTAAATGGTGTTTGCTCGGTAGAATATGACAACCTTAACAAGAGTTCCATCCCAACGCCCTATGGCGCCACTAAAAATTTCTACGAGTCATTGATAGGGTCATTTGATGGGTAAATGAATCGCTATTAGTAAGACAATGTCTCTTTGGAGAAATCATATCATTAAGAACTTCATAAGAAGTATTTATGTATGGTATGGGTTGAATGAATTGAATGGTAAACTTCACGGCACCGATTGCTGCATTTTTACTCAAATTAAATAAAAACATTGCAATCTTATCTTCAACCCGATAATGCGACTATCTTGCAACCAATTCTTTTTTAATGCTTGCATATGGATAGAAGGGTCACCAAAATGCATCTAAAGCATTTCCTGCGAAAATGAAGCTGATTTCCATTTAAGATATCATTATTTAAATACTTACAACCGGTGAGAGATGCATTAGAAGTATCAGGTCGTCTTCCAATCCGCCTTAATCTTATTTTCTTTATAAACAATATAAGTATAATGAACTGATAACTCCCTTCGGATTGGCAGTTAACTACTACATACAATAAAAATATATTACGTATTAGTTATATAAAACTAGTAGATTCTTTGGTAATTATCATATGCAATAGTTCAATCTTCAAATGAATTAGCCGACTAACAATTGAAAAAATAATCATTAAATTGACAAATTAAAATATAGTTTCATCACCATAGAAAATAGGACAATCTTCAAACAAAAGACAATAACCGTAATCAACAAACATCAAAACTTATTCAAATAAGAAATGGTTGTTCCAAACTTATTGACTACTAATTTTTGAAGAACATTGATCTTTTCTCCCAATCATAGTGTCCACCCTCGAGAACATCGAACAACCTAATGGTTAGAGCCTTCATTAACTTAGAAGTCTGGTTCAGTTGTCATTGTAAGGCGGTGGGTGGAGTTTTTTAAAATAAAATAAAATAATGCTTCGCCTCGGCATTTCTTCGAGGCTTATCCTTGATATCATCCATTGCTCCCCTATAAACTTTACTCTCTAAAAAATTGCACAAGTTAAAGTAAAATAAAGGATCTCAAGTAGAATGGTGCACATGACATCAAGACTTCATGACATTCTTTGATGGTGGGAATCTCGAGTCCTTGAGGTTTAGTAAAGCTATTAGAAATTTGTTATTAGCCCGATTATCAAGTTCATCCTGTTGTTTCCTGTAGCTAAAATGATTTGATTTCTTTGTCTTTAAGCGCTTAGCATTGGTTGGTAACTCATCTTGGTGTGTAGATGGTCCATCATCAAGTTCGGACTCAACAGTAATACTAACCGATGATTCAACACCCTGCTTCTGTTTATCAGGAAAGCCCTCAACAGATGGACCCCAAGCATATTTTCCAGTAGCTCCAATCCCATCGAAAAGTGATTGCATCCTCGCTGATATTGTAAGGGGCGTTCTGAGAATTGTTTAACCGAATGTATGTAATTTGGGAACTAATTTTTAATATATGTTTGAAACTAATAGTTAAAAAAAAGGTAAACTATACCTTTATATGCTCTTCCCATTGCTCTGCAGACCAATTTATAGTATGTGTAATTGGATCGTAATAAGTATTACCCGTTTTTTCAACTAATCTCATCCAAGTAGCATATTTTTTTTTGAGATAGTCCCATTGATTCTTTAATTGTTTCTGGGAGAAATCTAAATTACTCTCTTTCAAACCCTTCTTTTATTCTCCCAAAAATCTTTTGGCTTCGATCGCGATAGCATTTCGGTGACTTGTATGCATAAATCTAAAAATAATTTTAAAGCTCTAGGGAGTTTTCAATCAGATTTTCCACTTTCTTCACTTGTCATCCTACAAATCTTTAAGCCTATCAGATATTAAATATGTGTAGTCCTATTTTAAAATATACCTGATTTTGCTGTCGTTTTATACCAAAGTTCAATAAACAGATCAATTTTCTACAACACTGAAGAATGAACAAAAACTGAACAATGAAAGTGAAAAGTTGAGGTTCTGACACCAGTGACCATCAACATCTACTGAGCAATCAGGCTTAGCAGTGAGTGGACTGAGATCATACTCCCTCCATCCGTGGGAGAAACAAAACAAAAGGTAGTATTCTGATAGCTTGTAATCCTGCCAAAGTCTGTAGCGATTAAGCACGACTAACCAACTTATTTATCTAATTTACTTAAATTAGAAGTCAACCTAATATAACCACAACATATAAGACATGAAGCCGAACTCAATCAACGCCGTCCTCAATTACCACGATGTTAATATGACAAATAGCCACAAAAAAATATCTTTGGAAAAAAAGTCAATCGTTTCGGTTCTCACAGTTAACGGGATAACAAATCCATTATTAACAATCGTTACAATACATTGAATAAAATACAAAAAATTAAATTGAAAATACAAAAATTAACAAAACGATGACAAAATAATTGACTCTTCCTTATTAACAATACAATACGTTGAATAAAATACAAAAATTAACTTGAAAATAACACGTCAGTATTATAAATTGAATAGAAGAGGGGATAAAAATTGTGCGTGTGATAAATTAGAGAAGAAGAATGTGTAAGGTGAAGAAAGAAGAAGAATTTTTTTTTTAGGGTTAGAATTGGGTAAGGGGAGAATTGTGAGATAATTTGATTAATAGGTAAAAAATAAGCTAGAAATTTTAACTTAATTTTTTATTAAGGATTTTGATAAGTATTTAATTTGTTAACCATAAAATAATTCATTATGAAACAAGCAATAGTCATCTGAATTAATTAAGTTTAAATTAACTAATGAGTTTAACAAACACCCCCTTAATCTTTAAATAAATGCAGACATAAAGTGTCAACGGTTTTAGGGTAATTTTTTAAACTTACTTCAATTTCGAGACAGACGTATAATGTTAAATTTTAGTAAATTTAAAAAATTACCATAAAAACGTAAATATTTAACTTCGTCATTCATTTAGGACTAAAATTAACCTTTTTACAACTTAGAAGGACTAAAAGTGCACCTCAGTTATTTTAGAGGGACTAAATGCAAGCGGCGTATGGAACAAAATCAGCATTAACCCCTAACATATTCATATAAAATCTTAGTAGACTTTTTTTAGGTTTCACGATCTACATTTGTTTGATAATGAGATAGATTTCATTAACCTCCGTTTGGATCCCTTGGCGTGAATAGGAGGGGAAAGGGGTTCATAGTTGGGAAAGGTTATATAACATTGAATTATTAGTGATTAAGTTATGCCAATTTTTAGCCTCCCTAAAACAAATAGAAACTACCACCCAATCTTTATTACGTATTTACGTATATGTGAAATATCCAAAACAAATCAAGATGAATTCACAAAGCCTTTATTATATTTTTGTCAATGCATATATAAGGACGACTATGTAACATCACACTTATTACAAAATGGTCTTAAACCATCCTAAAATAAAATTAACAAGATGCATATATATATTGAAAGAAGAAATAGTGATTTATTTCATGACTAAATTCAAGGATAAACTTGAATGAGTGAGCGCAACCCAAGCACATGAGTAATCTTGTAGGTTTTGAAGCCAGCTTCCTAAAAGAGGTTTGCCCAATCCTTTTCAGTTCTTTCTCTACCAGGAGTTACAACCATCATTAACATATCAAAGAACAACATAGTTTCTACATGGTTGTCTTTTTTCTGTTTGTCAACAACCATGTCAATTATTATGACTTTTCCATCAATCTTCTTGTTTTGAATAGCTTCTTTACAATTCCTTAGGATTTCCACACATCTTTCATCTGACCAGTCGTGTAATATCCACTGTTTATTGACAAAAAAAACTTCAAAAAAGTTAAAATATATATGACATCGTATTTAACTACTACGTATTTATTATTACTAATTTACCATGTGAACAAATTTTATGTCCCAACCCATTTAGGCTAGGCATTGTGCATGCATTGCGCTTGGATTGACGGGAAATTGATGAAACGCTAATACTGTCATGTATCGATTATATTTTAATTTACTTATATGAAAACATACCTTAAAAATGTTAATACTATTTCTTAGAAAGCGAGCAAATGTGGCGCCCACTAGCGACACATTTCGATGCTAAAAGCGTGTTTAATGTCGGTTTTGGAATAGGTAAACCGACATAAATTATTTGTCTCTAAATTCCTCTGATTACAAAACCGACACTAAATATATAACCCCTTAACCCATTTAAGTTCGGGTATACACCGACACTAAATATTATTTAATTTAATTTTTCATTTTTTCAAGCAATACACACTTTGTATTTAATTTAATTATATGTTTTTAATATACCTGTCACAATACCGACACAATTATCTTCAACCATATTATGAAGACCATGTGATCGGCCAGCTATTTTTGGAAATTCATAAAAAATATACAACTTGACAGTATACATCTTGGTTAATTTTCATGCTCTAAGTATAACATTCTTGTATTCTGATTCATTGAACAACATAAGATATAAACATCAAAAAAGATAAAGGAAAAATGTAATAACTACCTCTTAAAGAAATGAAATTTTCCTCTTTGGATTCATCAATTTTCATCTTTCATTTTCCTACAAAAACATAATAATCAAAATTAGTATTCATAATAGAAAAAATATAAGGACATGAATTCAAATCTATTGAAATTATTATCAATAATTTTTTTGATTATTAATTAAAGAGATTAATAATTACCTCTTTGAAGCGTTTAAAATTCCCTACCAATTAATCAAAGTGAAAGTTAGTACACAAAGAAATCATATAAATAATATATAATGAAATGAAGAAATATTTTTTGAGAGAACTTGAGTGAAAAAAGAATGATATGAATAGTAGTGTATATATAAAATATGTTGGATATGAAGGATACGAAAAATGCAGAAAATATCTTGATCAATTCTGATCGGCCGATTTTAAAAAAAAATTGAATTCCCGGCTTTCAAATTTCATTTGAAATTCAAATTTCCTAACTTTTTATATGTAATTCGTGTGGCATTCTGTCGCCATTTATGAAAAATATGAAGCCCGATACATTCCGACCAATAATTTTTCAAAAATTGAATTTTCCCCTTTTATTTAATTTAAAATTCAAATTTCCCGCTTTGTATATTTAATTTGACCGACCGCGTTCACTGTCGACATTTTACGAAGAAAAAATCATGAAGCCCGGCATTCATATGTACTCTTGGAAAAACATGAACCGTCGCGTTCTTGTCGCCCATTTCTTAAAAGTCATGAAACTGTAGCATTCTTGTCACCATTTATGAAAATATATCATTTATAGATTATTTTTAAATTAATATATTATTATTCCATTCATGATTGCGATTGTTATATGATCTCCCATATAAATGAAATTATATGTTTTTTATTATGAGATAATATAATTGATTCAATAACAAATATTAGGATCAAGGTTATCATATAGAAAGTATAAGATTACAAACTCTCGTGGGTATTATCTTCTATATAAACAAAATTATATGTTGTGTAATAAGGTAATTGATTAAATAACAAATGTTAGGATTTCTGGATTATCATATAGAAAGTCTAAGGTTACAATGAACCCTCGTGGACATTAAAGTTCTGAGATTCAATTCATGATCGATGATTGGTATATGATCTTCGATATAAATGAAATTATATGTTGTTTTATAAAGTAGTTGGTTTAATAACAAATATGGGAATAGCTCGAGATTCTGATCCTTCTAAAGCCACTTGAGTCATTTACTATAATGTTCATAAGTATTGCACTTTAATAAGCTTGAGTATTATACAAATAACTTCCATATATAAATATAAATAGTTTCTGCGAGGAAATGGATTCACAACCCACTTTCTGAAACTCTTAGGTCAAAAATTTGAAAATAAAAAATATTGAAGCCCGTTACATTACATTGTCACCATTGATGAAAAATCGGCTTGAATGGCATTCTGTCACAATTTATGAAAAAAAAAAAATCATGAAACAGCCGCAATCGTAATAGCATTTAAGGAAAAAAATCGCATGAAGCCCGACATATTCCGTTACATTTATGAAAATATAGCATTTATTTATTATTTTTATAATAATATATAATACCGACACATTTTTTCAAAATCGATTTAGAGTATCGTGACGGTTTGGTGTCGGTAATTAGAAAATATATAATTTATTTATTATTTTAAAAAATATATATAATACCGACTTTATTACACTTTACTTATTTTGATATTGTTATTTGTTTGATGTCGGTTTTGAAAAAATAAAAATGTGTTTGTTTTGGTATAAAACCCGACCTGATCGTTACGTTTTGTTTAACCCATTTAAAGAAGTCGGGTTATAAGTTTACCTAACACTATACAATCACATTTTTGAATATTTTTAGTGACATGGAGTTTACCCCGTCACAGTTGCTGTGTTTTCTAGTAGTAAAAAAAAATCAAAAATTAGGTGAAATAGAATGACAATCAATTGAAGCAAATATCGTTGGATGGTTTAATTTATTTCAAGAGAAAAAAGTAGTAAAAAGTACATTGAAAATGTAAAAATGCTATTTATTATGCTAAAAGGACAACTATAAAAAATAACTTTTTTTGCTAAAATGACAACTATAAAAAACGGAGGGAGTAATATTTTAGGCGGGAAAATTGCTCGGCGTAGAACCCCAAAATCATGTTAGTTTTTCAACAAAATAGGTGAATGGTCAAATCTATAACTTGAAAGAAAAGTACACTTTATATTCAAAACCTGGAGTTGACCTATTGTACGTAAGAATAAACTAAAGAGAGCGGCGTGGGATATTTTTTTACTTTTTGGGAGGCGTGTGTAGGGTTGTGAGGTGAACTGAAATATTCGATTCAGCTTTCGAGAAGATTCGGTTCGAAAAGATCTATTTGACTCAATTTGTCGATCAAATATCAAATCAAACCTTGATTTTGGATTCGGGCCAAATCGGATCAAACTATTCGGCTCGATCCGTAACCCTGAACCCTCATCCCAGTTTAACTTGCCATTGAAATAGTCAATTGCTTGGCCTAATGACACTAATATTCTAAGAGTTATCACATGGAGCCATATTTAACTTTTGCTCATTCAAATAATCCATTAACTTCATTACCATATAATAGTTTTATAATAGCAAATCAAACTTCCTTTTTAAATATTGATCCGATATACCAAATCAAATCAATGCTTGAGCCAACAAATGCGTTTCAGAAACTTCAAAATCAAACCTTATTTTTAATATTGGTCAAATCAAATCAAATTAAATATGTAAAATAGAAAAGATCAAATCAAATTAAAACATAGTTAATGATACGGTAGGGTTGACTCATTCTTTCTGTGATGTGCATCATGGCAATCTTTATTTTGATTACTCCGTGCTTTGTTTCCACATCATTTGAGTCGAAGACAATTGATAGTATTTTCACTTACCTTTATTTTGTTTAGCTATGTTTTCAAGGCATTATACATTATTTTATTCAGAGTATGAATATTGGCTTTAATTTTTCTTTTATTTGGAATTATATTTAAATAACCTTGGCCGATTATATTTTTCTACTCTAGTTTTGGTTCCTTATATATGCGCTTCTTAAGTATTAATTCATTGAACATAATTTGATTTAATGGTTTTAGAATATAGTCAGTTCTTTAATAAGAGAGAATCCTGAGATTGATGAAAAGCCACAAACTTCGAATGGAAATCATAGAATTAACTCTTTTGATTAATTAATTAGTAAGTTGTTATATGAATATTTTCAACATATTAATCGATCTTCATTGATTTCCTTGTGCTTAAGATATTTATCTTAATTGAATTCCTGCCTACGCACGATAGGGATTTTAGTTAACTTAGGAATACTCGGTGAATCCGTGAACCTTCTGATATATCGAATTAACGAGAGATCGGACTCTGAGTGCTAGGTAATTCCATTGTCACAGTAGAAAATGTCATTGTTTGATGAAGTCAATAACCACAATAGCTTTTAATCTATAAGTAAATCACCTTAAATTCCATTTGCTAGTTTTAATTTTTTATTATTTGATCAAATGATGATTCCAAGTTGCATTTGTTAATAAATTCGTTTAATATAATGTCTTGTCATAAATTAATATTCGTACTTACTTGGCATTGTACTATTACACGACTCATTACTCTTGCGATGAATATAATTTGTTTCATCAATAAATTCAATTAATTAAATCATTGCCAATTGCATGATTAGATCCAATCACACAAACTAAAACAATTTTATTTGAAATTTGAAAATATATATGAGATGCTAAAAACTTTAAAGGCTTAATCCCATCTAGGCTTTGACACAGTAGAACATTTCAAATAAAAAACTAAACATTTAAACCTTTTTAGGATAATTTTGACACGCAGATTTTTAAATGATGGCGCTTTGTATTTTAGAAGAGCGAAATTAAATTTTAATAAGAATGATTTGGTCAGCAATCAAAATAAGCTGTTCATCCCTTTTGTAGCTTGACGCGCATCATTTTTAACACATTCATTTCAAACCTTTATTTCCTTCTGTGCTAAAATCTTTGTTCTCAATTGGTGACGTGATTGGGTTCGTATGTTTTCAGATCAACATTTTCTAAGATTTATTTCATACAGTAATTGTCTATTAATGTTTGCTCTGCTAGTGGTTTCAATTATCATTTGAGATCACAGCTTTCTATTAGAGGCGATTTAGTTGTTGTTCAGAGATCAATCAAGTCATTACTGTTCATCTACATTTTGCAATGAGATTCCTTGCAATGTTTACCACTTTTATGATATCTGCAAGTCAATTAATGTTGAGATCAGGTAATGTTAAAAGTTTATGAGTTTCACTCTAAAATCAGTGCTTGATAGAAATAGTAATCAAGATGCTTATATATGGATAGAAAGAATTACTGACTTCGTGTGAATTGTGATCTCAAACCTCTCCCTCACGCATGCTTTGATCTTGTGAATTTATGTCATGGAATTCACTATACGGATTAACATGGGTGGGATTACGTATTAGCAAATCAACTCAGAACACAGGCTGCGATATCGTGTTAAAGAGTACGTAGGTTCTTCACAAGCCAATTGGCAATAGAGAGAGTAATAGATGTATATATTGGCCAGAAAGGGCCAGCAAACTTTCGATGTGAGATGTGGCATCACAACAATTAATACTAAGATTTCTGTGTAGTTAATTTTAGTTAGTTAAAAGTCACATCATTTACTTATAATAATTGTCGTGAACATCAATTGGGGTGGGGTGGGGTAGGGGTCGGTTAGGGTGGGTTAGTAGAGATGGGTAAGTTAGAAATGAGGTATGATTAGATTAATTAAAATAGGTATGTGAGTTAAATGAAAGTGGTTTGTCAAAATTATTCTTGTCAAAATTGATTCATGTCTTCAAAATTTAGATTTATCGCGATTTTGAAAGTTCGGTCTGAAAAATCACCTTTGGAGATTTCATGAAAAAATTAAAATATTTAGATATCTATTTAAAAAGTTACTAATAGGTCAAGTGTCTAGATGAAATTAAGCCAACTTTTGTCAAATAGTAAGGGAGAGGGGACATAGTACCTTTTTCACCAATGTTCTCTCGTTGTCTGTCCCTAAATGTCCCTGAAGTTAAGAGCAATAAAGTGTCAAGATCATAATATAGGTGATAAGGGGTCTTAAATGAAATACAAGCAGAAGCGAGGCAGAAGCCAGAGCCAAGGCGAAAATACTTGAAATTTTTGGAGCCGTCGGGCAGAGCAGATTTAGGTTCGGCATCGGAGAACGAAGTAATTTAGGTTCGGCCTTTGAAATAATCAGACCGAACGAACGAACAGTTTCTAAATTTTGTGTAGATTTTCAAATTTTATTTATTATCTATTTAGAATCTTGCTAGTATTTGCGTATTAATGCGTTTTAGAAGGGGATTTAGATTTAAGCTTTGTTCGTTATTGGTATAATGAAATAAAATATATATAAATCTTTTTAAAACTAATAATAGAATCTCTGAAAATATGTAAAAATAATGGTATTGTGTATTGAATGTGTAGATTGTATAATTAATCTTAAAAGGAGTTCATTGAGTACAAAGGGTTAAATCTAGTTTAAGGACTTAATTTTGAGTTCAAGGCGATATGCTCAAAATCTCAAAACCCGAAATTTAAGCAGAAACCGAGCCGGAACCGATGGGAGCAGAATGGGATTGGGCCAGATGGGAGCCAAGGCCGATTTAAGTTAGGCCTTTGAAGAGCAGGTAAAATAGGTTCGATTAATTTTAGGCTCAAAACGAACCGAACCGAACCCGTTGGAACTGTAGGTGATAATGTACAACTTTCCTTGTTGAATGGAATATAAATGTACTTTCTTAATTAAGCAGTTTGACCGATTGAGTAAATGAAAATTGCATATCACACTCGGTCCACCTGAAAATTACGGTTAGCAAATAGAGTTATATATAAGCCGATTCCATTAAAATAGAACCAAGTCTCGAGCTGACTTCCTCGTTAATATAATGATTAAATTGACAGAACAGTAGCGATTAGGATGATCATTATTAATTTATTAATATGCATATACTACGTATATTAATACAATTAAAATATAAATCATCAATTGATAGATATATATTCCCATGCATAGTTTAAAGTTTCGTTTCGAGACTGTGGACAGAAATAATAAAAATAAGCGTTCGTAAAGCGTATAGAAATATTTAGAAATAGCTATTAAAATTTGAAAACTTCAGATATGTTATATATTTCTATAAACATAGATATTATAACAAATATAAATGTTTAACCTCATTAACTAAATTAAAATAAATATTTTAATGATATTCTTTAATTTAAAATGTTTGAAATAAATTGTGAAAGAAATTTGGGCACAGATAAAATATTTTCATGATTATATTATTTGAAAAAATCTAAAAAGTTAAATCTAGCTGTGATAATGGACAGTGCTGATTATACCGAACGTGAGAGAAAATTTCAAAAACATATATAAGGAGATAAAACTGCCTAATTCCATTCAGATGCATAAACTGTTTATAAATTATAGTATTAATCATGTGATTAAGCTCTACAAAGTCAATAATTAGTAGACAACAAACAAGTATTTTTCATGTTTATAAGGCAATAGCCGAGATTACATCCCATGTTTATAAGAAAACTAGCGAATTCGTCCAATGTTTATAAGACAACAAGCTAATTCATTTAATGTTTGTTTAATTATAAACAAAACAAAAACAAGCTACATAAGAATTAAATAATTAATTACATAAGAATGAATTAAATAATTAATTACATAAGAAAAAATTAAATAATTAATTTCTTAAGAATGAATTAAATAATTAATTACATAAGAATGAATTAAATAATGATGAAAATGGCTAAGCAGCGTTGCTCAGCGTGCACCTTGATATCTTGGCGTGACGTGGTTAGATGCCTTGTAATAAACTTCAATTAAATTTGACAAATTAGTATCCAATATGTAAATAAACGTTGTTACTTTGTGGTTGTTAATTGGTGTTACATATTATGAAATTATTGAGATTATGTTATAAATGTATTAATTGAGATTATGTATTAATTGAGATAGTTATTTGTCAATTATGAATTGACATTATGTCTTAATATTTCTCAAATTGTTGTTAAATGTGATAGTTATTTCATATGAAATTATTTTGTTGTTAATATTTCTTAAATTGTTGTTAAGATTTCTCTAATTGTAGTAAATCGAGAAGCTTCGAATATTCGTTTCTTCTCAATGCTTATCTCAATTCAAATTATGATTGTAATGGCATAGTAAAATTGTTGTTACATAAGATAGTAAAGAAAGTGTTGTTCAATTTTGTGTTAACTTTCACACATACTTGAAAGTCAAACAACCCAATTTGTTCCATGTTTGTAATGCAAAGTAAGCGATTTTGTTAGTAATTGCATGTTAAGAAAGCAAAGCGAATTCCAGTTCATGTTCATTGTCTGGTAGCAATTTTCCACGTGTTTATGCATAGAAACTATGAGTATTTATGTTTCTTAGGTTATAAACATTAACCTGAATTGTTATCATATCGATTTGTAGAATCTTCTAATCAATAATTTGTAGAATCTTCTTAAGAATTAACAAGTAATACTTTCAATTCAAATTGAGATTATGTGATAATTTAAGTAGACTTCTTAACTTTACATTAAAACTAGCAAATGGGTAAATTGTTGTTAAATATGATTGTCAAATTATTTGTTAACTATAATTAAAACTAGTGAAATATTTCTCAATTATGTATTAAATTGTTGTTAAATTATTAGAATTTTGAAATTATGGGTTCAATTTATTTATTAAATTGTTGTTAAATTATTAGAAAGCGTGAATCAAAGCAAATCAATTTTAAGCGATTAGTTACCTTTGCGTAAGCATGTTATTTAATTAATCTTGTTTAGTCCTTCCTTTATTTGCCATTCTTCGAGCCAAGCGATTTATATAAGAATTCTATATTTATTAAAAAATAACTAGTAATTAATAATTATAATAATAATAATAATAATAATAATAATAATAATAACAACTTTGACTTTTCTAAATAAAAAATAAAGTGTAATTTTTTTCAAAGGTTGAATACGTGGCTAGAAGTTATTGAAAAGCAGGCAATCGAAAGCAGCTCTTGTGTCAATTGTGGAAGTAGTCCCAACAAATTTCACAATGTAATAAATATTTGTACTTTGATTCAATATATCAATAAAAACACTCTTTTTTTTAAATATTTTCGTGTACTCGATATTTTTTTTTTTGCATTTTTTGATGGTTAATATTGTGATTACATTAATGTTTGTAAGAATATAAACGAAATTTCTTTCATGATTGTTATGTAATAGCGAATAAGTTTAAATGTTTGATATCTAGTAAGGCGTTTAAGCTTTTTGATTGTTTGTTTCTGGCAGATTAGAGCATTTCTTATTAAGCATGTAGATAGTTCGATTGTTTAGCAACAGCGTGGGGCGTGTTAAGTTGGGGTATTTGATAATTTCATAAAGCCCCGTTTCTTGTTTTGGTGTGTACTATAACCCGTTCGAAATTAATACTAGGAAAGTCAACGGAGAGCACGGCCTCTACCAATCTTAATATTTATTTATTTAATTTATATTCCTAATATTTTAATTTGAGTTGAGTCAGAATCTTAATGTTCATTAATTACATATATTTTCATGAATTTTAGTTTCAATTCATCTTATGAGATTCCATTAATCTAGAATACGAGTAATGTATTACTGTCCTAACAATTCAATTAAATGTATTTATGATTATCATTAATTATATTCAATGTTACTTTTATAATTATAGTATCACGATCTTATGAATTCGATTAATCTACTATACAAATAATGTAGTTATATACTGATATAACTATATAAAGTATCTTAACAATTATGAGATTTGATTAAACTACTAAACGAGTATATTCTACGATAATAAAATTTTACGATAATAATAATTACTGTATAAATATTAAAACCGAGATAATACTTAATATTATACAATGTTTAAGGTTCATATTAAATTAATTTGTATATTATATTATACAGTAATTATCATATTAAACTTGTATAATTAGTGTATAATATAATATATAAATTAATTTAATATATAGTAATTTTTTCATCTTATATAACAAAAATTGAAGGTGAATAATTGGAAAATATCTTGCTCCTAAAACTTTGAAGAGATTAAGGCAAGGCGGCAGCACCATATCATACATACCAGCTTTCTTGATAGGTCAAATCTTTCTTTTTTCTCTTTTCTTTTTTAAGTCAACTCTGATTTTGTAAAATTAGACACATAACAGTTTACTGAAAATCAATAAGATATAATTTGTTTTCTAAGACCCATCTTTGCCTTTTTATTTAAAAAAATTATAGTATAGTGTTGAAAGACTATCAAGTGTTTGCTGAAATGACTGTGAGAACAATTAGAATGTTGGGTCTCCTATAATGGTTACTATGCATGAGAAACAAGTTCAGCTATAATTCAGTTTGATTAATTAGTTCTGTAAATATAATAAGACAAAAGATTTAAGTTTTTTCATGATGTATCTAATTTATATTTCTGATTGTTGCTTTAAATTGATTATGTAGCAGCATAAAAGGATTGATGATTTGGTATTTATGCTTACTTGGTTGAATTTATCTACTTGGTCAACTCATTTACCATTAGGGACAACGTTTTCTTGGTTTAATAAGTTTGTATCTGATAGGTTATTGAAGTGCAATGAGTAAGGAGGCACCAAAAAAAGGTGCACAACCTCGGCTGGTGCTTCTAAACAAAGCATCCAAATTGGTACCACTAAATCTCAAAATCTATTTGCCATAATAGTGTCTTTGTTTGACATATCGACCTGAAAGTAGTACATTTTAATCATGGTCTGGACTATATTAAATCTGTGATAATTGTCTGATTTCGTATTCTTGTTTATGCAGGCTGAGAAATGGGTTAATGAAATGGGTGGATCTTTGGAGGATAGTAAATCTAGGGAGTTAGAAATTGAAGGTCGACCTGAAAGGTGAGTTTATTGCTTTATTGTGCCATTGTGCTTAATTTCAGAGGATTCTTCATGTTTTAATTTTATCGATTCATACAGGCTTGGAATCGGTGCAACAATTCCACGTCAATCCAAATATGTACCCTCTAGTGATCCTGTTGAAAGGAAGTTACGAGCAGATATTGAAGCTGCAAAGAGAAAAAAATTGAAAAACACAGAAAACTCGACACCTTCAGCTCGAGATGCAACTGCTGATGATGATGATAGTGATGAGGAAGAAAGCAAAGCCGAATCATTTTCGAAGAGAAGACCAATTGTTCTGAGTTCACTTCCCCAGGGGAAGAAGAGTCGCAAATAGCACTGCACTAAGCCGGATCGAATGTTGTTCGTCTAACAAAAAATTATTTAGACTGCTATTTAGATCTCACCTTCTGTTCTCATACTTTTTTGTAAAATTTTGAAAATTCTTGGATTAAATTTTCTGCTCCCAAAGGCGCTTCAAAACAACAGTTAGCATCAAAGAAAATCTTTAGCATCTTTTTGTGTTTGTGGTTAAATTTCTGCAATTTCAATTCCTTCAAGGATGTTGTATACTTGAAGCTTTGTATAGTTTTTCTATATAGAAAGTAGGCGCAAATTAAGTTGCATATATTCATTGATTATTTGGATGTACTGTTTCTATCTTTCAATCCATCATTTCTTTGAAGGCTATTGAAAATGAAGAGAAAATAATACTACTATTAAGAAACAATAAAATATGTGAAATCCTAAAAGCAAAAAATATTTTCATTGAAGGGGTAAAAAGGGATCTACCCTCTCTGTCACTTATCTCCATCACTACCAGCAATCATCATCAGGGTTACTTTATTGATAGACACTGCTACAGATTACGTCGCCATTTCCATGGTTTGAATATTGCATCATCAATCCATTAAAATCATTCATGCTCTCATTATATTGTAATTCTTCGTAAGGTTGATCGAGTTCATAGAAGTGATGAGACAGAAAATCATCGTGAATTCGAGTTCTCTTCGATGCATGTGGAGGATCGATGATCACTTCAGAATCTTCACAAAGTGGAGGCAGTGGACAAAATGTTTTGGTTGCTTGTGGCCTTCTAGCAATGATAGCTGCACTGTTTCTGAATTGCTCATCAGTTTTCCCATCTAAATACCTTGCTTGAGCTTCCATTTTCATCTTCAGTCTTTTCTGAACCTTTTCATCATAATAAAATTAACATGATCATATTAACTTATTGCAAGGCAGGAAAAATTGAAAACAGGAAAGAGCGTAAATAGTCATCGTCTTGAAGTTGTAAGACTTGTAACATGTTTGGTTTGAGAAATTCTTTCTTGTCATGCGTCGTGATTAATTTACCTCATCATGGTCGCTAAGCCTAAGTTGTCCTTCCATTTGCATCCGTAGTGCTTCACAAAGCTGAGCAGCCCTGAACAATATTCAGATTATAGAGGATATGAAATCGACGATTCTATTGAAATATTATAGTAGCTAAAGAAGTGTAAAAACTCACGAGGTAGAGCCGAAGTTTGGGAGTAGTTCTGGTATACTTCTCCTTTCAGCCTTACCCCCTAAAATTTCACAATTTGGAGTACTATTATGATCCTGGCTGCCCTTAATGTAGGTATTACATAGCTATATCGAAAATGATAAAGTGACAAACTTACTGCTATTTGTTTCAGGGACATATTTTGACATCCTGTACTTCTGGAATATCAGAAATCAAAACAAGCAAATGAAACAAATGAACCATGAGCCATCAAACAGTAGATTGTTTCAGCCAAAATATTCATTTCATTTGTCACCATCATTTTTGGGATGGAGTTGTTACCTGTAAATGGCTCTTCACATGGAAGATTGTCAATTCTTGAACCCCCATGAGTTTCAAGATTCCTTTTGGTGTTGCCCCTGAAATTCCAGAGAAAATATCCAACATCAATAGACGTATTCATAGAGTCGACCCCCATGTAATGAGATATGGCTGGTTTGGTTGGTTGGAACAAAGAAAGTATTACTACTCCATTGTTCATAAACCATCTCAAGGAAAAGGATATTTTCACTTACTATCTGGTCCTCCAAGTTGAATAACAGCCTTCTCAAACTGCTCATGCAAATGCTGTGTCCATTTCAATCGATCTTTTGATGAGCAATCGACACGGTTTGTCCCCATCTTTTCGATCACGACTCAACAAATTCCCGCTTAGCAATTACCATTATATATAGGTGGAAGAAACAAGAAACGTCTGTCAAGAAGATGACAAAGAGGAGATAGGCACTAAGGATATGTTTGGCATATAAGCCAGTGGTAAGAATTAAATTGAAGTATAAGTTTATCAGTAACGGAGAAAAAAGAAAAGAGGAAGGCTCTGTCGAATTGATCCAAGATGAAGAGCAAATATAATTTACTACGTCACAATAGATAAAAAATGTCGGAAACTACGGACAAGAAAAGTTACTTGGTGCCAAGAGAATAGAGTTTATCTTTCTTACAGCCTACCTTTCTTTCTACTTTACAATGTACCAAACTAAGCCTAAGCTAAAATGACTTGCTTGCTCCTCTGAAATGTCCGACACAGACAACAAACAAACTACACAGCTTGATCTCCTAGATTTCTCAGATAAAATACAGTTTCTTTAGTTTGAATAACTTGGTGACAAAATCTAGGATTGGCATTATCAAGAGTAAAATTGTCAACATGCTATTTGTAAATGAGCAAACAAATACGCCCCTAGGTTTCTCAGTTTCAGCAAGAATTCTCTTGTTTGAAGGAAAACTTGGTGAGGAAATCCAAGATTGACACTATCAAGAGTAAAATTGTCAGCATTCTATATTCCTATTTTGGAAATGATCACACAAAGGAAACCACAAGAGCACAAACTAGAGCATGATAGACATGCCAATCATCAACAACACGCGACAGCGAATCTGAAAATCCAGTTAGATTCGCTAAGAAAAATAGCGGAAAAAGAAATCGACAGTGAACAGATTTGATCCACATATAATTTAAATATAAGCATTCATTCTACAGGGAAAAAGGCAAGCTTTGCCTCTTGAAGCATAAATGCATACAAGATATAGCAACACAATACTGTCTTACAAACATACTGACTGATTATTACACCTATCGATTAGGCTCTAGTAAACCAATGCCAATATTGTCTCTTTGGCTATTACTTTCCCCTCTTCAAGCTGCATGATGGACATTTATATTGCTTTATGCTTTCAGCTTTTGCAGGTGTTATCTTCACGCACTTACCATGATACCACCTTTCACAGACATCACAACCAATCCAAAACTCATCACCGCTGTAAAGTCCACCGCAAGTTCCACATAATGTTTCACTATGGTCATCATCTTCTTCCTCATTACTTTCATCTGCTAGCTTAGGGTTGGTTTTAGACTGACCATCATTAGATCTCTGATAAATGAAGATAAAGTTGACAAACTAATGACAAACAGCCCAATTTCTTGAGATGAAATCTATGTCTATTCTAAACAGAATTACATTTAAGAAATTGTTGACCAGTTTACCTTTGTGCTAGCACGAGATTTACTCCCACTATCAGCACTGGGCTTATCTTTTGCAGGTTTCCTTTCAGTAACAACCTCAAAGACAGTGGGGGCATCGTTCATCATGCTGAACAGACGCTTCCTATGCATTAAACATGAAAACAAAAGTAAAAACAAAAAAATTAAATTTTACGTTACTCTGACAGATAATAATATTCTTATGCTGAAGATATGCATAGAATCCAAAACAGAGAAGCACCAACAAAGTGGAACCTGACATAATTAATACTTATTTGCATGGAAAATATGCTAAAGTCATATATACTACTTATGTTGTTCCTCGAGCTAGATAAGGAAAATGAGATATAAAATGAACAGGCCCATCACGAATTCAAGTGGGAATGGAATTAAGCAATTGCTTGACACATACTTGTATCAGCTATGCAAACCTCAACCAAAATGATAGCAATTACAATTACTACTCAGTAAGTTACAATTCACTGGGAATGTAAGGTTTTAGAGATCAATTTTTTTTCTCTAGTTAAAACACAAGCTTCTGCAAATCAAGCAGATTCCCTTCACCAAATTCCAAGCATCACCAGCACTAGGAGAGAGTAGCAACTTTCACCAAATTCCCTTCCTCCATTGGAAATGTGTTCTAAGAACTATGTTTAATAACTTAGGAATGTAAGAAACTCTAACCATCTCACATCAGCAAACACATTTATAAATGCACTTGTAAGTATTATCACAAATTTAGAGAATACAAAGAAGTAAGCTTAGGAAGCATCCAGACTCTTGTAAATTCAACAAATGACCTGGGGAATACAAAAACTTTTTAACTCATATCGTGATGGCATTGCAAAAGCAACTAAAACAAGTTATTGTATAAGTTCATCAATTTAATGATGCATTCGAATTAAAAACATGAAGTATAACTCACAATGTTAACAAGCCTCAATTGTGAGTACGTAGTATATACGTAAACAGACCAAGGTCCTGTTGACTAATAGTGAAAATGACATTCTGTAAACTATAGTTCAAATACATCAAATCAGATTTTGCAGATTAAACAGAAGTACCTTTCATTACGGTTGAGTCGTGCTCCAAAGTAGAAAGCCACAGAGACCAACCAGCAGTCACTGTGCACGGCTACTAGGGACAACCAATCTCGTCGACTCATGCCATCTCTGGCAAAATTGATTCCTAATGCAGGTTCAGGAAGTTCTGGTGGAACCTCTTCAGCAGGAAGATTGACTTCCCAGGTCTCATTTGGATGCCCATATAAACACAAATTCTCTTTCTCTAGATAGTTTAAAAGGAACAAAAAACAAGATGTCGGAAATCAGGAATTTAAGATCGAATGAGAAAAAGGGAGGATAACAATGACTCAAATCAAAAGTAAGTTTATATGCATGTGCATCAATGTTGAGGACTCCCCAGTTTCGGTTACTAACAATGCAACAATCTATTGACACATGTTTAAAACCGAGTCCCCCTGTTCCTAAAAACACCAACTCCTAATAAACTAACACTTTGTTAAGTCAAACTTGAAAATTCTTGTCACTCTAAACAATGCACAAACACTTAAATTTCCTCCTTCCTTCGCACATGACAATTTCGTTGACCGATTATTTTATACATAACCACGATGCCTGTCTCGAAGGAAACAGAGAAAAGACACCAATAAAATCCCATATTCGTAAAACACATAAACAGACTAATTCATTTAAAATATTGCCTCGCAACTACAACTAATTCGAGCATTTTTATATAGAATCTCAAATTCTTCAAATTTCACCACCATAACATATATTTTACATATAAATTACCAATTCAGAATTTCTAAATTACTCAACACATCTTCCGATATCGTACCAACATAGCAAAATTGCATATAAATTTCATAAAATAGTATAATCAACACATCCAATTAACTAAACAAACATATTTGTACAAACATAACTCCACCTAATTGCAATGCAGTAAAGCTTAACACAAAAACATTACCATAAAAATGCAATCTTGATCCACAACTCCAATATACACATAAAAATCCAATCTTTAATCATAAAATTAAATAATTAAAAAAATAAATTTACCTGGATCGCATAGACCATAAAATTCTTCCACATCTATATACCAAAAAATAAAATAAAAATACCCAATCAGTATTTCTACACAAATTCATCAAATTATAAATAAATAAATTAAAAATTAAAATTACAAACTAAAGATATGATTTTTATTTTACCATCTGATAAAGCTCGAATTATGGCAGCTTTACGAGCTGAGAAATCTTTGAAAATTTCCTCTACACTACGAGGGCTTGAAGAAATTGAAGCCATTTTTTTATAATTAAATAAATTAATAATTATTTTGAGATCTCATATAAATAAATATCAAGAAAATTGCATTTTTGACTAATTTAGGAAATTTGTACTTTTTTGGGGGAAATTATGGTTATGTGTGTAAGAAATTTAATGGAATTGAGATTTGAGGTTAATAGGAAAGAGAGATTGATGATGTAATAACTACAATTGTTTGTGTTTATTAAGGAAAGGTTTCATTACTAGCTAGTGGGCACCTAATTTTACTTGGGGGTCAATAGGGAAATTTGTACTTTCATTATTAAATAGCGGGCACTTGACTCGATTTGGCGTTTTACTTAAAATCTTTGATGTTATTATGTATTTGAATGTATTGAATATGATATGGATCGAATAGAGTATTTGACTCGAAATTGGTCGAGCTTTTTGAATTTTGGGAAGCCTTTGACTTGCTCACATGCGTATTTGAGTCGATTTGTATAGTTGTACTGTACATAATCGAGTTTTTGAGTTGAACTATGGTGAGCTTTTGACTTTCTCACATGCCTACTTAAGACGATTTGTACTATAAAGTCGAGTTTTTGAGTTGAATTTTGGTGAGCTTTTGACTTGCTCACATGCCTACCTATTACCTCTTGTTCCCTTTGCTCCAATGAAATTTAAGCAATGTTTATACTTTAGAGGATATCTTCTAGATGAATTAAAGAAGTATTAATGAAGGTCAATGACAATGCCAAAACTTTTCTCAATCCACTAGTTGTTATAGTGACATTCCAATTGTAGATGTTGTTACTATCAATGAGTGGTATTTTCCATAGCTATGTTGGGTACCCCTGAAATCCATTTTGGATAGTATGATGGATAATGGACAAATTTCTGCAGGTTCATCTTGGCTGCTTCAAAAGATTATCAAGGAGGATACAAGAACCAGGGATGGATCACAGGTGAATTCGATCATGTCGCAAATTCTGATTATCCTGCTGTTGATGAAGTTATTGAGAATTTGCAGTATGCACAATAGGGGGTGCTTCTTATTGAAATGGATAAACAAAACACTGCTGTTTATTTTATTCTTACAATAAATCTTGCAAAGAAAATGTGAAATGCCAAAATAGTAGATGTATATACTGAGATAAAAGCATATGTCCATTTTCTCACTGGAAAATATATTACTGAGAATTTAACATCAATGAAATTAAGTCATGAGTATGGTTTGTATTTTCTCATCGTGCAACGGTACAGATCGAATGCCAGTTCTCAATTCCGAAACAGGAAGACATGTTTGGCCTCCAAAATCATCCTTCTCTGACATATCATATTCATGAACTTCAATCCGAAGTAGGGCGAGTTCAGGAACTGTCAGAGGAAACTCAAACTCTTCATTCCATGAAGGTATCCAGCTGTCTTCTATGGTCTTTGTTTTCTTGACAACTGAATCATCAGGAACTCCTGCAATTCCAACCTGAACATACCAAACAGGCATACATACTAAGCTAAGATGTTTAAGAATGCATAGGATGAAATGTCATATCTAGATTCTAGAAGAGTCTAAAATAAAGAGTAATCGCTTTCTACTATCCTCGAGCGAGATCTTGAAAATGCACAAACTATGTCGAGTCTCTTGAATGCTGTTTTTTTTTTACCTCACTTAAGGTCACTCAACAGTCTAGTTGAATACAATTCTTAGATTAACTTTACCTTGACATAGAAATCTGGTGGAGAATATGAATCAAAATGTGTGCGATGGAAATCTAGATTCCAGCCTTCTCCCATGAACACTTTAACCTGAAAAAGATGAGTTGAAATTTACGAGACTCTATGAAGACACCAAGAAAATCAGCGCGAATGCAGTAAAGCTCCCGCGATGCATTGTTGGATGACAGATAAGAGAGAAAGTGTAACATAAGGTAAGTTCCTCTAGCAAACAATTACCATTGTTTGGATGACCTTTAGTATTTTCACCACAGGCAAAGATTTTTTTGGATCAAATATCTCATTGTTTGTTCCTGATTTTAATAACAAATCAGGTTTCTTCACATATCCACACCCTCCATTTGCTCTGAACAATCCTTGCATCAACCAGAGGTGCCTTCCATATCCCTGGAAAATATCCAAGAACTTAATCGTTGATTGTTTGACAGATATAATAATATGCAGATGAAAACTTCATATTGAAAGATGACCTGCATGTTGAAGGCAACCAATTGAACTCCATGCATCCATCCTAGTAGGGGGTTGAAGTTTGAGGAATCGATCCGCATACTCTTCGGATACACCCTTACCAAGTTGCTCTGAGTAAACCTGAGACAATACCATATTTTCTGTTTTAGGAAGTTAAATAGATCAATCATATCAATTTAACATTACATCTACCGTATACATGTCTACCTGATCATATCTAGGCCATGAGACATTACAACTTTCTCAAATTTTTCTTCACCCAAGCTGATTCTTTCAGCCCTGTTAGGATCGACCTTGATCCATTCTTCAGTTTTTCCTATGACTTTTCGAGCCTTAAAACCAATGAGATGTTTGTATTCAGAGCCTGCATCTTGAGCCATGTTTTTAACTTCGGAGCTACTTTCATCTTCTTCCTCATCATTCTCATTCCCATCCACTTTCTGCTATCAGGGCAACTAAGGTTACAATTCAGTACCAACTGAATCTGCAAAAAAATCGACCTTTCGGGGTTTCAGGATCATATACCTGGAAAGTTTTAGAGATTTCTCTTCCCCATGCATTTTCTTCTGATGGTTTCTTTTCTTTCTGATCACTTGGTTCTTTCTCCTTGGGGCTTTTGTCTTCGAGATATTGTTTAGGCGGTTTCGTTGAAATGATTATCCTTCTCTTCAGGTCTTGTGGAGATGGAAACACAGGCAAATACTCGTTTTTCGGTCCAGTTGAGAACAAAACATCCCCAAATACTTGAGTCACCATCTACACATTTTATTTTAAAGCATAAATTGTCACAAAAAAATCAAGAAAGCCTATCAAGAATAGTGTAAGATCAATATCTCACCTCTGCTACTTTGGCTTGAAGATTTGGAGTAAGATGATCTTCCAAAGTTAGAATTACAGGATATTCAGAAGTGACAAAGGCATGCTCTTTGATTGACTGCAAACACTTGATAAGTTTCACTGGAGAAGTAAGTGTCCTGCAATATCATTGTTTGAATAGTAATTTTATCAAATTTTACTAAATTCTAAATCTTTTTAAGTTTCTGAACTGAATAAGTAAATCCCAACATCCCAAATGATATATTACAATACACTTGGTGAGAGTTTCATCAAATTGAATAAATGAGAAAGTGAAGAATATGATCTCAGATTGTTTGCACTCCACTCTGGTCAACTCGGAAATAGGATCCCTATTATCTCATGGATAAAATTGCATATTATCCGAACTGTCCTTATCTTGCTTAGGCAGATCTTTTAAAAGACATTGAGGCATGTTGACGTAACAAAACACACCTTTAGTAATCTTTTAGCATACAAACATAGTAAAAAAATTCGAAGAATAAAAGGATACCCCCCATGAAGAATATCAATATCATCTTTGGCAGAACTAGGCCACATATCCAGTTCAATAACTCTCACACCTCTATGTAATGCTTCAATGATGGGCACATCACTACAATCACTGCTCAACTGATTCCCTGTCAAATATGTATTGTGGCTTGTGTAGATGAAATAGTTTGACAATGGAGCAGTCATATCATGCTGAACCTGAAATCAAAGTCATCAATCATAAATAATGAATTACCACTTCATCTAAAAGTTTTACCTGTCAGAAGAAGGGATTAGTAGAGTTGAGAGTTCGAATTAGGCTCTTAAGTTTTAAGCTCAAGAACAATTCTTAAATATTCTTGAATCGTTTTTAGTTACTATATTTATTTTAATAGTCATTGTTACTAAGCCGTATTCTGCTCAGATGAATTAATAGAGATGGCGTTATAGTTAAAACCAAAAATAAGTAGTTCACAATCCAAGAAAATGATTTAAGAACCGTTCTTAAGCAAATTCTTTTTAAACCATACTAGAGAAAAGTTAGTAGAACATACTCAAATATTGTCTAAGATGTAACATTCTTAATTGTAACTTGAAGTACAAAATGCCAGACGTTTTGCACCTTATTGGGAGATACTAGAAGGGAGTTTGCCTCGTCGAAGAGATGGCGAAAGAAGAGATCAAGATTAATATGTTTCCTGTGGAGTATATGAAGATGTCTGAACTCCCTGATGATGGAGTCCATTAGTGTGTCTGCATCCTCCAGGGTGACATCTTGTTCACCCTGAACTTCATTCAAGAACTTGAGCATATTGTCACAAGTCATGTAACCATTTTCTGAGTAATCCTGAAACAAAGATTTTATCTCTGGGGGTGCTTCAGTTTCTTTAAGCTTGAATTTTCTTCTGAAACAGTAGCAGACTTTGTATGTTGACATGTTTTTTGGAATGAAAAATGTACAGCAAATTCTCTCTGGGAAGTGCTTCAGATGATATATAGTATTGTTTGAGAAATGGGGGTAAGTTTAATAATGGTTAGTTGATAGCTACATGCATTATGGAATTGATTGGATTAACTTATTATCAAATATGGAAGCTTTTCTCTTAAACAAGCAATTAACAAAATAAGTGTTTTAAGTGTATCCTTGTTATCATTTCAACCCGAAAACGAGTTATGGGTATTCTTTCGCTAGAATTGATCGATAAGACGAGTGATAGAAATAAGCTAAGTGGGTTCTTATCATTTCATCAAAGAGAAAAAAAAAATTAAAATGTTGACCATCAAATTCAAACTTTATAATCTTTTTTAATTATTATAATGATGAGTATATTCCTACCTTAGACACAATTTTAAATGTTGATGATTAAATGACTTGATTTAATACTAGATTGTTATAGTTGAGTCAACTATAGTTGTATAGAAACTGTTGCCAATCAAATTGAAAATAATTGGGGGGGGGGTGTCGCTCATTTTGATCAGGAACTGGCCCTTAATAATAAACTGATTGTTGAACTACTTGGATGGAACACCATGAAATACCAACCATTCAACAATATGTATTTTAAGGGATCAAACTTATCGTTCAAGTGTTTAACTCAATATCTGTCACTGTAACTCCTCATTGACTTTCATGTTACTAGTACTAATCAGCTGCATTTTAGTTCAACCAATTAGTTTCTTCCTTTGGGCAAGAAGATCTTGAAACGTGTAGCATCAATGATGCATGCTTTAGCTCATTTTGAAACAAAAAAGTTTACTTGGACAGTTAGTTGAGATGCATGGTGTAATATGTGCTGGGTATAACTACGTACTTCATTTTTATTTGAGGGACAAGCTTTGACTTTCAATTAAAAAATTAAGAAATGTAGTTATGTTAGTGTAAATATATCATCATATATATCTTTTGGCAACACTATCTTGAGATGTGTAACATTTTCAGGTGTGTAGTTATGTTAGTGTACGTAAATTGGCGGGATGATACTCGTACATTAACTTGATGTTTTTTAAATTATGCTTTATTATTTGAAGAATTTATGCATTAAATGCGTTAGATAGTTATATCGTAAGCTACTTCGCGATCTCACTGTCTGTAGTTATATGTAACTATTCACGATCTCCTCAATACGGTCTCTGATATTAAAATGAAAGAGCATGTAAAAGATAAAGGAGGTGATGTAAGATGATCATTTTCTGTATGCCAATATCAGTTGTTTGTTTTGAGGGTAGACCACTTGGACATTTTGTAACTTCGGACCATTGATATAAACTTTCAAGTCGGTATGGGACAACAGATAGCAACACCAGATATGTTAGTTTCTTGCTTTGGATCACCTCAGACTTTTCCAAAGCAAGGATTAATTTTAACATCAGATTTTAGTAGGATTTAATTTAATGTCCCACCAATTAATAACCACATGGCAAAATGAAACGAAACTAAGTTGGCCCTTCTAATCTTTTGTTTCATGGTTAGTGATGGCACAATAATACATATACAAATTCAACAAAGAATAAACCGTCTAAGCTTTAGCTGGTACAACTGTACAAATTTGTATTGTTGTGGTAGCTTGCTTGGTAGGTGTGGGAGAAATGCATATGGTTAGCAATTGACGTAGCTTGATGATTTCTTTTGGGTCATTTTTTATATAATGATCCCATTGCATTGTTGCACAACTGCGACGTGTGAAGCCGATTTTAAGACACAAATTTGAATTTTATGAACTTTATAAAAAAGTTAACAGAAGGCATAAATTTAAATTTTCTTTTATGCAAAACTCGTATTATTAGATTTTGAGATGAATTGAGTAATTTTTTTCAGAACAATGTGAAGCCGACCTCCCCACCCATTCCACCCAAACTGCTTATTAGTTCCAAGAATGTTTTTTTAATAGCAGTGTAAAAAGTCGACTTATCACCAAACCCCTACATTCTACCATGTTAGCTTTTTAATGTAGACATTGTGAAGCCAACCTCCCATTCATCCCACCCAAACCCCTCACTAGTTCCAGCAGGGCCTTGAAACAAGGCTAAACCAGCTTTCAAACGATCTGTGGGTGAGTAGCTGGTTGCTAGCACTCCCCTAATGATGAACTCTATGTATGGTGTTCCATCAACATCTCAATCAAGGACGGGCAATTCATTAATTGGACCTTTTAAAACAGTGGGGTAAGAGAAACTGTTAACTTTCAGCACAAAAAAATTACTACCGACCTCACCGTGAAGCACGATTATGTATATTCATTACAAATGATAAACATCATTATTCATTATATACTAATTTAATTATCATTAAAGGGGAATTATATTTGTAGGTCACCATAGCATTCCACTCCGAACCATAAAGCATATCCAGTCAATCATTCATATTGTTGTTGATTATTACGTCTGCATGAATGTCATTCATGTTTTTATTGACTAAAAAGTAGAGTGGCTACAACACCACCCCCACCCCCGTCGGTGCTAATGAAGAATGAATATCAGGAGATCAATGACTCATACTTGATTTTGGCAAACCTTTTTCCCAACATTCATTAATAAGTTGTCAAATCATAAATAGTTACTCTGATTCAACTATCAGGAGATATTCCAATTTGGATAAGAGAATGAATATACTCCAAACAAGTCATCAAAAAATTTAAATTATGTAGAGGATACAGATATGCTATATTTCAAAGCTGGAAGATAGAGGAGGCCAGTAGTGAAAACAGAGCTCGACCTTTCTCAATTTTTTAACTTTCATTGCTGAGGTTACAGAAAAAATATTCATGTACACAGTGAAACATACAAGTTAATATACAATGTCCATCAAGATGAAACTGCTGCTCAAACAGTGTATATCTTCTTCACCCTCTTCATCGGTTTCCGGCAAATGGGGCAAGTGCCAGCAACCTCCGCGATCCTGCAAAGTTCAATGTGCATATATTGGTGCAATTACAGTGCAGTCAGCTAGATCAATCATGTCCAATAAGACAACAAGTGACTCGATGATGACTGTAGGGTGTACGCCATCTAATTCAATTTAGAAGCAGCATATCGACATAGGTTTTTATCAGAATCTTGGGAGGGCCATGCAATTAGACTGCATAAGATCAATTTCTTGCAGATTTGATTATGAACTAGTTACAAGCAAAATTTTGTGCTAATAATAGGTGCAGAAAACTTACTTTGTTCCGCACGCATAACAAGAAACACAGTGGCCACAGGGTAGGAAGAAACAGTCCCTGGGGGCATCAAAACATATTGCACAAAGACGCCGGGAACTGTTATCATGTTCATGATCACTTGCGCCATTCCTCTTGTGTGAACTCGCTGATGGCCCCTCTTCAGGATCGTCACCATCCTGTGAGAGAGAATCATACGAGGAGCCTAAACTTGCCACATCGTCGTCTTTTCGAGGTATCAGTGGCGCACCCTGAGGTTCCATATTCTCCTGAGGGCTTCTTTCACCTTCACTGGTGCGCCAAAATTTGTTTGAACAACGAATAGCCAGTGATACAAGTACTATCACTCCACCTGAATGCAAACCCAAATAAAGGAAACTAAGTGAACTAACTGATTTCAACTCATTTTTCTGTTCATTGAAGGAAGAAAATATACCTATACCACCCAGATACGTGATCCACCGAGGTCCATATGAAAGTTGAACACGCGACTTACGGCTGCCAACACCCTGAATGAATACAATCAGTTGAAGTAATATTAACATGGTACCAAAAAATTATAAATATTCTTTAGTCAAGAACAGGTTCATCTTAATAGTGAAGATTAAAATTGGAAAAACATGCCATGCAAGCTAGGGCATTTTTGGGTATCCACATAATCCATAAGATAGACACCAATGCATAATGATTCAAGTCTCTAAAAAGGTAAATATAGCTCTATTTTAAAAACCTAGATGGCTAGATGAAATGGGTTGCATAACTATAATGGCAATAGAACTGCCTCAGCCACACTTTACAGTAGAACAATCCAATAGTAAACAACTAAAATACTGGCAAATGGTCTCCAGTTGCTCATTACTGATGCCAGAAACCAAATATCAAATAGCGACCAAGGTTCTCAATGATTATTACTTAAAACAGTTTTGAGGCACTATTAGATAGAGAAATCTGATTTGAATAATTCACCATATTTTTGTTTCAGCTTCTCAGATAACCATACAAACATAGAGATTTCCCTTGTCTGTTCGATAACAGGAAATCTTAGGTTATAGAAATATCATATAACAATCTATTTAGTTTATTCATATCTTATCATTTCTGTTCCACTCCTTTCACCTCATGACCTCACTTAATTATATTTTTCTCATTATCTCTTACATATTTTACTCCTACTGTACACCTTATACTTCAGAAGCTTAGAATCGCCACTTATATCATTCTTCAGATTTCAGGTTTGTCAAATAGTCATGAGTTTTTGTTAACACATTATGACCAAATATTGAAACCCAGTATAAGTAATAGAAAATACGTTCATTTTAAGACCATTATATATTGGGAAATTATATTGGCAACACAAAAATACACTTACCAGCTCAGAAGAAGAAGAAGCCAAGACGGCAGAATTTCTACCAGTAAAAGGTATTTTCAGAACACATGTGCCTAGATTAATAGTGCACTTGTAATATGCATTTGCTGTATCATAAAGAAGAGCTCTTATTCTAATTTGCAATTCCACCTGCACATGTGGAAATCCAATCAGGAAAATGGAAGGCTAAATTTCATACAGGCACCTGAACTACGAAAATCATTTCAAATAGTCACCTGAACATTTCAACCTTTCAAATAGGCACCTGGGAATGATTTTTGGCACCTGAACTTTTGAAAAAATATTTTTGGCACCTGAACTCTACTTTAATAAGTAAATCTGAGGTCAAAATAAAAAATTTATACATATTACACTTTATGGGTCATTTTAAAATAACAAACACTTAATTGGATCAATTTTTAATAATCAAATTTAATTAGTTCAATTAAAAAAAAGCACACCACCCCCACCCCATCCCCATCCTATTTCGGAATTGACACTAAATCACATTTGCTGAATTTCTTCCTAATGATCAGCCTTTGCTGATTCCAATTGAATGCAAGTGTAGTGGCACTTTCTTTGAAGCCAAGTTAGATAAAATCACCTCTAAAGGTGAAAGCTTCTAGAGTCACTTGAAGGCCTAACAACTTGCAAACCAATTTGCAAAAAGAATCCAAGCATATCGCCATGGAATGTGGAAGACGGGAATCTACATCGTTTTCAGTGATGTTGCATTTGCTGTTAGCTCAGCTATCGCAGCAACTTTTTTTATCATTCAATGGAGCATATCATTCAGTGAGGGTGGGGGTGAAGATGGTGTGTTTTTTTAAATTGAATTAATTAATTTTGATTATTAAGTGATCCCAATCATATTTTAAAAGCGACTCATAAAATGTAATATATATGAGCCTATTTTGCCCTTAAATTTAGCTATTAAGTAGAGATTCAAATGCCAAAAGATTTCAAAATTCGATGGCAAAATGCCCGAGCTGCCTATTTGAAATGTTGAAATGTTCGGTATATCCTATTGGAATAATCTGAGGAGAACAATTCAACCATTCAAACAATGCACATAAAACAAAATTTTCAGAATGTTATACATTTCCAACTGCAATAGTGCAGTTTAAACAAACCCCAATGAAGTATCATTGGACCATCACGGAATATGTAGGATGTACCAATAGTGTATTAAACACTATAATGTGTTATTTTTAACTATATACCTCAACAATGTTGGAGTTCAAATTACCCATGGCAATGTAATATCCAGCAGATTTTGGTATATCTAGCCCTATAGCTCCAGTTCCTGGAGAAACAGGTAGTTTTCATTAGGAAGCAAATAGCAGAAAACACAAATGCATACAACAAACAGCATTCATACCGTAAATTGGGTTCCACGATAAGGTCGAATTCGGATATGAAGGATCCTCAAGCCAATCAATAAGACCTTGATTTCCTGCAAAGTTTTAACTCTCAGAATACATATTTCTGGTACAATAAAAAGTTGACCATAGTTAGTAGCCTATTATGGATCAAGTAATCAACATAAAAATTAACCTTTCCACTGAAACACATAGCTAACAGAGAACAGGCACTAGGACCATGAAAAATCTAAAAATTAAAACTATAAAAGCTTCTAAGCTTAGATGAGTTTGATGACAATGATAGATATGCTAGACTCTACGAACCTTCGGCAATCACAATAACCACAGGAGATGGTAGCAAAGAAGTGACGTTGTATGAGATATCGATTTTAGATCCAATATTCAGATAATACATCCATTCCTGCAGTACTAAAAATGAATTCACATAACCAACATAGACTAAAATTTCATTGATAATCCCTTAATTGAATCTAACATCTCACCTTATGAGTGGCTCCTAGAAGAATTACTTTATGACTCTCCGACCAATTAGTTACAACATTCAGAGGTGGTATACCATCAAACCCATATAGCATCAGCTCGTTTACTGCACCACCTATTCTCTCCACCTGGAATAAACAATCTTAGTTTACAACCATATAAGCGAAGTACGAAAAAAAAAGAGCGAACAAAACATCCAGATGAGAAAAAGTAAAAAATTACCTTTACATAATCCACAAACAAAGGATTAGGCTTGAACAAAATTGAGTCGTGCGGTCTAAGCTTCAAAATCTCAGATCCATATACTCCAAAAATTAATGTCATAGATACTGAAATCAAACAGAACAATATTTTCCAAATTAGGCATCTCCAACATTTAGCTCGAAAGAGAGAAATATTAAGGCACAGAATATTTTCAATAAAACTTCCTTTTTTGAACTCCAGAAAGTGTTATTAAGCAAAACAGATTGGGAATGTCTACCAGACATCAGAGATCAGTAATTTCACATTTTCACATATATGATCAATCATTCCTACTTCTCTCAACGCCAAAATTGTTCGTTTTTCATCGTCAAGTAAACATTAAACAACACATTATACCAAATCCAATTAATAAAATAAGATATGATTGCTTAGAGTAGATTCTCCTCAATTACAATTGAAAGGTTTCTACATTCAACTAGTAAGTAAATTCTCCTCAACTCCAATTCCAAGCTTTAAAATTTTCAACCAATCACAAGGAAATTCAAAAAGCAAGCCCCCAACTTATTGCTCCCTCCAATTCATTTTCAATAACATTACCTCCAATTCATTTTAACTGATGTCTTCTATTTTCGATGTAAAATTTTAACCAAGAATTGTTTTTTAATTATCTTTTGGAAAGTTGCAACACAATAACATTATGAACTTGTTTTAGAAAACAAATCCAACGACATTATCATAAAGAATAACAAGTACTCCCTCCATCGCTAAAGGGTCATCCACTTTCTAATTTCTAATTTTGATGTGTTAGACTTTATAACCTTTGAACTCAAATAATTTTTAATATCTTGTATAATATTTGGCCAAAATATAACAAATTCTAGTATTTTCACTTTACTCTACTATCAACATTATAATTTTGATTCAAATCAAAGTTGTAAAACTCAATTAAGATATCAAAGTTAATTAATTTTAACCATTGAAAAAATGAACTAGACAATGTTTTAGGTATAGACTATAGAGTGAGTACTTTCTTTCAAAATGAAAACAAATCGAATGCTATCAATTTCATATCAATTAGAATGATGCAATAAAGGTAAATCATAATCAATGATATCAATTGTATACTATTAATCAGAATTATAGAATAAAAGTAGTTCATAATCAATGATATCAATTTTATACTATTAATTAGAATGACACAATAAAACTAATGCATAATCAATGATATTAATTCTATACTGTTATTTAAAATTACACTATCTACCCTTCAATCTCGGGTCAATTCAGAAACAGCCTCTCTGTCTTCTGTCTTCACCCTGGTAAAGTTACCTACTATCCGACCCCAACCCCTCTTAGACGGAGCCTCTTGGAAGACATTGACATTGATAATCAAATCTAATAGCCACCCGACCCGACCCTCGGTTCAGGCAGGGCCTTACATAAAAAAGGAGTAATTCATAATAAAAACTTCGTATGAAAGAACTAAAAACTCAATTAAAATGAATCGAACATTTAAAAATTAAATTCCTTACCCAAACACCAGAAAGTGATGAAAGTAACGATGCCAGAGCAAGCACTATCATTCCCCCGCGTTTCTCCCCCTCCCCCATAATTGTCCGTCCCCCCAAACCGCCTTCGAAACTCTTCGTCGTCTCGGGATAAAGGAAAACGGCGGCGGTGGTGGTGATTAGAGGATCCGCCGCCTCTAATCGGAAACGGCAACGGCGGCGCATCGTCGTCGCTGTCTACCGCCGCCGGAAAATGCGACGTGGAGGTTGATGCTGCAATTTCCCTAAATTCCATAATTGGGTAGATATGGGGAGAAAATATAATTTGCGGAAATTTAGGGTGAAGATAAGGAGAAATTCATAAAAATATTAGTAAAATAATTGATGAATATGTGTTCAAGATAAGTACCACTATACACACCAAATAAGTAATACGCGGACGGAAAATGGCAATGCTGCGCTTAAAGCATCGCGAATTATGTTAACATAGCATGTAAGCGAATTTTTTCAAGGCTTATAACCAAACAAGCGAATTCGTTTATAACTAAATAAGCAAATTGTATACATGCTTATTACACGATATGAACTATTACCATTCTTAAATCTCTTGGCAATTTAGTATGTGTTTGTTAAATAATAAGCATGGTATCGACTTGTTTGTTTATGTAAACACAAAAATACAAATTCATGAGAATGAATATATAAAAATTAATTAAATAAGTAATTACATAAAGAATGACTTAAATAATTAATTACATAAAATATTAAATAATTAATTACGGCAAGAATGAATAAAATTAATTTATTATTACATAAGACCAATTAAATATTTAATTACATAAGAATGAATTAAATAATTAAGTATATAAAATTATTAAATAATTAATTGCCAAATGAATAAAATAAATTAGTACATAAGAATTAAATATTTAATTATATAAGAATGAATTAAATATTTAATTACATAAATAATTAAATAATTAATTACATAAGAAATATTGTATAATTAAGTAAATAAGAATGAATAAAATAAATTAATTACATAAATTTAAAGCTCTTCAAACATCGTCATTATTTGAATTCATTTTTTCATCATTATTCAAATTGTAATCATCAGAAACTCAATTATTCGTTTCTTCTCCAAGTAAGTACCATTTAATTTACTAACTTTATATTAAAGAAATGATTGTTAAGAAACTAGCTTATTCAAGCCATGATTGTTGTGCAAGTAGCTAATTGATGGCATGATTATTGTATATGAATTGAATCATGATTGTTGTGTAGCAAGCGAATTTATGTGATTGTTACTTGATAAAAGCGAGTTTATTTTGTATTTATTAGACACTAAACATGGACATTATATGTTATGTTTTATTTTGAAATATTATATGTATTAATTGAGATAGTTCTTGTGTCAATTATGAATTGAGATTATGTCTTAAATATTATAAAATTATTGAGATTATGTGTGTATTAATTAAGATAGTTATTTGTCAAATTGTGCTAATATTTCTCAAATTGTTTATTAAATATGATAGTTATTTCTTATGAAATTATTTTGATGTTAATATTTCTTAAATTGTTCAATATTTCTCAAATTGTAGTCAAGAATTAGTTTATTCACATATATAGATTTGTGTTAGTTTGGGATCAATCAATAGTCGTTTAACAGTAAGTATCATAAATTTGTTTACTAGCTTTGTACATTTAAATTAATGTTAAATTAAGATTGAAGAAAAGAGTATATGTTAAAATGATTGTTGAAATTCAATGTGGTTGTTAGTAAGCAAGCGAATTGGTCATGATACGTAATGAAACAAAGCGGGTGTAGCCATGATTGTATTGGAGCGAGCGAGGTATAGCAATGATTCTAATCAAACAAATTGATGATGATTGTTTTATAATTAAGCGAATTGACCTGATGATTCCTAATCAAACAAGCCAATTTAGTCAATGATTGTCTATTATCAATGATTGGATTTTGAAACATGTATTAATTGAAGTTATTTGTGTAATTACGAGAGTTATTTGTCAATTATGAATTGAGATTATGTATTAAATATTATGAAATTGAGATTATATGTCTTAAATTATGCAATTATGTCAATTATGAAACTATGTCAATTCTGAAATTATGTCAATTATGAATTGATAATTATTTGAATGTTGTGAGTAATTGATGTTAATAATTGAATGTTGATAATTAATGTTAATAATTTGGGTAATTTCAAAATTTAATAATTAATGTTGTGTATTTCAAAATTTGTGTAATATTTCTCAATTATATTGAGTAGTGGTTAAATATGATAAAATTATTATTTTATGATTCGCTTTAGTCATTTTTATGTTATTTATATTTATTTTTAATTTGTTTTTATCTTATTTTTATGTTATTTAATTGATTCACTTTAGTCATTTTTTACGGTTTAACGTGTTCTGAGCCATTATGATGATAAGACTACGCATCTTTCACCAAAAGCAGAGGTGAAACAAACAAGTGAGTAGATGTTTATAAGAAAACGAGCGAATTATTTTCATGTTTCTTAAAAAACAACCGAATTAAGTAGATGTTTATAAGAAAACAAGCGAATTAGGTATATGCTTATTAAAATATAAGAACTAAAATAATTTGTTTGCATCTTTCTTTCCTTATATATATAAGATGCATGTATTGTATTTGTTAAATCACCACCATTAAATTTTATATCAAACTTCTCGAAAGTTTTTATCAAAATTTTAAAAGCTATGTGAAACGATAGCGGGCGTCATCGCGTTCTGGGATTTTGGTATCGGTAAAGGATGAGTAAATATTTTCATTTTGTCAATTTCTTTCATATTTACTATTTTTCCTAACTAATTAATTCATACAATAATTTCTATCGAAGTGCCGGGCAATTCTTGATGTAATGTCTATCTGCATGAAAGAAATACGTCATTTGAATGCTTATTTGGTGTATGGTTCCCCAGCTTTATTCGAGATAAGATGTGGGAATATATATTTCTTTGTAAGTTAGCTAAAATTTTATCAAGTTTTCTAAATCGTCATAACACACATATAACGAATATCTGTGGAAATGCGATGCCGGTTGATTTATGGGGATTATAACCGGGATTTCAAAGCGTTTTCGAGAAAGCGTAATGCAGCGGCGATATTTACAAGTTCCGAAACTAAGAATGGTCCCCTACCAAATTACAGCATTCGGCCGGTCGAATACATGACTCTGAAGTTCGACTAGAAACAAGCGAGGCAATCAAGCCGCTTAAGCTTGTCAATTGTGGAAGTAGTCCCAACAAAATTTCACAATGTAATAAGTAGTACTTTGATTCAATATCAATAAAGACCACATTTTCTCAATATTCGTGTACGATATTTTTTTTTCATGTTTGATGACAAACTACCAATTTACGTTTATGTTTGTAAGGAAAGAAGCTAGTTGTCGTGGTGTTTGTAAAGAAACAAGCTAATAAATCGATGTTTGGCAATGACAAAGCGAATTACCTTTATGTTTGTTGTGTTATAAATTCAGATACGCTTATTAAACATTAAGCATAGTTATAATTAAACTGTTTTGCTTTCTATCATAGCTATAGTTGACTTTTTATTTACCCATGGCATCTAGCATTAGATGGAGGTAAAATAGTAATTCAGCGTAAGCCGTTTTTATTAATGCCCTTCATTTTACTGTTTTGGTGTGTATAACAGTTCAGGTTCAAGACCTTGTGCAGTGATCATAGGAAATTCAAACATGGAAGATCAGCACACAACTTGTCAACTTCATCTCTACGTATGAAATCAGAAAACACACTTGTCTCACAAGTTCAGTATGGGTTCCTTAGGGGTTTTCTTGCCAATGTTCAAGAAGTCATTTTGGGTACAAAGCTTTCTCTTCTATTTATTACCATCCCTTTGGCCATCATGGCTCAGATTCTCAACTTTGGACGTGTGAGTATTCTCTCTACTTTGGCATGATTCCTTCATAAAAGCAATACATTTGCGTCCTAAAAAGATTGTCTAGTTTCCTGTCAATGATTAAAATTAATAAATTTTAATTTTGTAGTTTTAATTGATAAACATAACTTCGAAATGTGTTAAATATTGAACTCAAATATATCTTTAAATGTGTTAAATATTTTTTATGAAAAATATACCAAAATATAGAAATTCTAACACACTTTACATACTAATAACTTGATGATTTTGGTCCAAATCTAAGTT
This sequence comes from Lithospermum erythrorhizon, assembly GCA_019722365.1. Taxonomy (NCBI): domain Eukaryota; kingdom Viridiplantae; phylum Streptophyta; class Magnoliopsida; order Boraginales; family Boraginaceae; genus Lithospermum; species Lithospermum erythrorhizon. Next base: position 175,994 of record JADFUC010001357.1, read on the forward strand.
CTGGAAGTCAACGAAGACCGAAAACTTTGTTAATCTTTGATCATAAATAGCTAATTAAACAATTTTTTAGGGATGGAGGGAGTATTTGGTTAAAACTATATCAAAATGTAAATATTTTCAACCCTTTTAATATCAACATTATAATTTTGATTCAAGTCAAAGTTAATTGTATCAATTGATAATATAAAATATATTAATTTTGATATTAAAAAATAAATTGGACAATCATTTTGGGATGGCTGGAGGTATTATGATGTTTCTTTTTGGGATGGAGGATTACATACTATTGTTATTAATGATGTTTTGTTTTTTAAAACAGCCATTGGTATTCGCTTTGAGCTTGCTTGGACTCACACCGCTAGCGGAACGAGTCAGCTTTTTAACCGAGTAAGAATTCTGCTACTAAGGAACTCAATAGCAGTGGTGGAATTAGCATTTCGATGCTTAATTTTTTGAAAAATAAATATTTAGTTTTGAAAAGTTAAGTTTTATTATTCAATTTTCTAAAAATTATTTGATTTGTCCACTTAAGTTTTTATATTTTTCCCCATATATAAAATTCTAATTCTAATTGGCCACTGGATGGTCAATTGGAACTTAGGGACGTATCGATCTTATAATGAAATGTTAGAAGTTTCAAATTTCGCAATTAGAGTGTTGAAATTTTTGACAAAATAAAATCGTTACATTTTAAAGGAAATTGACTGTACCTTGTAGATAATACACGAAGTTAAAATGTATGTAGCTAGTGAACAAATTTTACTTTTTCTTCATTTTACTTTAATAAGCAATTCTTCCGTGACCACCTAATAAAATTTGTTTTTCTTGTATATTATTGCTATAAAAATTCCAATGCAGACAAATCGCCTTTTACACTGGTCCATCAGGTGAAGTTCTTATCGTAATTTTAAATTAATATTTTCCATTGTATTTCTCCGATGCATGCATTAATTTAAAAATAATAATAATTTTGATCTTATTAAGAGAGAAATTATTAGTTTTTATAAATAGAAAAATGGGGTTTTAATCTTAAAATGTAAAACTAATACAATATTATGGTAAAGCAAGGGTATATTGGTAAAACAACATTTTTATTATAATACTTTTTTTGGCAATCACCTTCATTATAATACTTAAATTGAACGGAAGATGTTGTTTTAATGGATTACCATAAGTTTAGGGGACAAGACATTAATAACATGTTTTAATGGATTACATAAGTTTAAGGGGGATATATATTAATAACATGATTTAATGAATTACCATAAGTTTAAGGGGCATATATATTAATAATATGTTTTAATGGATTTTTAAGGGGCATATATATTAATAATATGTTTTAATGATTACCATAACTTTTAAAGGGGGCATATATATATTATGTATGATTTAATTGATTATCATAAGTTTAAGGAGCATATATATTAATAACATCAATGATTGAGGGTGCAATTTAATAGGATAATGAAGGTAAAGAGTGAATTAAAATGAATTATTAGATGAATTGAAAGTATAACTTATTAGTAGTAATCCAATTTAAAGTTTAAGAAGTGTTATTGACATAGTTAATATATAAGTAGAATTTACTACATCTCAAAAAACATGGTATATATGATTTATCGAGTTAAATATTAATTTAGTTCAATATAGTAGAATCAAGTCGCATTTTGATTTCCGATAGATGAGAAGTTGTAATTTAGTCCCAGAAAGTGGTTATGCAGGTGTGATTTGGTCACCAATTTTACTGAATTGGGACTAGATCGCTCCCTTATGAAAACTTGTAAGGACGAGATCCTAATGTTTGAACTATCGTCAACCAAAACGCAACTTAATTTTACTTGTTGAAACGAAATTGACAATTAACTCAGATGTATGTATAGAATGATAAATTTGGACCTTCATGTTTGTTTTTGGTTAATAATTTTTACACTCCAACGAGTGATAACGACACTCTACTGTTAGTATAAAAGTAGATGAAAATTAACAAAAAAGTGAAGTGTTATAATAAAAAAATAGAATGTAAAAATCAATTAGTATTTAAGAACAATTTTATAACTCTTAAGTACATTTTGTGTGCAGTTGGGGGCCTCCTAAACGCAACATGTGGAAATGCTACGGAACTTATAATCGCGATATTTGCTTTGGTCCAAGGCAAAGTTGATGTCGTAAAATACTCTCTATTGGGTTCTATTCTCTCCAATCTTCTATTGGTTCTTGGGTCTTCTCTCTTATGTGGTGGGATTGCTAATATCGACAAGGAACAAAAATTTGATAGAGTAAGAGTTACCATTATTATATTTCGTATAAGTTAATTGTAGATATGATCTCACTAAATGTAGTTAAATTATATTTTAATATCAATAAATAACAGTGTAGAGCAAGTATATAAGCATTTTGGTTCTAGTAAATGACAAATGTTGCATATTCGTCCCAATATTAACGTTAAAAAGTGAGGAAAATGAGCAATATTGATCATTTTTTTATACGAGGCTATAAAATTTATATCACTTACGGAAACTAAATGTGCTAAACTCTCACTTATTAGGATCAAAATGCAATTTAGTCGTATTTATTAAGACCATATTTGCAATTAACTCTTATTATATAAGCTAGAATCATCATATGTTTTAAACTATTGATATTTTTTCCCAAAACTTCTAATTAAAACGATCATTCAATTTTGCTTTTTGTTCATTTGCTTAAAGAAAATGTATGTTTAATCATTGCATCATTGGAGTATGATACAAACTAATTAAAACCAACAGAAACTCCCCATATTGAAATATTGATAATGTAGACTGATTATATTTTTATTAAATAATTCAACAGAGACAAGCAGATGTAAACTCGTCCTTGTTACTCATAGGATTATTGTGCCATGCATTACCTATGATATTTAAATATGCTGGAGGTTCTGAATCTTTGAGCTCAGATGCAACACTCCTATTGTCGAGAGTTAATTACATCTTCATGATCTTGGCATACTCTGGTTATCTTGTTTTCCAGCTTTGGACTCATCGTCAATTGTTTGAAGCACAAGAAGTAAGCAACTTTATATTCATTATTATTAGCCACAATATTACATAAATAATGGTTAATTTTGAGGTTTTGGTATTGAATTAAGGATGATTGTTAACTACCATACTTAAATCTGATATTGGATACCAAATATGTAATCTGAGTAATCAAAATCATACATTTATTAGATATTTATCTATAACCATTAATTTTAGTATATATTCGCACTAACTTTTAATATGATATTATGAGTTACACCCAGTTAATTAAGACCATATGAAAACTCCGTATTTATGATTCAAGTAGATTGAATTACACGTCCAACACACTTTTACCACTTACCTTAATTAAATAAACATCAATAAGGAGATTATTTGCTACATGATTTAACAATGGATATCAGTAATCAAATCATCCATTGTTCTCAACCCTCTTTCCCATTACAATAGGAAGAAGAAGATAACGATGATGAAATTTCTAATGAAACACCCGTAATTGGTTTTTGGAGTGGGCTTGCTTGGTTAATTGGGATGACTGCTATTGTTGCTTTTCTCTCTGAGTATGTTGTTGGAACAATTGAGGTACAAAACATATATTGTCAACTTTGTTATATATATATATACTGTCTTTAAATTTAATTTGTATTGCATAACATGAAATGAGTTGCTCAAGATTTAATAAACATTCTTTTGATAGGATGCTTCCAAGAGTTGGGGCCTCTCTGTTAGCTTTATTAGTGTGATTTTGCTACCAATTGTTGGAAATGCTGCAGAACATGCTGGAGCTATTATATTTGCTTTCAAGAACAAATTGGTGCGTACACATAAATGTCCTATGCTTACCACAATTGTTCAAGTTTAAGATCTTTTGTTACATTTTATGAAATATTTTTTGTTAAATTTTTTTAAGATAGAGCATGATAACTGATAAGTCTAGTATTTATACTTACAAATTAATCTAAAATTATATATAAACATAATACTTGTCATGATTTTAAGCAAATATAATATAAAATGTCACATACACGAAATGTAACATACACATAGAACACAACAACTATTAACGAGGCTAACATAATTTGAAAATTACAGGATATCTCTTTGGGTGTTGCTTTGGGCTCAGCAACTCAAATTGATGCATTTGTGGTTAGTCATATATTACATGAATTTTACATAAATGGAAGAGTAGATGCATTTTGATGAATATTTATCCATAAAGTTAGTTATCATATGTATGTGTTGCAAAATTTGGTAGGTTCCGTTGACTGGTATTGTTGCTTGGATCATTGGTCTTCCAATGGATCTTGACTTTGGTCTTTTGGGAATTGGCTCTCTTGCTTTTGCTATTATAATCACAGCCTTCACTTTACAAGTAAGTATTTAGTTTTTCAATCATTACAAATTCTATTTATAGTAGGTGAAGAGATAAAAGGCTTAATGTGGTAATAAACAATTCCATTGCTTTCTCAGAATTTCGATTTTAATTTTTTTTTAAAGTATTACTATACCTTCTGGCTTCTACTCCATCTATGTTTATTTGAAATAATTCGAACTTTTACCAAAATCAAGAGAAGTACTGGTTGAACATGTTCATATAATTACACCATGTCTCTGAAGTTAGATAATTGAAAGTAGATTGATAAACAAATGGAATACTAATATACACTTCATATAACTTTATGTGACACTAGTATGGAAGGGTAAAGTTAAAGAAAATGCCATTAAAATAAGAAGACAATGTTAATATTCTTGCATAAATTATTTTAATATGTAGGTCATACAAATAAAAAATGAAGAAAGTATAAGTCTAATTTTGTACTTTTTCAGATTTCAACCCCTACATTACTTTACAACACATTTATATCATAGCAATGCCAATGCTTCGTTCATACTCCATGAAAGGGCTAGTTCTTTTGTTATTTTACCAAATGAGTATTGTATAATCTAATAATTACATGTGAATATTACAGGATGGAACATCACACTACATGAAAGGGCTAGTTCTTTTGTTGTGCTATCTCGCCATTGCTTCTTCCTTTTTTCTTTACAATGAACCATTGGGTAAGCAAATATTTTCTCACCATTTATATGTATAATCTCTTACACATTCACACGCACATTTCTTCCACTTGTCTTATATTGGTTATTGGTTTGTAGGTCCAAACAATATGGCCAACTGAAGACTTCCATTATCAAGACTCATACTGAAGACTTCCATTATCAAGACTCATCAAGAGGAGGGATTGCTAAGGTTTAATACTATGTCACATATTGCATGGATTCCTTATTCTTTCATTGACATGATTTTGCACAATGATGGAGAGAATACACATTTGTTTTTGTTTGCCATATTTTAACCAAAGTTATTCACCTCGTGTGATTTCAATGATTTGCTAAATCCCATTCATAAATAAACAAGAACTAAATTGGAAGTAGATATATAGTCATCTGCTCATTCATTAGTATGTGGAACTCTGCACAAGCATAGTAGTAATTTGAAACTTAGACATATAAATTGATGCAATGCAATGTTTTACTTCCATAGACCATAATGTAGAAATAAATAGTACTATGAATGGAGATCTGGGGGTCATATATTTCTAAGGCACACAACACCTATTTTTCCAAGACTATTTACAAGGCACACATACAACTTTGCGTTTAGTCGGAGATCTACGACTTTTTTTAATCATTTTCATGGTTCAATTTTCGAATTTCTTATTATATCTATAGATATATATTTGTGTTTGGCATTCCATAACACATATAAATAGGGCATCTTAATCGCTATGCAAAATATTACTCGTACTTAGTATTTAATTTTTCAACTCGCAGTATCATATACTTGGATAGCTCTTTTAATAAGAGACATAAACTCATAAAGTAACCTTTCTTGTAATGCTTAACATATAGGTAGGATAATCATATTGGAAAAAATTCGAATCGCTCCGATTTGAATCGATTCGGTTCGATTTTTTTGAAACCGAAACAGAAATCGATTAGGTTTGAATAATTTTAAAACCGAAATTTTTTTGCGCTTTGCGGTTTTACTCGAAACCGAATCGCACCGATCATTTATATTTAATTTATTTTTAAATTTATTATATATTTCAAATAAATATTTAATTATTCATAATATATTGGTATTTACAATGGATTACAATTTACATTAGTCCTAATTGCTTTAATAAAATCATATTAGTATGGTCAATTTTAATGGAATGAAACAATAAGTCAATAACATAGTTCATAAAACAATAATCAATGATTTAGTGACCTCATCTACACCAAAAATTTTAAAACCACATATTTTTCTCATTAAATAAGTAAAAGTAAATTATCTTTTCAATTTTTTAATTTGAATTATTTAATTTTTAGTAAAATTATCTATTGTGTTCAAATTGATAGTCCTTAATTATTATTTGTTTTCATATCTATCGATGTTGAATTACGGAATCTGGAGCTAATTTTAGATTTTCACAATCTTAAAACCGATTCATATGGAATGCTTTTAAAAATAAATTCTGCCTTACGAAAAAAAATCAATTGAAAACGAATAGCACCCGAATCGAGAAAAATCGAAATATCTTACATTTTAAATTACAAAAATAAATGTAGAATACATACTTGGAAGTAGTCATCACTTACATATAGGCCTTCTAAGGTAGTTATGTACGCATGGAAGTTACTTAGGTGTGACTTATTACAAAAGCTAAAGACTAGCCACCTAAATTATTTTTATCAAATTTTCTTTTTTTAAGTAACTTTTACTGTATTAATTTACTATAAATAACATTTTATTAGAAAAATGTTATCTAAAATGGATCGGTTAAAAATTTTATTCAGCGGAGTTAAGCGGGTATTGAGGGATGTTGAATAAAGAAGGTTGATACGTAAAGCTGGGAAATAAGATTCAACATGTTGAATTTGCAGCCAAGCAGAGACAGCGTCGCGTCTTGATGGAAGCAGAGAGTCGGCGCGTATTTGCGGGCAGGCGAGTATATCTCGAGAAGGCGAGTGGAAGAGATGGGATTGGTGCGTGGGCGATTTATTGGCTTCAAGCGATTCTTGATTTTTTATCCATTCTGATTATTTAGAGTCAATTATTTGATAATAATTTTTTTTTTTACCAAAATTCATTTATTTGGAGTCAATTATTTGATAATAAATTATTATTTTTTTAATTTTTTTTTACCAAAATTCATCATTTAAACTCTATTAATAGAGACTTCTTCTATTCACTTTGGATATAAAAAAAATCATCCATTTTCAATATAATTATTATATTATCTTTTACTAAACTCTTATTTTTTAATCTTTGTCTTTTTTAGTGAAATCGATCCACAATAATAACCATTCGATACTCGAGAATTCGACTAGTATCTTTTAATATCAAAATCACAAATTAATTATCAATTTGATAATCGTCTTGGCTTGACCACGTCACCGAATATACCGAATTTTTGATTTTCCACCGAACTTTGCTACGTAGTAGTGACATTGCCCCTTATCGGCCTCCAAATGTTCTGTGATGCAGCGATCAACCCTAAGCCCCAGATTTTTAGGACGAAATTTGAGGTGGAAATTAAATGATGTTATCTGCTGACCTTGAACTTGATAGTTGCTTGGTTGAGGAACTGCCATGATTCAAGATGATGGTGTGTGGAGTTTGGCCGCGGTTGAGGAGCACAGGAAACACTTCCGGAGCTATTTGGTTCGGAACTATGTGTTGGCCGTGCATCCGATGATTTGTATAGCGTACTTATAAAACCTGTACTACAAAGATGTTGGGAGGCCCTTGACTTGAGTACAAATATAAGACTCGAAGATCGCGGTGTCAGGCTTGTGTGGGTAAATTTACAGGTATCTTATGGAGGATGGCAAATCGGTAGAGGATGAAGTTCGAGAACTTGAGATAATCTTCCATGAAATTCATGCTCAGGGCATGGTCTTGAGTGAAATGTTTAAAGTTGCGGCGATAATTGAGAAATTGTCACCATCTTAGAAGACTTCAAGAGGTATTTAAGCACAAGCGAAAGGATATGAATGCAGGAGCGACTGCATTGACGCGAAGATTGAAGGCAACGAAAGAAATTTGGGATTGTGAGTATCTATCAACTCCTCTGCTTGGGGAGATAAATGGCGAATGTTGTTGAACATGGGAACTTCCTCCAAATCGTTCGGGGAGAGAAGGTGACTTTAGCCCAAGGAAAACTCTTTCCAAGAAGAGTGGTTACTATACCATGTCCGGTCGAGTCTTTTGATGGGGTGTGTTAATTGTAACAAGCGAGGTCATAAGTAAGATTCGAGTGTAGGCTTGACCCCGAGGTAGCTTGATAAAGAGCTAGCACGCTAATGTGGTCAGCTGAGGGAATCGGGGCGAGATCGGCTTATTAAAGTTTGTGATTTAAGGTCAACTTTGTGGGGCACAACCACAGCGAGAGTGGTGGATCGATACTGGTGCTACTAGGCACGTTTACTCGGTCAAAGATCATTTTTCTACATTTAAGCCACTGGCGAATGGTAAGAAGATGTACATGGCTAATAGTGCAACCTCTAATATTGAGGGAGAAGGGCGTGGTGCCGAGATGACTTCGGGAAGTCACTGCGAGAAAGGAGCTGTCGTATGTTCGAACTTAGGAAGAATCTTGTGTGCAGTTGCTCTTAGCCAACGTGGGTTTAAAGCATGGTGGAGTTTGATAAAAGTTGTACTTTCTAAATCGGACATGTTTGTTGGAAAAGGCTATGTGTTAAGATAGCTTTTCACTTGATGAATGTAATGGTTATGAATAAGATGAATAAAAATGAATATTGCTTATGTTTGTAAAAAAGAATTAATTTATGCCATATTAGGTTGGGTGATGTGAACTCTAATTAACTGCCAGAATGATGAAGTTGAATCACGTGTCTAATGAATTTGTCGATAAAATTACGTGTGTGAAATGTGTGTTGAAGCAAAATTAGCCGAGACAGCATTCCAAGCCTTAGATTATTAGGAAATAATAAGCCTCTCGATCTTGTTCACGGTGGCATCGTGATATGAACCAGTTGATCAAAGGTGGAAATAGTATTTTATCCATTTTGTAGATGATTGGACAAAGAGTACACTATCGTACTTGATGAAGAAAAGTAAAAAGTAGAGCGATCGATAAGTTTACTTTACAAAGAAAGAAGTTGAAATCAGCAGCAAAGATAAAGGTGGTCATGAAATGATGAGGTGAGGTGAGTATGTCTACACTTTGGTGCGCGACTGCGGACACGAGATGCGATTCCGAAATTGGTGGGGGCTGCGTGCGAGCCAACATTTTCTCAGGTTGGTCGGTTTTGCGCACTTGAAATCGAGAATTTGATTTGGCGTTCAATTAAAATGGTTGTTACATCGTTTTATTTGTCACTAAGTGTGAAATTTTAATTGCCTTAATGCAAAAACCATTTTTGATTTAGCTAGTGAAGATAAAAAAGTGAAAAAATTTCTTATAAGCTAGTGTCAGCGGCTTTCTTTTCGTGACATCGAGAAGAAACACGGTTCACATAAAAAATTCGAGAGCTCACGTCTCTCTTTTCTTTGCTTTTGTTGGTGTCACGTCGAGCTTCGTGGGGCGGTTTGTCGTCGGATTCGCCAGCGTGGTAATCTTGAAGTGGTTTTATCTGGGGAAAGCGTGCGTCTCCGTTCTCGCAACACCCGAGGGAAGAGGTCAAGTAAGTTTTAAGGAAAGATTTGTAAACATGACTCCGTTTGGTTTAATTTTATTATGTCCGGTTGTTGTATTTTAGAGTATGAATATTTTGTTTTCTTTTAAGTATTGTTGTATAGTTAAGATTTCTCACATGGATTCCTGGAGTTTAGGTGATTAAATACTTTTTAAGAGTTATTGTGTGCTTTAAGAGTTTGATTGTAGTGTCGATCGATTATATTGTACCGTGTGGTTATTTGTATTTCATTAGTTGCACCGTGTGGTTTGCTTATTGTACTACATTTCATTATTTGAATTTTTTTTTGTTTTAATAGTTATTATTTTCTATTCTTGTGTTTATTTATTTACAAGAAATAATTAATTAGGAATATGAGATTAAAAGTTATATAAATAAATATTTATATAAATTTCCTTTTATAAAGTATCAAAAATAATTTATTTAAGTGTTAATTATTCTTGTTTGGTTAAAAATCAAACTATAATTATTATAATTGTTAATCATAAAAATAAAAATATAAGTAAATAAGAATATTAGATAAAAGTGGTGGGATAGGGTGTTGAATTTTATTAAACAAAATCATTGTAGAGTCTAAAATTTGAATGAATATTGAATTATTATGTAGAAGAGAGAGAAGATTATGTGAAGTGTTAGGAAGTGAAAAAGAGGGTTGAATAATTTTGACATTGTAAATAGTCGGAGAGAATCACTTGTATAGATCTTTTTGATTGAGGATTTCAAGCTTCCTATTTAAGCTATTTTACTTGTTCTATACATATTTTTTGGAGCCGACTAAGCTGGGTGCTGGCTAGCTTGATAATTTTTGGGTTCGTCTAGAACTACTACTTAAGTACTTATGTAAAAATATTGGTGTGGGCCTCTTTAACATTCTATTTGAAAAATTAGAAAAAATAAGTTGACTATCTTTGTGATATTGGAGCCATTGATTGAGCAAATAATAAAAGAAAGGACAAATACACTACGTAAAATTGTGCTATTGTTTATTAGTTTAAGAAAAAAATATGAATTGATGAGATTTATCTATTTAGGCGATTGAGTTTTAAATAAATGATCGAATTGGTATATAAACCTTATTAGAAAATATATTTTTAATGTGATTAATCTTTTTTTAAATAAAATATCGTAGTAAAATAGTTAATTTTTGGAACCTATATATAGACCACAAACGAAATAAAAGAGTTATTTTTCAATTTCTTTTTACAAAATGTAATATTATGTCATTATCGAAAATTAATTGTCATATTATATTATTAGGGATTGAAATGTAATTTAATTTTAATTTCGATTATGTCGGTAACTCATCGCTTGATTGGCAATGATAAATACAAGTATAATCAAATAGAAACTCTACTATAAATACAAGTGCCATGAAAAGGTTTTGGATGTATGACATCTGTCTATGAATATAGCACGTCAGCATCCCTCTTCTGCTGGCAGGTCACTAGTTTCTTCTTGTCGAGTATTTAGCTAATAATAATGACAAATGCATATCCACTTCTTCATCTCATATTTTTGACAAAAAAGAATTACATCCTTCAATTTTTAATAATTTCATTCCAAAATTTAGGAGATTTTTAAAAAAATGAAAATATCAAATTAGGTTATTGTTTTTTGATTTTTTTGTGATCGAGTAAAATGGAGGAAAAATAATGTATAAGAATGTAAATAAAATTAATGTAAAAGTAAATGTCCTTTAAAATTTTGGAATTTAAAGAATATAATCAAATCAAAATTTGACGATAAAGTGGAATTAATTATATAAATATGATATATCCCTACACTTTTATCCGTTGAATATACCAAAGTATACTAAATGATTTATATAATCGTATAACAAGCAATATTTTTCTTTTTATTGTCAAACCGAACTACAATATCTCATGTTCGAACTCGACTCATATCCACCAAGTACTCCACCTGAAATTGGAACATAAATTGAAAGCCTTTCTCATACTTTATTCCTCGCTTTCTAGTAAGATAATTCAATTGGAGCAACAATTGTGAAATAAGCAAGATCATTACCTCGCCTTTCATGCAAGTTGTGGACCAATTCTCATAAAAATCGACTTCAGATTGCCGATTAAGCGAAAACTCTAAGATAATCGACACTAAGCGCACATCCCGCGAATAACTCTTTGTCGCTATCGTAAGACAAGGACCCGAGCACGAATCGTTATACGAAAATTAAATCAAAAAAATAGGTGTGAGTGTGATGTTTGAGAAAATTTCATCTAGGATAAAATAGTTATGTCATAGTTTTTCTATTACTATTTCTAAGATATTTTTAGTCTAGACTCGACTGGCACTCTGGGCAGTAACAGTTTCACGCTTATAAATTGAAAGCCTTTTGTCTGGCCACAAGGAGTCAATATCTTCTCTCCTTTCCATTAGTGCTTGATGCATCAGTTGAACCTGTTTGTACCCTTTTGCTTAACCAAACAGATTCTACACATTATAGACATAATGCTTTAATCCATCTCCCTAAAAAAATTCCCACCAAATTAACCTCTCATTGAATTATTCCTCCACACAGCTCAACAAAACCACTATATTTCTGCCATCATCAAGAGTGTGTCAAAACTAAATATTCGGTTTTTTTCCCTTACAATTCTTCCCTTTTGTTCTAAACAAAATAACAAAATCTGGGTTTTTTTACTTTTTTGTATTTCTTATATATTTTTCTCATTACATTTCAATTTGTTTTGAGATATTTAAGGATAATTTAGTTCAAGAAAGTAAGAAAAAATACAAGATTTTGTTGGGTTTTCAAGATCATCACTATTTTTTGTGTGGAAGGAATTTTTTATGGTTAATTGAATGGAAATTGAGAGTTGTGTGAATTAGTGAGAAAGAGTTATGAGAAAGTCCTTTAAGGATTCTATTAAAGCTCTTGAAGCTCATATTCAACATGCTAATACTCTGTATGTTACTACTATACCTCTGTTTCTTGTTTATTTTTTATTGATATTTTGTATTATTGGTCATAAAAGTTGAGTCTTTTTATGTTTTCTGTGAAGATTTGTTAGTTATAAAATACATTAAAATGATTCAATACAACATCATATTTTGTATGTTTACATATTTTATGCTTGCATATTACTCTGTTTCTATCTTCTGGTACAGTTTGTATTATCTGAGAGAGATTAAAATATCAAATTCTATAAGTGGTTAGTTATAATTTCCAAGAATTTAAAATATCCCTTTTGATGAAAGTAGATTTTTTTCACATTTTTATTCAAATTATGAAAGTTATTTGTCACAGAGGTGATGATTCTTACTTGTTTGGTACTTCTCTCTTAATGATTAATTAGTGTTGAGTGTATGAGTAATCTTCCTTTAGTGAATAAGATAACATAACAGACAATTCTGTCTTTATGTTTTCTTTTCTTTTTTAATGTCAATATTAATTTCCTGCCCTTTTTCAATGTCCAATAGATTTTATATTCTCGGATTATAATGGAATAGATCAAAATGAATTATTACACTAGCTAGTAGTCTAGCTAGTCTTTTATCTATTATCTATTGTGAAGTGGAGTAGTGGATAGTATTTACATTTTATTCTTGGGTCAATTCAGAAAAACCTCTATTAAGGCATTAAGGCATGTTGAGTTGTTGAATGTTACTATCCGACCCCGCCCCTACCCCGCAAGCGAGTCTCGCATTAAGGCATGTTGAGTTGTTGAATGTTACTTTCCTGCCCTTTTCTTAATCCCTATTGTTTATACAGGGCTTCCGATCATCCTGAGGAATACGATGGTGCTTGCCTTCAAATGAGACTATCATACAGTCCATGTGCTCAGCTGTTTCTATTTCTTGTTCAGTGGACTGATTGCCACCTTGCTGGTGCATTGGGGCTGCTTAGGATCTTTATTTATAAGGTCAATTTCATCTACTGAAGTTACAAAAATTGTTTCTTGGAATTTAACAAAGAGCTGATTTTGATTGTGAATTGGTTATTGCAGGCATATGGGGATGGTAAAACCACCATGTCTGTGCACGAACGAAAGGCGAGCCTAAAAGAGTTTTATGGTGAGTACACTTCAAACAATTTTGGAATCGGAGTAAGGATATAATTTTTTGAATGCTTGTCTTACATTTAGACAACATCAAGCTTTAGTGGTAAAGTTACTTTTGCCAAGATGTAAGAATCCAAGTTTAGTTCTCACAACGGTTACAGGGTTTATATAGAGAAGTATTAATAATTTCCAGTCTAATTGTTCTATATAGAAAATGATTCCATGGTGTTCCTCAACATCACCGTTTTTTGTTCTCGCTGAAACTAAATTTGTTTCCTCCCCCGAAATTGAATTTAGCAGGCATCATATTTCCCTCTTTGTTGCAACTAGAGAGGGGAATTACTGATCTTGATGAAAGAAAACAAAGAGAGCTTTGTGCAACCAAATACCAACGAAGAGATGATATGAATAAAGGAAAGCTGACTGAGATTGATATTGAAAGGGAAGAAGAATGTGGAATCTGCATGGAGCTGACTGCCAAAGTTGTATTGCCAAATTGCGGTCATTCTCTGTGCATGAAATGCTTCAAAGACTGGTGAGACGCTGAAATTCTTTTTTTTTTTCCTTTTACATTCACAAGTCGCAACGTATATAATTTGATCGTCTAATAAACAATTTAAAGTGCAGATTAACTCTATCTTATAATTGCTACCACAGTTTGCTAGTATGTATGAGTCGATTAAATCAGATTTATGTTGGTATTGATGTCACACCATCGGTACCATGAATAGTTTTGAGATCTGAAATCTTGAAAAGAGCATGTTGAGATCTGAGACCAAGACCTTCAGTTTGCTGAACGAGTCAATGTATACTCATGCTTCTTAATAACGGACAGGTTTAGGAAACTGCAGAAAATGTAGGGAAGTATAAGTGGTTATAGGACATTCAACGCATTTGATTTTGGATTGTGGAGTAAGGCCCTCGCCTCCTCGGCAGATGAGTTACTTCAAAGACTTCATATGCAGCTTGAGATATTTAGTGTAGTTAAAATGAACATAATGGTTAATGAGCACAACCTTACTAATCATTGTGAATTGAACTCTGTTAAAACATAAGGAGCACAAGCATAGATACCCTGCTATCTCTATATGTTAGTGACAGTATTTCTCTTTGATTTGGTTAGGCATGGTCGGTCTGAATCGTGCCCCTTTTGTCGCGACAGTCTCAAGATGGTCAGTTCAGCAGATCTTTGGATCTACACTTGCAGTGCCGACGTCATTGAGTTATCGGCTATAGGGAAGGAGAACCTAACGAGACTTCACATGTACATCGATAAGTTGCCTTTAGTAGTTCCTGATGCAAGACTCATAACTTACCATTCTCGATTCCATTGATTAAATTCAATTGCTGCTCCAATTTGCACATAACCTTTATTGTTGTATATATTTTTTAGATCTATTTTTCTTCCACAATAGACGTTTAGACCTAGGCATACATAAATTGGTATTTGTATCTACTTTCATATTGCATAATTCTTTGAATTTGGATTGAAAATTTGCTGCATTTCTTCTGTTTTCTTCCAAATGTCTATATATGTCATATATGTGTGCCTTCTAATGAAACTAGTAAAATGTATTATGTTTGAAATATTTAAATTGAGATGATAAATAAAATAATTAACTATTTACATAAATTTATAAATTATACTTTTGATTTATATTATAATTCATTTTGTTCATAATCTTATATCATTCTTATAATTTTTAATAATATACTCTTAAATAATTGATTTAAAAGTTTTGTTACTATGCTATTTTTTATTTTCAAGATTTAATAAAAAGAATGTACATTATATAATTTTATTTATTTAGAAAAAATATTAAACTTTTAATAAAAAATGCATTTTTATGTTATTTATTTATTAGTTAGACAAAAATCACTTCTCAATTGATTAGTAGTATACATTATTCATTGTTCTACTATTTAATTTTATTTTATATATTCATTTTAACATATTTTAATTGATGATTTTCTCAATAATATTTGTACAAAATTAAATAATACTCATTCGCTTTAAAATGGGGATAATTATTTGTATTTAAAGTCAGCTTTTATTGGGCTGATAAATGAAAAGTTACATTGAAGATCAGAAAGTTATAATAAACGTAAAAATTACACGTGATATTAAAAACGCAAACAATTAATTATCAAAAAGTAAAAAAAAAATTGGGATTTATCACGTATTTTGAGATGTGCATCTATGGAGTATTAATGCCTCTTTTCATGAAATTCTTTTAAATAGTCGAAGAGGCCACACATTGATGTCTTTTGTTCGAATGTGAAATATTCCAAAACGAATTATATCAAAATCAATGAAATTATTCTTTTAAAAATTTATATCTTGTAATAATTTTTTTAATAAAAAAATTAATTTATATGATTGGGCTAATATTACTTGATATAGAAAATTTTAAAATTTGATGTCTGTTGTACCATTCTTTAAGCTTTTGAGCTTCTTATGAGTTGAACTCTCGAAAGCCATAATGATGTTATCTTAGACCCCTCAATCATGAACAAAGTCATTTTGATATGGAGAGATGCTATGAGGTTACGAGGCTTCGAGGCGGTTTACTGTAATTTTGGAAGCAATTTTGGCAAATAAATATCATAGACTAATCGGGCCGATAATCACCAATTGAGGAAGGAGAATTTTTTTTGGGGATCAAGGTGATAAAAGTGTTATTTATTTCCTTGAGAATGTGGCCGTTATTCAAGAATTCAAGGGTGCTAGTAACATCATTTTCAACCCGTATTCCTCGGTTCTTTTGATAGAATTCGTGAGAAACCATCCGACCTAAATGATTTGTAACGCTGGCATTTGAAATAGCAGCTTTGACTTCATCACAAGAGTAGCTGGATGTTAAGACTATATTTGTTGTTGCCGAGGCAGGCGCGGCGCGCTTCGGGTGGATTCGAAAAGAAGAGCTGAAAAGAATTAGTTTGAAGTCAAAGGGTAAGATGGATTGTAAAGATCAGTTGTTAGTTTCTATACGAGATTCAATATCCTCTCACGTTGATAAGATTGTTAGAAGTGCTCAGTCTGTACTATGCATTTATTAATGGAAGTGAAAGAATTTTGTGTTTGTGTCTCCTTCAGAGATGGCAATGAGTTTAGATTCCTACCGCCAATATTCTTCTTCAGATTTGAGCAAAAGATTAAGTTGATTGCGAAGATTAGTATTATTGGATTTGTTGGCTGGATGGTTTTCAGAAGTACTTAACTTCTGGTGAATAAGTAGAATGTTGTTGATTTTGGTTTTATACTTGATATAGAAGTGAACGAATTTTGTGTTTTTGTCTCCTTCAGAGAGAGATGGTAGTGTTTGGATCTCTACCGCCAATATTTTTCTTCAAATTTGAGCAAAAGATTAAGTTGACTGTGAAGATTAGCGTCATTGAATTTGTTGGTTAAGTTGGCTGGATGGTTTTGAGAAGTATTTAACTTTTGTTGAATAAGTTTGATTTGGGAGAACATATTTTCAATTTTGTTTTTGTTCCAAGATTTTATGACATTTTTAACATGCTTGAGATTATGGATTAGAACGTGTGTATTTGAAGAGGTGGTATTAGAGGCTAACGGGTCTGCACTTGGCGATAGCAACAACGGGAGGAATTCTCGAGACGGGTGCGAAGAATTCCACTTAAAGAGGTATTTTATTGGTTTTGGTCAGAGGACAGGGTCTAAGTGATCGGATCTTTGAATCGGAAGACCATGACAAGAGGATGAGGAAAAGGAAGTTGACAATTCAAAATTTCTCATGGCTCGATCAAGCTTCTCATAAATAATAGTACCACATCTTGTTGGAATGAAGACCAAATATCGGCTAAGCAAACATATGAGATCGGAGCAAGTCCGGCCTGCTAGGTCCCGATCAAGTCCCAACGCAGGCTGAGAATACTATTGAGGCGATTTTCTGACAATTGAGGTCCATGAATAACCTAGTTGGTGATGTTTATGTAGACATTCTCTATAAGTTTTCCATCACAAAAAATAAACATCCTAAACAACTTTCTTGAGAGAATATTATTGAATCATCATCAATAATATTGCGAGGTTTCTTTGTGATTGAGAATACTAAGTTAAAAAAGTATAATATTCAATTGAGTGTTCTAGTCGATAGGTTATTGTAACGATATTCCGGTTTGGTTTTTAGTTTTTAGTGGATTCTCGCAAAGAAAGAATGTACATACCTTTCACATCGGTGGGGAACCTCATAAAAATTCGTATGTCATTTATTTTTGCATTTATTTCTATCATCATTATTTATTGTTTTTTTAGATTTGGTGATTTTTAGCCTTTAAATCACAATAATTGGTATTGCAGCCATGTTATTGGATTGGAATGGCGAAGAACGAAAAGAGTGACGACACACGTTGTGTAGAAATTTGACATGATAGATTTCTCGACGAAGATGAATACGCTGGCGATTAATTGCATTTCCAGTTAGTTCGAACAAGTCATTAAAGTATGTGCTCCTCGGTAAGCATGGACGAGGAAGAATCTGGAAAAGAGCTGGCAGCAAAGTTTTCGGTACGACAAAATACGCTTCGTCTCCGTAAACGTAGAGTTGTTAATGTCGCTGGGCGAGACTACAACAAAGGTACGACGGGGCGCGTTGTCGAATATTGCATGCAGCTCGCCGGCTAACAATAAAGTACAATTAATGAAGCAGCTTGTTTCACTTGAGAATGTCGAATACCTCACGATCTGGTACCTTAAATACTCAATAGTTTGATAAATCAATTATTTGTTGTTTCGTGAATTTCGAATACGAAGTTACGCATATCGAGTATTATCGCATCTTTGCCAAATAGTTTGGAGGCGATGCAGGTCAGTAGCTAGTAACTCAGAGGTAATGATGTTGGAGCTAAAGTAGTGTAAAGAGTTTATGTTTGTCCGAGGAAGTACGTAGCATCGATGCTGGGAGAAGTGGTTCCGTGACAATGTGAAAAGAGGTAGGAATCGGGACAATGGGAAGCCAGCAAGAACAAATGAAGATCAAAGTCAAGGGGTGGAGTAAGTCAAACTGGAGGATGTACTGGAGTGTCAGCTCGGCAAAGAGTGATCACATGATGAAAGACCGCAAGACTTTCGGAGGCTCGGGACAAATAACATAAGCATGTCAATGTCAAGCTGATGAACGCGCAGATGCACTACTTTGGCCGGTTGGATTGTTTATCGCCTGATTCCTGACTCGTGCATCGCTTCATACTACACCTAGTCGAGATATAATTGGGCGAATTATACAGCTTCTGAGATAATTCTGGACGGTTCATCTTGGCCGCGGTAACCATCAATATCGCTGGTAATGGTATGTAAATCGGAGTTGTCAAGTCGGGTTCAATTTGAAAATTGATAAAAGTGAGACATATACCAAAGCTTGTGAAGAGCTTGATTTCTGTTAGTCAGTTGGATGGAGATGGCTATTGAATAATGTTCGGTGACGGGTAACCTAAAAAGTAGCACGCGGAGCAACGACCGGCTCTGGGTCAAGACGTGGGTACCTCAATCTAACGGAGGTTCCTTTAGGACGGCGATGTCGTTGGAGGTTCCGAAAAGATAATGTTGTAGCACAATTGTTTAGTCACATTTAGTGAGAAATGTATGGAAATTACTTGTCTCCAAATAATTTAATACCCGAAGGAAATCATTGATCATCATATACGTGAGAATCAGGTTTTGGGTGTTATTAGAAAGTCGGGCTATAAAACCTGGAGTTAAGCCTAAGCTCCGAGAGGCTGTAGTTAGTTCACACGTATATTTGGGGGACCTCGCAGTCTCGCTTGGTTCTCAGAGGTTCATTGTATTACGTAACCGCTATGTATGATACAACGAGGAAGGCTCGGGTTTATTTCATGAAAATACAAATCTAAAGTCTATGGAGTCTTTGCTATCACTGAAAGTTACGGTTGAAAATCTAGACTGGCCGAAAGTGAAATGGTATCCTCATATCGAGGGGCGAGTATAATCGACAGTTATTTGAAACAATATCAAGGCCGGTAACGGGATCGAACGTTGTGGTATTATTCGGGAACACCCCAACAAAACGGAGTAGCCGAAAGTTGACGCAATGTGTAACGCTAAATGAACGCCAGCCGTAGTACGGTTATATTTTGGTTTACCTCGACGTCGGGTCGATACAATTAATACCGCAACCTTCTTATTAATGAGGACCCTCACCTCTAGAGTTCAAGATTCCTCGTTAAGTACGGAGTTTAAAGAAGATAAATTTATCTTTCGAGTATTTTGGGTTGTTTACCGTATGTTCATGTAGATGCAAATGTTGAAGTAAACTTGATGCAAAATCGAACATTTTTTATTTTATCTACATGATTAGACGGGATATCGGTTCTACGACTTGTTAACCCAAGATCATAGTAAGGATGCATCTTTTAATGAAGAGGTGTTGCATAGCATGTATGTGCTTAGCAAAGAAAGACAGTCATAAAGAAGTGGAAGAAAAGTCACAAATGAATAACAGGAAGTCAAACTCTACAGCACATGCGACTCCTTGGCTTTCTTCTAAATGGCATACATTGGGATCATGCCCCCTCGCTCCAGAAAAGTAAACTCAAGATCATTTTGTTTCGATATACCTCTCGAGGAGATTGGTACTAATGAAGAGAAGACAACAGGTCTGTGAAGACACTTCGATGTTATTCAAGAGGCGTAAAACACCTCGTGTCCCGTAAGATCGAAAAAGAGCAAGTGCAATGAACCGGGGAGGTATTCTCCTCTCGCTAACTTTTTTATTGTTAACTCCACAAAGGCGAGCCTGCCGCCATGCATTAAGCAATACAACGCGATGATGCAATTAAGTAGGAGCAGCGATTTAAAGAGAGATTTGAGTCAAACCAAGTAATCATAAGAGAATACTGGTAACAATGGGTCTATCGAACTCATGGAAGAACATGACGGTAGTAATACCTGCATAAGGCACTGCCTCGATTAATATCATTGGCGATTTCAACAAAAAGATCTAAATATTTTCACTCAGAATAAACCGGCAGACAATCAACTATTCTTTGACGGCAGAAGCGATAATCTACAATCAAGTAGCGTATGTATATGAAAAACCGTGGTTTTTACATGGTGATCCGATTTTAACAAATATTCACGAAGCAAACCCCAAGGCTTCAGGTTAAAGTGGAAAAGAGAATTAAAGCCCGCAAACTTCTAAGATCTTGTATGGCTCATGAAATCTCCGAGGCGTGGAACACATTACCTTTACAATTTTAATAAGAGGTTGCTTGGGCGAGGCGAAACCGATCACCGGCCAAGTATACCCAGGAGGCTCTTAAAAAGACTATGTTATTTCTACTCCTTACGTGGGATGATATGTTAATAGCTGAGTTATCTATGTGTTTAAACACGCTGAAGAAAGAGTTATCAAAATGAATTTTGCGAACGAAAGAACTCAGGGTGAAATGAACCAAATTTTGGGGACGGCATTAACGTGCATCTAATTCTCAAGATCGGGCACAAGAATACCCCGGCTAGCGTAATTAAAATATTCAATACTGGATGCAAACCCGGCCGGGCACTCGAGTTAGTCGCTCATTTTCAATTATCAATGTAACAATCACCGAGAGTGAGTGGATGAATTAGTGTATATGGATAAGGTGCCTTATGTTTCTGCAGTAGGTAGTCTTATGTATGCAACGAGGCAGATGTTTCTGGCGCTGCTTTTCTGGACAATCTATACCATGAATAACTCAACAGCAGACGTTTTCTTATATATGTAGAGATTTCATAAGTTTTTCATCACAAAATAAACATCATAAACAACTGGTAATATTATCAATCATCATCAATAATATCAGCGGGTGGCCAGAATTATAATATTAAGCTTATATTACTCAATCAAGCGCTCTGGGCTGACAGTGTTATCAGAATCGCATCTTCCTGCTTAGTTTTTAGAAAGTTTAATTTCAAAGAATGTAACGCATCTTTCACATTGGCAGAATCCTCAGACAAGTACCCCAGCGCTTCATTATTTTCGCATTTACCGTCGTTATTTATTGATTGCTTAGATTTGGTGATTAAATTAGGCCTTAAATCACAACACGTCTAATACCAGACCAGGAGAATTTACAACCTGTATGGGGGAGATTTTCACGGCTGCGTCGAAAGAAGTTTGTGAAATAGTGTTGGTCGGAGTTGGAAACTTCTCTGTGTCGAAAAGAACTTGGTTGAAATCGCCAACAAAAAGAAGACTGGTGGAGCTGCAGGTTTAAGATGATT
Source organism: Lithospermum erythrorhizon (assembly GCA_019722365.1). Classification (NCBI taxonomy): domain Eukaryota; kingdom Viridiplantae; phylum Streptophyta; class Magnoliopsida; order Boraginales; family Boraginaceae; genus Lithospermum; species Lithospermum erythrorhizon. The sequence goes on from JADFUC010001357.1 coordinate 197,986, forward strand.
ATAGATAAAATTCTCAGGTTTCAAGACAATGATGTAATCTTGGGTGTCCATATATGCATGCTAGGTACCAAGGAGAGTCAAGTTCAGTAGTAATTTCAAAAAGAAGGAGGTGTTTAGATAGAATGATGGGTATAGAGGAAAAACCAACCTAAAGTCCCCCACTATGACCCATGGAGTCAAAACCAAAAGAGGAGAGATACAAAATTTTAGACAAACGAGTATTAGATTTTGGGGCAGTGGCAGGAAGCTTTTGGGTGGTGCCGAGATAACAAGGTTGACGAGTAAATGGCCGAGTATAAAGAGGAGACCGGCGATAATGTTGAAATTTCGCTTAAATGGGGTACGCGCGGATGAGAACCGAGAATAGAAGGCGGGGCCGAATGGAGAGGTGTATGTTCCGGGTACAACCAAACCAATTTGATTAGACCTTGCTTTTGAAAAAACGAGACAATCATTTTTTGAGAAAAATGGATGTGCATAGGAGCTTTTCATATACTTTGATTTTTTTGATTTCTGGTGGTAATTGAAGTTCTCAGGGGATGATTTTACAAATAAAATTTTATGAGAAATATTTTGTTCACGGCTAGGCTGAGAATTATGCTTCTTGAACCTACTTGATTTTCTACAAATATAAATTCGGCTGCCCTCGGTGGCGACAATTCACCCACTTGGGTGTTCATTTTTCTCATTGTTCAGATATGTAACTTTAGATGGAGGAAATGGAGGAAGAAAGCGTGATTTTGTGATCTTGAGAGTGGTATCTAAAGAGAAGGTATTGCTCCTTGTCTTGCTTTGTTGCTTCTGGCGATGGAAATCAACAAAATCGGGAGTTGTGCCTGAGTTTGTATCTGTCAATCCTTCTAATAACACTCAGATTGTGAGTGATTGCTTTTGTAGTTACCATTCGAAATACCTCCAAACATTGATTTGCCATCTTTAATAGAGAAGAAAAGATCTAAAATGAGATAGTTATGATACTTTGTAATGGGGGCTCTTTTGTTGGCAAGAATTTTAATGTAGAGAGGGATGGATTTTTGTCAGTGTGGAGAAAATTCTGGCTATGGTGTTATTTATATTTTAGTAAAGTGGTATGAAAGTTAGAGGTGGTGAAATGAATTTTTGGGGTAGTGGGATGATATTTTTTGGTGGTTGAAGGATGATAAGGAGGAGGAAGATGATGATGTTTGGTGGTGTATTTAGAACCATATGGTGGTTGTGATTGTGAGTTTCCAGCAGCTTGGGTATGGGGAGGCGCGAGGTATTTGCTGCCGGAATTGTTGGGAAAGGGGAAAAAATTACTATTCTCACGCATATTACTTTTTTCAAGAGAGAGTGTTTTGGTCAACATACTTTTTTTCAGACTCTTTTGAGAGCAAATCTTTTAAACTAACATAAAAGAGTCGAATTGAGGTAAACATATCAAAATATTGTTTGAATTGAAGGACCATAAGGCGAAAATATGCTACACAAGGATATAAGGGTTAGTATGAGAGAATCTATTAACTTTGATTAACCAATATAAAATTAAATATTACATGAATACTGATTCGAAAAGATTTTGTGTCAACACTAATACAGAAAGAAGGCAAACTTTATAAACGTCGCCGACCATTGATAACGTGAAATGGCCGTGCTGACGCGTATCACCACCATCATCTACCGAAACACCAACGCCGAATCTTGGCCAACATAAAATTCATAAACGCCAGTCTTAATATATACACGCATTCATACCGAATACATTTCAGATCAAGATGTAAATATATAAATTTCTCAACATTAAAGTATTTATTATTATTTTGTTTATAAATTTTTTAGAATACATTTGTATATTGTGACGTATTAAAAAACTTTAAAGAAATTAAAGAAAAAAAGTTTACACCGTCACTCATAAAGTATTTAAAATCCTTTTACATTTCCCATTTGCTTTTAGAAAAAGCCAGACATGATAAATGTCACGATCTTATTAAAATATAATATAAAATATCACACAAAATATAACATACGATCCATTATATTAATTCATGGAAATCTCGTGATAATTCCAAGTCAATCGAACCATTCCCATAATCCATCACAATTCACAAATACTAACAATTTTACATTGGTCCCCTAATACAACCTTAGGAAAATAGGAAAAAAATCATTTTCTTTCAATTTCCTCTATTCATGTACGGAGTAATTTTTTACACAAGGCAACCACATAACATGTACTAGGTACCACATCCCAGTGATACCAAGACTAACAAAACCACACAATTCTCACAACCAGATAAGAATTAGATAAGGCCATCCTCTTTCACAACCATCAGATGGATTCATTTCTCAATCCAACGTCCACAAATACCCATCATAGATAATCTCCTGAGCTTCAAAAATCCCTTTCTCCATCACAAACTCCCCATATTATACTCTTTACTAAAATACCACATTTCACAACTCCACTCCTCATCACCCCCCCCCCTTCAAAGCACAATGGCGACCACCACCGCCGCTGCAGCCACGTCCTCCTTCCTCGGCACACGCCTCCCGGACATCCACGGGGGATCAGTTTTATCCAAGCCTGATCTGCCCGAAAAGAAAGCCCCTGCATCCAAAAAAGCCTCACCACAACAAACCACTAGACCATTATGGTTCCCTGGAGCCAAGTCCCCCGAATACCTCGACGGGAGCCTCGTCGGGGACTATGGTTTCGATCCATTCGGGCTCGGAAAGCCCGCTGAATACTTGCAATATGATTTTGATTCATTGGATCAAAACTTGGCCAAGAACATGGCTGGTGATGTCATTGGAACCAGGACTGAGGTTGCTGACGTCAACCCGACGCCGTTTCAGCCGTACACGGAGGTGTTTGGGCTGCAGAGGTTTAGGGAGTGTGAGTTGATTCATGGAAGATGGGCTATGTTGGCTACTCTTGGTGCTTTGACTGTTGAGTGGCTCACTGGTGTTACATGGCAAGATGCTGGAAAGGTACAATATTTTCGAGTCCGATTATAATTTGTGTGACACTGTCTCTTAACAGTTAACATCATATCACATATTTTATTTGTTATTTTAAAATTAAATTTTGGAAATAAATACTACACATATCACAATCTACTCTTTTTTTTAGACAATCACCATTGACTTCTAAAATGTTGATAAATGTTCCTCTGTTTTTGCTTATTTATGATATTGGTAAACCTCATCTTATTCTATACATGTTGACAATATTCACAAATCATAATAAGATATTTATAAGATCGTCTACAATTTAATTATTTTTAGATCATATTTTTATTGATATGATGAATTATTAACACACAATTGTATTTAAAAGCCATCGAATTGATATGTATGAAAAACATAAAATTAATTTATCACAATTTTTTTCAATTAACGTTTTTACTTTAAAAAAGAACTTAAACCCTGAATAACATTCTAGTTACATTATGAAATCACAAAAATATTATATGAAAATAGTTTTAGAAAAAATCCAATAATATCAGGTTTACATTCATAAAAGAAGAAATCAAACTTTATTTATGATATTTATATTGAAAATAGAAAACATCTATTAAAATGAATTGGTACGAGTATCATCATCGAATGAAATGAGATTTCTTAAACAATGAATGGCAGGTTGAACTAGTGGAGGGATCATCCTACCTTGGGCAACCACTTCCATTCTCCATAACCACATTGATCTGGATTGAAGTCCTTGTAATTGGATACATTGAGTTCCAGAGGAATGCAGAGCTGGACCCAGAAAAAAGACTCTACCCAGGTGGTAGCTACTTCGACCCCCTCGGGCTCGCGGCCGACCCCGAGAAGAAGGAAATACTTCAACTAGCTGAGATCAAGCATGCTCGTTTAGCCATGGTTGCTTTTCTTGGCTTTGCAGTTCAGGCTGCTGCTACTGGCAAAGGACCACTTAACAACTGGGTTACTCACTTGAGTGACCCTCTTCACACTACCATTTTGGACACCTTTGGATTGTTCTAAGAGCTTGTTTCATGTGTTATTATTACAACTTATGATGGAAGTGTTGTTAATCCTTGTATTAATCTCTAATCGATCCAACTTTGTCGATAACGTTTATGTACGTATTATATGAATTATTGCTATTAATGTCCCATTCTGTAAAAGTGTAAGGGTTACAGATTACGTAATAGTTTCCTGCATAATATGTACTACGTATTACGTAACAAGACATCGATTACCACTTACCATTAGTTTTTATGGAAGATAAATTGAGTAAAAATCAAACATATTTGAACGAGTACATTCATAGGCGGACCAAGCCTAATTGCACCATCACATTTTTTAAAAACTAAATATGTATTATATATGAGGCATAATTGATTAAGTTGATGTATAGCACAATTGGTTTTGAATAAGTGCTAACTACTTGTTGGCTAGTGTTCGAATCTTACTAGTAACATGTTTATTCTCTTTTTTCCAACCCAATATGAGGAGTTAGTTTTTTTTTTTAGGAGATTTTATTTCTATGTCTACACTTTTTATTATTAACAAAATTTATCGTTTAAATTCAAAATATAGATATATAGTATCCCGTGTTAAATATTAAAAATAGCTCTACAATCCTCTTGAACGAAAGCACAAAATAATAGTTTTAATTTTGCCGCTCTAATTTATATTTTCAATGTTTTCTACAACTATATTGATAAATTAGAGCCTTTTCATTTGCCAAATTTATATTATAAATTGATAGTGCATGATATAATTACGAAACAATATCTCAAAGCTTCTAAAAATTCTTGCAACTCATGTTACTTTCTTTTTCTTTTTCTTTCTATTAAGTATTATATATTAGGTTTGAATAAATTATCCCACTTGGCCATTGACCTCTTATAATTTAGTAATGTGAAGAACCAATTTCTCTAGCTCGGAGCGCATCGAGGCGAGCCAACACAAGACGTGAAAAAAAACTTGGCTCGGGCCCGGCACGATAATAAATCTAGTTGTAGAGTAGTTGATAAACTTGTTTTGATTGATTAGTAGGATAAAAATTCTAGGTTTAAAAATGACGGCGTTGTGACCTTTTTAAAAAAAATCGATCAATAGGATATCGTTTTCCAAAAAAAAAAAATTTGAAGTTTGCACCATCGAAATCGGACTCTGGGTCCGACTATGAGTACATTACTGATCAAATACACTTCATTGAGTTTGATTTGTTACTTTGGATAATCAATCAGGTACAAGTTCTGCTCCATACAGGTGAGTAGGTGACCGATAATCAATGAGGTATATTGGTGATCAAATACTCGGACCGCATTAAGTTTGATTTCTTCCGAACGATAGCTCGGTTGGTAAAGAAGTTGACTGATAAGATACGAAAACCTACATGACTTAAAGATCGATACAAGTTCATTTTTTTGTGTAGCATTGAATTTATGGATTGTAACAATCATGAGTGAATGACACACTTGGCTGACCAAATCCCCACCGAATTTGGCCGACATACATATAATCCCTAATTCAATATCTTGATTTTTTGAGACACATGTCACTATTAATTTTCTTTGTATTACTCCAGGACAGGTGTAACAGGCGGACCTTAATAAGTTGGGATCCTGACTCTTGAATAAACATTGTGGCAGACATGGTGTGTTAAATAATACTCTCTTTCGCTTTTTTGGGCTTATCGCTTTTACCCATTTAAACATGTGACAATGAAGTAGTTAGCCAAAAAAGTCAGACGAAAAACGTAGAACGACAATCTACTTAAACAATATCATTTGGCCGCATTGCCTATTTCAAAGCAGTAAAAAATAATAAAGACATCGAAAATGTAAAAATGTTATTTATTAAGGTCCTCCTGTTAATGGCTAACCAATTGATTCATGCTAAACAATACTCCTTCCGTTCCTCTTTACTTATTTTTTTAGTCTTAACTTTTTGTTTGAAAATACTTGTCCTTCTAGCATAGAAAATTGTATTTCTACATTTTCAATTTACTTTTCGACTACTTTTTCTTATTATATTATCAAACAACCAATTATATAGTTTTAATTAATTAAAATTTTATATTTTTAATATACTTTTTGACTACTTTTTATTTTTCTTAGTCTATGTGCAAATGACTAGAAAGATAAGTAAAAATGAACGGAAGGAGTATTGTATTTTAATAATTTCATGCAGTATATCATTAATAATAAACCTAATTCATCATACTAACCAACCATTTACATTATTTAGGTAAATCAAAATTAAATTAATTGTCTAATAAAACAAAAATATCTAGTTCAACGAAAAAGAAAGAAAAGAAAAATTGAAATCACCTTATCTAAAAGAATAAAAAGAATAGATAATGATAGAAGTGTAAGGCTAGTACAAATTATGGCAAAAAGATAAAAGTAGGGTACTTTAAAAATAAACTATATTGGTTAAATATTAATTTTAAGATTTCATATGTCATTATGAAAACATTATTTAGACTATATATTATATTTTTATTATTTTGGAATATGAACTTGATTGATCTAATTATTTCATCTATTATCTCTATTAATTCAAATATTCTTAACATCTAAAATATTTTGAAAATTTATGTATCATTTAATATTTTCAATACCCAATAGTAAAAATTTGAGAATTCTTCACAACTATAAATTGTGTCAAAATACAAAAGAGGGTTCGCTTGTTTTAAGCAATCTAGGTAAATCGAAGATAATATCCTCATTTACTTCAAGCCAGCTCTAACAAATTATTTTACCTATGAAAACTTAATTTATCTAAAAAACTATCTACTTGTATCGTAATTACATTCAATTTAAAATCATTTATCCTCAAAACGGAATATAATATATTCACATGGTCAAGGTTAATATTATTCAAACATACCATAAAAAATGAAGCAAATGATTTTGGTCCCTATTTTCTTTTTCTCTACCAATCACATCCTAAAAAGAAGTTCAATTTTGAGTTAATGGAATATTTTAGTTAAAAAATATTGATCAAAAGGATTTAAATTCGAAACTCATTATCCTGAAAAGAAATTCAATTTCGAACAAAAAAGATGAACAAAAAGCATGAATTACTCGGAAATTTCGCGCCCAATAACATTAAGTAAAAATAAAATCCCTTTTTTTACTATTCCTATATTTATTCACAAGTCTCTTGATTTCTCAACTTTTTGCTGAGGTAATCTCACTTTTTTACTCTCTTCAAATTTATTTATATTTATATTTATATTTTTTGCATTGTTTAATTTATGCTTTTTTGTGGTTAGTTCTGATTCTTTGAATTTTTAGTTAAAAATAATAGTTGAGTTTATTTTAAATTTGTCCCAATTTGATTGTCCAGTTTCTTGATTTTGTGAAGCAAGAACTCAATGGGGAGACTGTTCTTGATCAACCTTGATGGTGACGTTTATAGCTGCAAATTTTGTCAAGCCCACCTTGCCCTCACTCGTGACATAATTTCTAAGGTTTCTCAATTTTTTATTGTGTTAATTTTTAAAAAAATTGTTTATTATTTCTGATTTTTTTAGCTCCAACTTTTTTGGGGGTTTATTGGGTTTTATGGATTTAATTTGTGTGGTTTGATGCATTGTACTAATAGAGTTTACTGTTGTTTTTTTGTGTGGAGGTTGTAATAGATGTGTGATCATAATTTTTGTTCTTTTAAGGTTGTAATGAATGTATTTGGTTATTTTTGTGTTTGTCTGAAGATTTGATTCACAAATGTTTTTGTGGGTTGTAAACTTGTAATTGATTACTGGGTAATCTTTTCGGATTTTGAAGCTTGGAATTGGTATTTAAACTGTGGTATAGTGAAATCAGTTAATGATGCCTTTTCGTGTAGAATTTGAAGAAGGGGGTCTGAGTTTGGAACTGAGAGATGGCAAAATTAATTGTCGATTTGAATGAGATTATTGAAAAAGTCAGTCTTGGAGGGTTAATATAACTATTGAAGAAAGTAGCTTTTGCAGTATGACACATTATTTTGTTTGAGATGGATTTGTGAAGTGTACAATGATATAGTTATGAAAATGGCATTTAGGCTGGGTTTGAATGGGTTTGGTCTTGGATTAGTACAAATCACATGTTTATGTATACTTGATATAGTGGACCGAGTAGTTGAATATCTAGGCGTATTGCCTATGGCCATTTAAAAGAAACAGAACTTTATAAGATTCGATTATTGGCATTTGCGACCTGCTGGATTATAAGGTATAATTTGTCTTGTGTTATGATATTTCCTGCACAGCCTCATCGAGCTATTTATGGTTATAAGCATCAGCCATCAATGCTAACATATTATACTCTTTTCAATATCACATGTGTTAGGCTTAGTTGTTTTGGTATCTTCTGCATTCCATTGAAAGTGTTTTGTCTTGTAAGGTTGCCATCAAATTCATTATTGGCCCATCTTAATATGGAAATAGCTGATTCTTCATTCGATCATGAGAAACTGTTCGTCTTGTTAGGAACACTGCTAGATTCATTACTGTGGTAAAACGTAACATGGACGAACCTGCTTCTTCTTTACGTCATGATTGTTAGTTCTGTTGATAAGCATGCCTCTTTTTGACACACTGAAATATTTTAGTGCATCTATTACCTAATGTATATAAACAAGGATGTCGGCTGATATTGAAAAAACAGCTTCTTCTTTACCTCATTCACGTTAATTCTACTGTAAGCATATCTCCTTTTCACATTCTGAAGTGTTATAGTTCATCTGAAAGTATTAATTCAAAAGAAAAGTGTTGAATTGACCATTTTAGCTCTAATTATTGATTCAAAAGATTAAGTAGGCTAATTTATAGGGGTAAGGTGGAAAAGTTGAGTCTCAAGTTACATTAAATTTTGCAAAATGTCAAACATTTATTAACAAGAAACTTTTGCTAAAATAGTAGCGATTGGTTAATGGAGGTAGTATTGACTTGAATATTTGTGAAATAAAAGTTTGCATGAAAGAGATACTTGCAAATCAAACATATTCTTTATAAATTGCGTTGACTTTATTCAGGATGGTGAGTATCGACTTGAAAATATCATAGACTAGAGTTGTTATTGAGTTTAGCCAAGTTTAACATGCATATCCAAGTCTAAGCTTAGGCTTGGTCTTGACTAAACTGAACCAAGATGAAGCTTTGCAAGCCTGACCCAGACTAATGAGCTCAACATTTTTGCCATTACAAGTATTGCACGTTATGTGTCTTAGGTATGATTGTTGTATGTAGTATGGGGATATGTTGAGACTGTAGTCAATTGGTGGTCAAACTGTTAATTGCCCTCCCCCCCCACCACCAGACAATCCTGATTTGTTTGGTTTTTACTGTCAGGAATTCCAAAAGTCTCACTTTGAGCAACTGTGAGAGAATTGAAAGGAGGAAAAATTAACATGGCGCGAGAGATTAAGATGTTAGAATGGAAAATTGATGTAGTATTCCTTTCCATTATGATTTATTAGTTATACTAAAATTATATAAACGAGATACTAGGCTGGCAGTGTGAGTTTTGAGCATAGCTTGTACTAAGCTACAGAACCTGAAGCAAGCTTGATTTAGTATCTCCAATTGCTCATACTTTTTACTTTGTTGACTAGTACCTATATAAATTGTGGATGTGTAAATTTGAATTTGATCATGTATTGGTTTGTTATGTACTGTCAATGAAGGTATTAAATTATGTATTTTTAGTTTTCAAATTGTGATATTGTGCCCAAGTTGATGTGCCCAAGTATTGGATTTTTCATGCTACCTGGCTCGGATTTGCAGGCGTAGCTAATCCCATATGTTCTTATTTCAGTCTTTCCACTGCAAGCATGGGAAAGCCTACCTCATGGACAAAGTGTGAGTGTGTAGTGATTCATTTAGCTCTCTATAACTTGACTAAATCAGTGACCTTCATGTCTTGACACTTGCATCTCACCTTTGATAAAGAAAAATCCGGCAATATTGTTTTAGAGTTTTCCTTTCTTTCTGACAAAGAGTTTCAGATTTTCCATAAGTCTGTACTCTGTAGTGCGGAAAATTGTTAGACTGGTCTTTAGTTTCTGGTTTACCAGTTTCCTTTAGAGAGAACTTTTATCCAATTAGATAATACATTCTTTTGTATCTCGTCTTGAGAGCACTAATAGTTATAGTATGAAAATGTATTCTGGTATATGAAAATATTTGACACATAAACTTATGCATCCTTACAGTGTGAATGTAACTCTTGGAGAGAAAGAAGAACGTCTGATGATGACGGGGATGCATACTGTAGTTGACATATTCTGCGTAGGATGTGGCTCTATTATTGGGTGGAAATATGTAAGATCCTGTTGAACTATATCTGGTGCTTAAAATTATTTATGTACCTGGCGAGCTATTGAATATTTCACACATTTATCCCAGGAATCTGCTCAGGAAAAGACTCAACAGTACAAGGAAGGAAAGTATATCCTAGACAGGTATACATTTCAAAATTGTGGTGTCGGCAATTTATCAAGATTCGAGACCTGAAGTTTGCTTTTGAATCACAGGTTTATGGTTTTGGGTCCTGATGGAAGTTTGTATTCCATTAGTCAGGATCCTCAGCTAGGTGGCAGCGATGCCGATGATGAGTGAGTGAGACTGCATCTGTTTTCTGGAACAAAACCTTTGGTTGAAACTCGATTAGTTATTTCTAAGTGTAAATTTTTACTAGTCATTTGTCATGTGAGTACTCTCTTTTAAGTCTGTTTATATAAATTAGGAAATTCAACCAAAGATGATTTTTGCAGCCAATGTTTGGAATGCTCATCATTTCGATTCATAAATTGAGTATGCGGCATATCTTTGTGAAGTCTCTCTTTCTTTCTCGAGCCTAGTTTAGATAAGGTCGATCATTTTTACATTCCACCGATTGGTAACTACATTTCACTTTATGTTGTAAATTAATGTAATACCCCTAATGACCCTTTGGTGGTAGTTTAAAATTGTAAAACCATCACACTACCAAAGCCTGCTCGTGATTCTAATGGAGATGAATCGCCGCCGATGTGCCTCTAACCCGTCGTGATCTGGCAGCCTCTTTAAACCACTTCAATACGAGATTTTGCTACCTCGCGACTCGAATCCACATCGCACGGTTGGCGCTGCGACGCTAACACGTAGCGATTCCTCGGCTCTTTACCGCTGAGCCTATGCTCCGAACCTTTTGGTGGTAGTTTACATCTATTGATAGCCATTACTACTTCAGGGATGTTATTGTAATTTACTGAATGGAGTGAAGTTATCACTATCATAGATATATAATTTGTAAAGAGTATATTAAGTTACCACCTTAGAAAGCACAAGAAAGTAAGAAACTATACTTAAGAAATATATGTTCTTGAAAAAAAAAACAGTTTGTAACTTGTAAGCTACTTTCCTGAAGAAAAAATATAGTTTGGACTTGGATCTTTTTATACCTTAAACTGCCTAGGTTTTTAATGCTCTTAGAGATTCATATATTTTGTCACCATCAAATCTTAAAATTTAAGAAGTTCATTACCAAATAGAGAAGTCTGCCCTACCTTTCAATCTAAACGATATAAATGATATTGTATTCTGTTTGTAATTTCCAAACTAGTCATATTACTCTTTTTATAATATGAGTACCACTATTCATCCATAAATGATGTTAGGTAGTAGTAATAAAAGAACAATCTATCTCAACTTAATTGAGAAATTTGATTCATCCTTTTAAATTTTAGCACTTTAGATTAATCTTATTCGAATAAGTTTTATCAATGTTTTTGTCATATAAATACTTAGCATGTAGTATATAATGACGTTGATATTTTTCATAAAAACTTAAATAAAATATGTAAATTATTTGTCTGAAGGGTTGATCGATGATATTTGTTAAGAAAACCTATGAGGTAAATTGAGATGTCGGAATTAAAAATAAGTTAATGATTTTTACGCTTCAAATTTTGATTGTGGCACTTCATTCATTTGTTATTTTTCATTAATTTTTACACTAAAAATGAAGTGTCATTATCACATAGTGGAGTGTAAAAATTATAAGCCTAAAAATATTTTATATCATAGCAAATGTCAATCAAAGCTAAATAGTTTTCTCAATTAATTGCATATTATATAATAATTTCAAACAGTAAAAAACATTTTAGTACTTAATTTTGTCTAAAATTATATATTTATTCATGCCACACTTCATATTAACTTTAGAATGGACATCCTTTTCGAAATGGAGAGTCAAGAAGGGGCAAATCATTAGTGTTAATCAATCTGTGAATCATTTGGAGCGAGTTTGAGATATAATGATTGTTAATGAGTCAATAAGTTAGAATTAACTACTAATCAATTAAATAATGATAACTTGTTATCAGTTTATCACTAATCAGAGTGTTAATTACCCCCTTCACTTCAAAAAGGTTATATAATGTAAAAAAGTTATCTAATTTTAAAGATAATTTTTTAAAAATTGGAATTCAAATATATTGTTATATATTTTCTACATTTTTTTATTTGTCATTCTAGCAATTTTCATATAGATTAAGAAAAAAGTAATAAAAAAGTACATTAAAAATGAAGAATAACAATAATTTAAAATTATATCATTTGGCTTACCGGGATAATTTCATAAGAAAAATAATAAAAAGACATTAAAAATGTAGAACTACAATTTTTATGCTTAACGATAAATATTTTAAACAAAAATTTAGCCTAAAACGACAAAAAAAATGGATGGAGTATTATAGATTCTAATATTTAATGAAAATATTCATAACATAGTATTTCAAGAGGGAGTCGTGAGTTTAAGGAAATTTTAATTAAATCATTCATGATTATTATATTAGGTGGTTTTGAAATAAAAAAATGATATTGTTATAAAAAAAATGTTGAAATTAAGAAAAGGGAGGGAAAATAAATTGCCATGCTTAAACACAATAGCTTAAAAGATTTGTTAAAATTTAAATCAATTCGTATTTTTAATGTATTTTACTAAGTGATAAAATACGAATATTAGTTTCGATTATTAAAAAATGAATCGAATCGAATCAAATTTTTAAATTGATAAAAGTATTATCCAAAATCTGCATGTGGGGTAAGTAACGTAAGATCCAAAGTGCATTAAATCTAGTCAAAGAAATGGCATAATCCGTAATTAAATCCACCTCTAAGCCCAAAAACATCATAATTTTGCATCACAACATTTAAAATCTTCAACTTTGTGATGCTTTTTCTTGGTTTTGATGCTTCAAAAAAACAACAAAAAACAGCTTCAACATAATAAAAACACAATCAAATCCCCACATTTGTCAAAGGAATCAAACAAATTTCTGACATTTTCTTCATCTTCTTTAAGTTTTTGAACCCCCACATTTTTAGCAAAATCTAACAAACTGAAGTCTTTGTAGTAATTTCTCAGATAGTCAAGTAAATGGCAGTGAGTTTTTTTATCCTGTATATTAAATGCCCGAGTGCTTTATATCCGATATTACTCGTAATGATGAGGTCCGACTTGAGTATTTGCATTGATATGTTCTGAATTAAATAAAAAAATAAAAAGTGCCCAAGTTATTTAATTAATTGAATCAGATTAATATCAGTGAGTTTTTTTTATCCTGTATATTAAATGTCCGAGTGTTTTAAATCAGTATGGTTATACACATATTACTCGTAATGACATGGGCTGAATTAAATAAATAAAAAATGTCCAAGTTCTTTAAATAATTGGGTCAGATTAATATCAGTGTAGTTTTTGTATATTTGAAAGTTCAAAATTTTTAGGTGATTGGAATGTTGTAGTATAAGGTTAGTTATGATTAGTTGAAACTGAAGTATATATAGTCACTTATCAGTTTGATATTAAAAAAATGGTAGTGAGTTTTTATTTCATGCTGTGCTGTAAATGTAATGCTCAAGTTCTTTAAATTATTGGGTCAAATTGATTATAGTGTAGTTTATTTTGAAAGTTTAAACTTTTAGGTGATTGAAATGTTGTAGTATAAGTTTAGTCATGATTAGTTGAAACTGAAGTCTATATAGTCACTCCTGAGTTTGATATTAAAATGGTAATGATTTTTTATTTCATGCTGTAAATTTAATGCTCAAGTTTTTTAAATTATTGGGGTCAGAATTAATTTCACTGTAGTTTATTTTTAAATTCGAAAGTTCAAATTTTTAGGTGATTGAAATGTTGTAGTGTAAGATTGGTCATGATTATTTGAAATAAATGAGAAAAAACATGAGGTATTGCTTTAAAGATGAGCAGTGAGGACAATAAATTTGGTAAGTACGGAATATTTATCTTCTGGTTGTCCCTTGAGACTTAGTCATACTGAATAATGGCAATGTATTTTCCAGCTATGGTTAGCTGCTTCTCTATTGTTTTTGGTTTGTTTGTTTGGAATTTGTTGGCCACATGCTATTACTTGCAATGACGAGGTCTCGCGTTCGACTGCTTGCAATGACAATGGCCGAATTGAAAAAGAACAAGGGAAAACTATGACTTTTTTGTTGTATAGCTAGATCTTTGATTTTTTTTTCTCTTGATTGAATGGATCCTTTTTTATCCTGGTCAATTCCATTTTTTTCTTATGTTGTGTTTTATGTTTTTTGAAGGGTTTTGGATTTGTTTGAAAGGTGTAAGTCAAGTGATTGACTATATTTGTTGGGAGAAATTGTCGAATGAGTAATGGGCTTTTAAGGTTTCCTTGGTTATTGTACCATGAGTGTTTATGTTTCGGGTCTCTTTTATGATATGGTTCAAGAAACTGATGTGAAGAGTTGGGGATTGTATTTGCAAATGCAGGCCTCTATGCAGCAGAGACCTCAAGAAAGGACTTTTGGCATGGTGATGAAGGAGGTAGACAAAGATCTTGCCTTGTTCCTTGAGATGCGGAATAGAGAAAATGAGAAGGGTGATTTGTTTCTTAACGAGAAGTTGGATGGAGTTGATGATTTAACAGGTCGTGTCTCCGTCATGTTATCTGGGTTATCTAATTGGTGATTGATAACAGTTCACTCTATTTAACTCTAAAAGTGTGGCATTATGTCTGAACTGATATATAGCATTGTGGAAGTGCAGAGATAAATTGTGAGGAGATCCTTACCAATGGTGTCGAAGATGGAAGAGACTTCGATTGGTATTGCAAACTTCCTGCTTTGAGTTTATTTTATACATACTTCTTGTTGAGTTACTTATGTTATTTGTGCCTTTTGTTGAGTTACATGACCTTCGTAATGATCTGAAAGTTAAAATTATAGCACTATAAGAGTAGTTGTGGACTCGTAATAAAAGAACTGTATGATAATCATACAAACTGTTGCATAGCGAATGTATTGATGCTTCTTGTTGCCCATACAATCTATGTCTTTTCTCTTGCCTTCACAGAAGCAGAACAAGTTTTGTTTTATTTTGATCCAACATAGTTGAGATCACAAAACTCCTTGTCATAAATATTATATTGGTGTTATGAATTGCACTTAATAAGTAGATGTTTCCCAGAACGTGCAAGGTTCCACTGATAACATTTCCTTTTTGGTTGTTCCTTCTTCTGTAAAATATACGAGTTATCCTATCAGATTGTGTCATCCTCATTTCGCGAATCTAACCATAATAGGGAAATAACAAATTTATCCAAACTGTTAAAAGTTTTTTGCTTCATTGTACTGTATGGGTTTTATGCATTGCCTACTGATAAGTTCAATTTGGATTGCATTCGACTTCCCTATTTCTTTGTAGATAAACATGTTGTAGTGAATTCTAAGGTAATTTATATTATACTCCTTATTAGCGAGAAAGGAGTTGCAGATCTGAAACACAGGGTAATCATAACCAGCATAAACATAGGCCTGGGGGAATAAGAAGAGCTTAAACTATCGAAAGATTACTGCAAGTCTGAAAGGCTACCTGAGTACCTGAGAGATAAATCAAAGGGCCAGAGCAAGCACATCTTGTCAATACTGTCAGCACACATTCTCGTTTCAAATTAAAAAAAAAAAAATAGAGCTTGAAACCTCTTCATTGCAGTAACTTTCATTAAATTCATTTGGTCGTCATCAGTTTTTTGATTGACTATAGATGCAACTGACTACGAAAGTATTAAATAGTGTATTATTCTAAGCCAGCTATGAAGTTTTATATCTGAATACTGTGATACATGAATTAAATTATAATGATTTCCTGACAACGTCAAAATTCATTTGCCCAGGCTTCTACCAGGACCTGATACCCGATTTGTCCCTTTAGATGTGGAGAGACCTACATCCTTGGAGGAGAAGAATGAGAATCTTAATTCGTCACCTTTAACTTCACGGTCCAGTGTAAGTATGTTAAGCAAAATACATAATAACTGGTTCACGATACTTACGTAGATCTGATATTTGATCTTGTTAAAAGTTAAGAGGTCTCCTCTCACTCTCCCCTCAACAAAACCCCACAGAGATATGTTACATTATTCATCAAATGCTTGGTTCTATTGATGTTGCACTTGCAGCGCACAACCTTGTCTGAAGGTTCAGCTTCACTTAAAAGCAAATCGATGCAACCAGCTAAGCCCGCCAACATAAGATCCTCCGGTGATGGAAACAGAAGGCCTATTTCATCAGGGGGGAGAAGGTCTATGCCTAGCAGACCTGCAACACCAACTGGGAGGCCGTCTTTACCGGTAATGTCAAAGCCTTCAAGATCTTCAACACCAAATTCAAGGGCTACAGGACCTTCTATCAAGACTGTGGTTCCTGCAGTGAGATCCTCGACTCCTACTAGAGTTATTGCACGCTCATCGACCCCAACTTCAAGATCCTCCATATCTACCTCTTCCAAGTCAGTATCAAGGTCAGCAACTCCAACACCAATTGCAAACTCTTCTGTACTGTCTACTGCTAAGTCAAAATCAAGGTCAGCAACTCCTACCTCAACTGCAAGATCCTCTGTACCATCCACTACGAAGACCTCTTCAAGGCCAGAAACTCCAACATACAAGCCCAACATTACCTCTGCTCCATCTGGTCAATCCTCTAAAGTGGCAAAGGCAGAACATGCAATATTGAAAAGTTCAGTGACATCACGAGGTGCATCTCCAACCGTTAAGTCTAGGCCATCAAAAACATCAGAGATGTCTAGTTTTCAACGCGACTCTCTCAATTTGAGTACAACAGTAACTAAACGGCCTAATTCAGCATCAAGAGTACGACCTAGTGCAGCTAATCCTCGCAGCTCTTTAATTGAAGCTAATTCGATAGGGAATCCTAGACAGCAGTCATGCTCTCCTTCTAGAATGAGATCATCAAATGTGAATGCACGTAATACTGGGCCTGCCATGCTTTCAAAGAGTTATGGATATGGATCAGGCGGTGATGATGTGAATCCTGTATTGATTGGAACACAGATGGTTGAGAGAGTGGTAAACATGAGGAAACTAGCACCTCCAAAGCCAGCGGATTATTTCTCTGATATTATTCCCTCTAAGAAATCTTCCACCTCCCAAGAAAACTCAGGCTTTGGAAGATCATTATCAAAGAAGTCTTTGGATATGGCTATAAGACATATGGTATGCATAATTTTTTACCTTACATCTTCTGGACCTTTTTTGTTACTAGTAATTATTGTTCAAGGCGAATCTGATGCTTTAGTTAACATATTAACTGTCGTACTAGTCTGTTTTTGAGAATAGGATTCTGCGGAGAAATGATGACATGATTTTGCTCAAAGATCATAATTTCTTTGCACACATTCAGCCATCCCTCTGCTTTTGCTCAAAGATCATTATGCAGCTAAAATTTTGTCCTAAAAAAAATATACCTTATGGTTAATCATTTGAAATGTAATTGGACAGGATCTTACTCGGACAATAGCTGGTGATATACGCCCTTCAAAGGTAAGCACTTCAGCTTCTTCAATCAATGTGAGAAATGGCACCACAAAGAGCAAGACAGAAACTGTATCAAAGTCTCCTCCCTCAACTAGCAGAATTGTTAGTTCCGAGCTGAATCTCAATGCCGACTCCGAGAGCCTAAACGCGAGGCACATTGATAGTGTAGATACATATAACGACATGGTACCCTCGCCACCCAACTTCAAGCAAGTTCCGTAAATCATAAATAGTTGCATGGTAACAGCACAGTAAATGATCCTACCTCAGGAATCTGCATCTGAAACTGTAATAGTTATGGAAGATAAGATTTCATATTTAGCTTGGATGGTTTTAAGTTATTGGGATTATTATTGCATATGGACATATTTTTCTTTGATCCATTGCAATGTGAGTGAGTTTATGTACTGATATACTTCTATCTAGTAAGAGTGTATTTGCTACATCATCTAGTTCTTTTGGACTCCCAAAATTCTTGGTTAATCAATCTTGCATGATGGTATCTTAATCCTATTCTGTTTTATTGCCGTTGTCAACTCTGCTTCTCTGGTAATGATAGTATTACTGCTGGTACTTTCTTGTTCAATCATAGTTTCATAACTTGTAATAAATAGATGGAAGTTTCATATCCATTTGAAGTTTGATCTTGTTCATTGGATTGAAGTATATATTAAGGATTGTAAGTTTGTAACATTATTTTTGTTAACATTGAATTATTTCAAATATTTAATAATATTGTAAGAAAAATAATAACGTGTCAAAAATCATATAAGAAGTATATATGAAGGAAAAGTTACAATATTATTAAATATTTGAAATAATTCAATGTTAACAAACTAGCCAATTTTTTTTATTTTTATTTTGCAGATTGTATCTTAATTATATATCTCATTAACTTCGTACTTTCAATTAAGCAAAGCATATCACCAATGTCCAAACATGATGCTGATGTACATATCATTAATTGTAGCTAATCATAGGATATTCAATGGTATATCCGTTACGTGAAATAGGGTAACTAGATGCTGCTGAATTAAATTTATTATTTTCATATCACATTGCCCGACTCAATTAGTTGATATCAATTTCATGGATCTTAGTAATTTAGTATAATTGATTATACCACAATTACTTTAATTACCGGTTAAGATCAGACCTCAGGTCACGGGCGATCCGAGCTTATCATTTCACTCATGTACGCCAATAATTCGCCAGAAGATTTAACAATCGTACGAGCGCTTTGTGATGATCGTGAAACTATTCACGGTGTATGACTAGGTTGAAATAATAGTCGATACAAGACGCTAAGCCGCTTTCAATGACTAATATGATTGCTACTTGAATTGTCTCTCGGGTTTGATTCGAGCATCATCAAGTATGTTGTCGCTGGCATTTCTGTGCCGCCTGGCTCAAGCATTTGTGCGTCCCTGTAGACAGTGGGATTCGAGTGGTGCGAATTGGGCAGCACCTGCTATCGCTTAGTCTTGGTTGCTGGGAAGAGTCATCGACAGATGGAAGGTTCCCCTCGAGGAAATTTGTGATATGGGTGATGTGAGTTTTGAGGTTTATCAAACGGCCATATACATAGAAGATTGAGGATTAAATTTGTTGCCTGCATCCGATGTGAATAATCTTGTTCGTAATGAATTTCAAGTGCAAATTTCAAGATCATGGATTTATCGCTACAAAGGTCATAAATGAAAGGACATGATGGAAGCGATATAGTCAAGTTGATTTTGCTGCGTGATTCATCGAAAGCATCTAAGATATGATGGAAGGTCACAAAGTAGTCCTGGGAGTCATTGATGATGTTGTTCGTGAGGAATATTGTTAGGTGCATCTCACGCATGGAGATCAGAGTCGAAAAGGAAGTTCAAGATAGGTATTGTAGATTGTTTTAAGGGATGAACAGGAAGAACTTAGTGAGAGATCATGGCCAAAACCATGTGAAAATCGACATGGTGGTTTCTCGGTGAACCAGGTGAAATCGACATAGTGGAAGAACTTGAGAGGGTAGAGGAGGGTAAGTCTTGTGTGTATTTAATTTCCACAATTTATTCTTTCTGCTATTGTCATGTTTGAATTAGTTGATATCAATCCTGATGGATCTTAGTAATTAGTATAATTTATGATACCACAATTATCGTTAATTACGGTTTAAGATCCGAATGTTGTGTATCCCGGGAGGAATCTTCGAAGTTATTTGTTAATTCATGGCGCTTGCCAATAATGACGTAATTAATAACAAAAAATACATGAAAGTGATTTAGGGTTTGTTTAGTTGATGAAATATCTCTTTCAACCTCACTTTCGTAATTTTATATAATGTTAGTTGGGCGTAAAATAGAATTGTTTTTACGTAAAACTTTCACAATTTTCTGAAAAGCTGGAGAACTACATTACCCTATCGAATGGGCAGAGGCTGAAAATTTGAAAACTTGATGACACTTCTCTTATCCACTCTCCACTATATATTGATGGAGGATTCATGTAATACACCATCAACAAATTTCATTGAATCTTTTTCATTTGCCCTCTTCTCTCTCAATTGTTTGATTGTGTGCTATCATCAAATCTCTCATCGAAGATAATATTATCAAATTTTGGTTGTCTAGTGATTAGTTTATGAAGATTTTACACAAATCAATATGTTTCATCCATAATATGATTTAAAATTTGTTAATTCTTTCAAAGTTATTATGTGCATTCTATGGATATTCATGTTGAAATTGATGAAGTTTGGTACCATTAGTCAAAAATAACTTTAAATCCTTTATATTATAAAGATGTTCTTTGATATGGCCTTCATCAGACATCGGATGGGAGGAAACCGCTAATGACTCGAGAGGGCATGAGATCACCTATATCGGAACATGACACAAAAAGAATAGATAGAATATTTATAATTTATGGAGATGAAGACCTTTCTTTTAATCAAAATTAAGAGGAAGATCAAGAGGTACTAGAAGAGGGAATCCAATTTAATATGTCTCAAGCAAATCAAATGGATGCACTCATGGATGGTATTGCGAATCAATTATGAGAAAATCCTTATCAATAATGTAACGATTAAGTCAATCTACTCATAAATTAAACTTGTACTCTATGTTAATTGAGGTAACTCTTTTGTATTTTAAAAATCTTTTGAAGTAATAATAAAAAATATTTTAAATAATATGTAGTATAAAAGATAAAATTTGTTCATATTGTTTCATAAATAACTATAATTTTTAAGGATGATAATGAGTTCTTTTATTTAGAAAACAAATGTACTAAACAAAGTCTCCAACTTTCACTTATAGAAAATTGATTTTCATTAGTTAGACTAAATGCAATTTCTAAAAATACAAAACTAAAATGAAAAACGCTTTCCAGAAATTTTCTAGAAAATTACTTTCTAAAAAAAAATTCCTCAACTATACATAAATTTTCCAGAAATTTTCTAGAACATTTCAGTATTTTAAAAAATAAAATAAGATATCAATGTGGATTATTAAACTCAAACAGTAACTTTTGGGTGAAATTGCAAACATGACACTTTTCAATAGTTATATACTCCGTACAAATTTAATACATATTATCAATACATTTCAAATAAAATAGAAACCTTCATTTTTTCGAATATAAATAGATACAAAACAATTGTGATTATTTTTTTTCTTCTAAAAATAATAAACTTACTATTATTTTGTGCTAAAATCCAAAAAAAAAATATACATATTCCTGCCATTCTTATAATTTTCCCCACACCAAGAGGATTATCTAATTGGTCACTAATCACTATCCATGCAAGAAATAACCAATCCAAAATTGTGAGCCCACAAGAGATGAAGTGAAACAAACATCACCCCAACCCCCCCACCTCAATAGTAGCATATGCTTTGAAGACCTTGAATGATTCCTTCATCCAAACCCTGAGATGGTGTAAAAGAATATCCTTTCAAAGTGTTCCCTCTCTTTTCCACTTCTTACACAATCATTTTCAATAAACAATTCAACCTCTTCAAACCTCAATATTCACTCTTCCAATTTACCAACAACAAGCAACTACATTAAGAGGATTCATTTTATATATTTAACATCAACAAGCTTTATATCATCATGACTTCTTTTTCTATAAATCCTACTCTTTATTCCCCTTCAACTTCTTTTTCATCACCAAGAAACCTAACTAAGTTTTCTTCTCTCAATAAAGTTCAAAACTTTTGTGATTTTAGAGCAAAACCCATAAATTTGTTTTCCAAAAAGATTCAATATTTGGGAAATAAAAGGGCTAAAAAGAGTAAAAGATTGAAGCTTGTTGGACCATTTGTTGCATATATTAATAATATGACAATTAATGATTATAGAAAGGAAGAGGATGGGGAAGATAATCCACCTCCTTTGCTTGATGAAGAGATGAACTCAAAGCCTAGGCGTATTGTTCTCTTTGTTGAGCCTTCACCCTTTTCGTGAGCCTTTGACTTTTGCTTAGTAGCTTAATTGTAGTTAACAATAATTAAATTTGGATACATTCTTGTATATGCTTGTTTTGATGATGATATGTTGTAAGTTTTAACAATGCTGTGATTGTTTTAGTTTGACATTTAATGATCATGGATATTTTCTTTTCCATTCGATAAATGGCTCGTTACACTACCTACCCTTATTATCGATTGTGAAGTAGTAGATAGTGTTTGCACTCCACTCTTGGTCAATTCGAAAGCAGCCTCCTTGTTATCACACGGTAAGGTTGCGTACTACCCGAACTCTCTTACCCCGCTTAGGCGGGAGACTATTCAAAGGCATTGGACATGTTAATGTTAATGATATAATGGCTTTGACATCAAATTCTTGCAATTGTTTGATATGTTCTCCACTGAATGATCATTGGGTTCTACTTTTTGTTTGATGTGATTGACTTTAGTTGATGCTAATATGTGAACATAAAGGTTGTTGAAGTCTTTCTAAACTATGAGGCTGTTGATTTTCTCTGTCAAATGATATTGTGTTACTGTTTACGTTTATTGTGAGGTTTTGTAAACAATGGTCTTTGATTTTTTCTGTTAGAGTTTAACTGAATTTTTTGGGCAGCAGATTGGAATGACCAGCATATAGTTGATTTCTGTGGTTTTGGCCTCGAGTTTAGTTCATTTTCTGTTAGCTTGAGCTAGCATCTAATACTAATGCTTTCTTGTTTTCCATTTTCAGCCTGGTTAATCCTAGCTATTTTTTTTGCTTGAATACATTGTTATGTACTTCAGGCTTCCATATCAAGTTTAAACTCATGGCTCATGGTACCTGTAGTTAAGCATCTCACGGTTTATCATTATTGAGCTTGCAATAGGTGGTTTAGAATATTTTCTGTTTTGGATGAATTAACATATAATAGAACTATAGAAGGCTTCCATTTCATGTTGCTTTGCTTTCATTTCCATGTTGCAATAGGTGGTTTAGTCTATTTTCTGTTTTTGATGAATCGTCATTGTCGAGCTTGCAATATTTGGTTCAGAATATTTTCTGTCTTTGATGAATTAGCATATTATTAATGGCAATTTATTGTTATGTTACCTGTGCAGATATGTCTCCGGATACAAAAATCGCTTCCAGAATTTTATTAGGTATCTACGGGAAATGGGGGATGAGGTATACTTCTACATATTAGTTGGACTAGAAGTCTTTTAAATTTTGGCTCTTAATTGTGAGTAAGTAATTCATTTCATAAGTAGTATGTGAAGTTATTTCTCTTGGGTGTAAACAGGTAATGGTTATAACGACCCATGAAGGTGTACCTCAAGAATTTTATGGAGCAAAATTGATTGGATCAAGGAGGTAACTTTTCTAATATTTCACAATGCTGCACATTTTGCATTACTAGACTAAAATTTGCATACTTGTCCAATTTGAGTATAATAGTTTGACTTTACACAATGGTTAATACTGTAATTTATTGGCATTGTATGACTGGGTTATACCATTTGTCTTCCCTGTGACCATATCATATTTAATATTTTGTCTTTCATCTTTTCTTAATATTGAGACATCGTAAAACATGCAAAAACAGTTATTTTAAGAGAACTCAAAAGTTGGAATGGGAGAGTATAACTTCATAAGTGATGTACCTCAAAAGTTTTCATAATTATAAGAGAACCCTTTTTCGATTTTTGATATTGTGCAGCTTCCCCTGTCCTTGGTACAACAAGGTTCCCCTTTCTCTAGCTCTTAGTCCTAGAATTATTTCAGCTGTTGCCGATTTCAAGCCTGACATCATCCATGCATCATCGCCTGGTATTATGGTAAGTTCAAGATTTGTTGCTCGTTATTCCTGTAATTTTGTAACAGTTTCTTCTGTTTAGGAATACTTATAATGTTCCTAATTATCCATTTACTGTGGCTTAATTGATGTAGGTTTTTGGTGCTCTTGTTATCGCAAAACTACTTTGTGTTCCCCTCGTTATGTCATACCACACTCATGTCCCTGTGTAAGTTTACTCTAGCAATCTACTCCAATTAATGTTTTGGCAAATTCTGATCTGCTATTACACAATTCATAATATTGGTTTCACATCCGGTTCTCTGTTTAAGGATACTCTTCTCGGATCTGAGCATGACTATATGAGCACACTAGAGTTTGTGCTTACTCAAGTTTACGTTTGCAGATATATACCAAGATACACCTTCAGCTGGCTGGTCCAACCTATGTGGTTGGTTATAAGTATGTGAACCTTTCTCTTTTCCCTCAAAAAGCTATGCTGCAATGGTTTTTAGCTTCACTGGACCGATTAACATTTTTCTGTTGCCAGAGTTTCTTCATAGAGCTGCTGATCTTACACTGGTGCCTTCGGCTGCCCTGGCAAAGGAACTTTTAGCTGCTAGAGTAACAGCAGGTTGCATTTATGTCTACAACAGTTTTTTGTTATTTCCCTATCCTCTGTAATGAGGATTATTTTATCTATTTGACGAGTTTAACATAAATAATTGAAAAGTCTAATACTCTGCATCCACATTTAAGTCAACTTCTGTACATTTATTTTCGTTGTATCTCACAATCTTAATGTTATGCTTATGCTGCATTACTGAAATTTCGATGCTTGCTGCTCTCTTTGGAGGTTATCAGGCAACAAAATTCGTCTCTGGAATAAAGGCGTCGATTCAGAGAGCTTCCATCCGAAATATCGCTCTCATGAAATGCGATTAAGACTAAGCAATGAACTATCTTTGATCTTCATTGGCATGATTTTAGAAGCAGTCTTCACTATTGGAAACTTACAATTTTTCTTGTATATTAGCAATGGAGAGCCTGAGAAACCGTTGATAGTCCATGTTGGACGACTTGGAGTAGAGAAGAGTTTGGATTTTCTGAAAAGGTATGGGTGTTCTATGTGAAGAATTTAATGCACTATTTCTAAAGTTTTCTTTATCGTAATTTTTGAAAATTATTATTAAGATGGTTTATGTGAAACAGTGTGATGGATAAGATCCCAGAAGCTCGCATAGCGTTTATTGGTGATGGACCCTTCAGGTGAGCTGATATATCATTGAAATTGTTACTGGCTCATTTACCAATCAACTACTTATTGAGAAGTGTTTATTGGAGCCTGGTGAAGTGTATACAGAGGTCATGCATCAGAACTGGTTTATTAATTGTTATGTAATTGTTTGCTTCTCTTCCTATAGACCAGAACTTGAAAAGATGTTTGAAGGCATGCCAGCAGTATTCACGGGAATGTTACAAGGAGAGGAGCTATCTCAAGCATACGCCAGTGGAGATGTTTTCATTATGCCTTCAGAATCCGAGACACTTGGGCTCGTTGTTTTGGAGGCAATGTCATCTGGATTGCCAGTAGTGGCTGCTCGAGCTGGTGGGATCCCAGATATCGTTTCTGAGGATCAGGAGGGAAAAACCGGTTATCTTTTCAATCCAGGCGATCTTGATGACTGCTTGAACAAACTCGTACCTTTATTGCGTGATTCTGAATTACGAGACACTATCGGGCAAGCTGCACGCGAGGAAATGGAGAAGTATGATTGGAAAGCAGCCACTAAAAGGATACGCAATGAGCAATACAACACTGCAATTTGGTTCTGGAGGAAGAAGAGAGCGCTATTACTGAGACCATTTCAGTGGTTGTTCAGGCTTATGTTCCAGGCTTCTCCTCCAGCAATTAGCTATAGATGATCTAATGCACTTGCATTAAACAAGCAAAACCTAGTCTGTTTATAAGCCCTTGGAAGATATTTATCAGATTGCTTGCTTTGAATTAACTGTTGAATGGTAAAATATTTTCCTTGATTCTATTGGATTTATGTATATATTTATTGTGATGTAACCAAGTGCCATATAATGAAAAAAGGTAATGGATATGTCATTGCGATTCTAGTATGAGCGGATAGATATGGAGAAGATATACGATCAGGTTCAAGACTTCAAGTATGAGCGGATATTTGTTTGCACTGCTGATGAACGAACTTACAAGACATATTCAAGATAAAGTACCATGATTCATGTTGTTTACAAGTAATGTTGTTTTTATAGTCGAGGAGTAAACGGGAAGCAGGAAATATGTAGAGAAATTTTTTTTTAACTACATAGTACACTCAATATAGTTTACAAGTCAAAATATTTTCCTGACTCGAGCTTTTGGGATGCAAATCTAGGCTCGAATCCGTCCTACATATGGAGAAGTATCATCAGCTCAAGAGATATATTGAGGAAGGGATGTAAATGGAAGGTGGGTAATGGAGAGAATATGGCAAGATTCCTGGGTCATTAATGATTCAGTAAAGAGACTCATAAGCCCCTCTCCAACAGGTTTTGAAAATGCAAGGGTTGCTCTTCTTATGGATATGAGGAATAAAAAGAGGGATGAGGATATTATCAAGTTTTTATTACTCCCATTTGAAGCAGAGCTGGTTCTTTCCATCCCTTTCCCTGATATCGAGCATGAAGACCAACTTATTTGGGCGTTGTCATCCTCCGGCAATTTTGAAGTCAGAGGTGCCTATAGACTGGGATGTAAGGTCCAGGATGAGTCTTCCTCGCAGGCCTCAATCAGTGGCCCTTCAGCGAGGATATGGAACGACATGTGGAAGTGGAAGGTCCCAAACAAAGTTAAATTACTTTTGTATGGAGAGTATGTTGAGATAGTCTTCCTACATGCGTTAACTTACGGAAAAGGGGGCTGGAGATTGTTGTCACTTGTAGACTCTGCGGGGGTAATAGCGAGGATATCCCACATTTGTTTCAAGTATGTCCGTTTGCTGAGGAGGTATGCAAACTCCTCCAAATAGACCCGGCTCCATGCACAATACAAAGTGGTATGGATCTGATTGATTTTGGGCTGGCCAGATTTGATATGGATATGTTCTTACAGTAGATCGTATGCCTCTGGGACATTTGGCACCAGCGAAATCTTGTACTTCAGGAGGAAACTATCATGCAACCTTCTGGGATAAAGAATGCATTGTCTTTTGGCTGTTTAAATTATGAACGATTAAAGATTTATTGAATTTTTTGTTTGCGTATTGTGATTGGTTTCTCAAGAGGAAGAGATCGCTTGTTCGTACTAACTTCTACAGCTCTACGGTCCATATAAATGATGTGCTTAAAAACTTTGAGTACCCTACAAATTTCACATTCTATAAACATTAATATCAAGAAAGTATAAAATCGCATCATTACCTGAAAAGCATAACAATGATGGCAAGCACTAACATAGTGGAGGAATTTCCAAAGGCAAAGTATACGTAAAAACTGGGTACGATCAATCGATATTAAACGAACGAAGAGACATTGCTCAGACGCTATATTATGGAGATAGTGGTGGGGTGGGGGGAGTTCATGCAGGATAGGAGTTGATTTGTAATGTGCAAGTTGAGTTTTCAATTTTACGTGGCAAATAAGAAAGAGGGAAATATGATGGAAACTAAATTATGCCATGTGGCATAGCTCTTTGTTCATTTAGGCTGCACCAAATTTAATTGTGGCCTTAGGCCTTATATTTGGGATAGATAAGATAGAGAATAACTGAATATAAATAACAATTGAATTGGTGTAAACATACTCAACCACATTGAAGATCACTTTTCGTGTTTTTTTCGATCTTTTAACTCTCACATAATGTATTCCATTACTTATTCATTATGCTTAAATCAAACTAGCTATCGATGCACAAATGTTACTTGTACGAATAATCGTGAATTAATTTTTTTTGTTTAATGGGTGCTCATTTAAAAATCGATGACACATTAAATATCGACACATTAAATTAAACTTGCTACAAATCTATCATATATATAATGCAAGCCCAAAAATAGTTTGGTGAAGCTTAGAAGGTCACTTACACTATCCATGTGACATTATATGTATTTGAAACTGGATATAACAATCTTGTGCATTATAATAATCTTAATTTGTCATAAATGGTGAGAAAATTTACTCATTATATATAGGTAAATTAGTAACTACTTTGCAATAAATTTAAGGGTGGTTATTTTTTAAGTTGATTATTAAAATTGGACAAGTGGTTATTAAATAGTGAATAAATACACATTATATGCATATGGTTATAGGAGTATATTTGTCACATCACAAAGTATGACACGACTTCAATGACGTGGAAACTTTCACCTTAGACATTATATATAGGGTAGATATGGTTAAGTGATAGGTTTCCTGATTTCTCAATCTTTTCATTTGCAGCCCTGAATTTGAGATGCATTGAACGTCTCTTTGGTGGCCATGATCTCGATATGTTGGTATCATGCAAAAGAATCTGTAGCTTGCTCTATCTATTGTATTGACCCGCATAAAGAAGAAACAAGACAAGTGGACCAAATGTCGTCAAGAGTTCAACAAAGTTTGGACTGGTATTTATGCAAAGAACTATTACAAGTCCCTTAATCATAGTAGCTTCTACATTAAGCAACAAGATTCAAAGAATCCGAGGACAAAGTGCGAGTCAGGAACTTATCTCTGATCTTACTTAGAACTCAATGAACCCCTTCCTTTCCTTAGTACACTTTTCGTGTGGATGATACGAATTACTATATCGTGTACAAATATTTGGAAGTACTTCTGATTGTCCTCTTGCAATATTTATATTTTGATAAATACACTGTCATTGAAGGGTCTTTTTTCTAACATTGATTAAATTATTATCCATTGCAGTTAGTACCACTATTGAGTGAACATTCATATACCCCGGAAATTTCGGGCACTGCTAACTAGTAAAGAGAGAAATGCAACCGATGTGTTGTGTGACAAAAAGGTTTCTCAAAAGAACAAGGGTAAATATTATAATATGTCAATAAAATCATTTATGCTATACTTTTCAAAATGTTGTCTAATGAAATATCAACATGACAAAAGGATGTCAATACAAAGATGAGAATGTTGAGGGGTTGTGTTGAGTTACACAGAGAGAGAAAATTAGAAATGAAGTGATTTGAGAGAAAATAGGGTTGTTGCATTTGAGGATAAATTGATTCTGTTTGAGATTGTATGGTCATGTAAGAAGATGTTCAATAGATGCATCAATTAGAAGATGTGAAACTATGATAATCACCAATGAACGTCAAGAGAAAGGACAAAACAAGAGTTGGACGGAGAATATATTGAATGACATAGAGATCATGGGCTTAACATAAGAGATGTCCAATATAGGATTGAGTTAAAACATCCGACCCATATAATCGACTCCACTTAGTAGGATAAGACTTGAATGGTTTGGTTTGATTCATCACTATTGCTCCAATTCTTTTATTCTAGGGGAGGCCCTAACCCCCTTACCTCTGCCACTGACTTTCTAATTACCCTCCAAATTAACAATCAATTCATTTATTGATAAGGTCATATTCGGGATGAAAATTTAGGGGTAAAAATGTATTAATAAGATCAATCTGATTAGAAAGTTTGACGAATCATTGACACTTTACATAATACTCTGTGTATAAAGAATTTTTTTGTAACTAAAAAACTCAGAGTCAGCTTATTTGTCAAGGCACGCACTTGGTAGACCTTGGGTCGAGTCTCGTGGTGTCGACTAGATCAAGAAAGTATTAGTAGGAAGAATTGAATACATAACCTCATGTCACAAGGTCTAACGACTCCGCCCTGTGCTCTGCCACCCCGAGGTTAGGTTCGCCAGCAACATGAACATTAGAGTCACCATATGAGCTGGACCAAGCAACGGGGCGAAAAATACAACGTGACTATGCCCAGATGGTGATCTAAGACAACAACAATTATTACACTTCACAATTTCATCAATCGTACAAATCATATACAACACATTTTCTAAATACATACTTTGACACAACACAAGGTAGATCAGTTGGTGATATCCTAGCCAATCTTAACCTGCACCTACGATTATACCTCCTCCGGTGAAAAAGGATGGTGCCACCTAACGCCTCATTCAACTACAAAATTCTAAGGAGTCCCCTAATAAAGAGAGGTGAGTCAGCTTCAATGAATATCCATATAATGAAACATAACTAATCACACATATATATACATATGCAAAATCGTATATTTTCGTAAAGTTTATACATTCTAAAGTTCATGTTAAAATATAATTTCAATAATTTGATACAACCAACTTCAACTAATCACACATATATATACGGTGTTAGTTAACACTAGGGCGGGCCGGGATAGCAGAAAAAATCGACCCGATCCTCGTCCGTCGGATTTTCCTGGATATAACCGTCCGACCGGATGTTCGACATGTAAAAAAATAAATAACCCGATGATCCGGATATGAATTGAAAATACCGGATATAATCCGTCCGGTCCGGTTATTTAATAAAATTTTTTTTTTAAATTTCTAATTCTGGGCTAAAAACCCAAACCCACTCTCGATTCCCTACCACATTTCACAACCTAAAACTCCACACCTCGGCCTCCCCAAACGCCGCAATCTCCGGCCTCCATCCACAGCCTCGCATTTTTGAATTTTTCAAACTGAATCAAACATGAAATTTTAAACTCCGTTCGAACTCAGATAGAGTCTCATTAAATTCGATATAGTTCACCTCGTTTACGAGCCTAATTTATTGTTATTGTGCATGGTGTTAGTTAACACTAGGGCTGCGATTGGATATCAGAAAAAACCGACCGATTCAAACCGTCCGTCCGTCGGATTTTCTCGGATATAACCGGCGGCGGACCGGATGTTTAACATGTAAAATAAATAACCGGACCGAATCCGAATATGAATTAAAAATACCGGATATAATCCGGTCCGATCCGGTTATTTAATAAAACTATTTTTTTAAAAAAATTTCTAATTCTCTAAAAGCTAAAACCCAACCCTAATTTCCCTGATTTCCTACTTCACATTTCACAGCCCAAACGCCATTACCCTCCTGGCCCGCCCAACGCCGCAATCTCCGGCGCCCGTCCCAAATCTCTCCTTCGAAACCTCCAAAAGTGTGGTAAAAATAAAATAATTCTTAATTTTTGAATTTTGATTACTTGTTTAATAGTTGTTTATTATTTTTAATATTTGATTATGATTTAATTTTATAGTAAATTTTGATATGATAATATGTTTAATTTGTTAATGTTTTATGGTTACTCAGGAATTTTAGTTATGTTTAAAATTTTGATTATTTGAAATCCGAAACTGTCCGACCGATTTCTGATAACCGACCGATTTTTTGCATTTTTCACAAAAATTTGAAATCGTTTCGAATTTTCTGCCTCCCAAAATCCAAAGAATTTGATCCGGTCGCATTCTAATTAACACGCATGCTCCATGGGCAACTCTCTTGATCATGATACCACATCACACTTGACACACAAAAAGTCAATAACACTCCCTAAATGGATAATAAATCCTTAATTATTAAACCATTCAATAAGGTGGCCGGTTCACACATTTCCACAATCCCACAAAGTTCACTACAAACTTCCACCATAAACACTCAGGCATGCAAGATTCAATCATTCAACATAAACTTTCTTTAATTAAATAAGCATTCAATAACACTTCAATCTTTATTTGTTCACAGCCATCTTTAAATGGTTTAGTTTCAATCTTCATTTGTAAGGGGATATTGTTGAGTTGTGAAGACTAATCATAATTATGTCAAGTGACTATATTTTAAAGGAAATTTGGTATTATTTGATGATCAAGTTTGATAACTTGTTGACAAGTTTGGGATTACTTGATGGTCAAGTAATAAGATATAAATTATCACCTTGTATCTCCTATATATATGAGGGTTAGGAGTCTTCTTATGTCGATATCACCCTAAATATGAGTGATTAAAATAAAGAGATTCAGATTCAAGAAAGTTAAAAATATTCCTCAGAGATTTATAATTTGCATTTCAAAGTGTTCCGAAAAAATATCCAATTGAGAGATTTTGCTTCTGTAAATTTTGAGCCAGATAAAGACATTAACACCACATTTCAGTTTGAAGTCCTATAACAATTTTTCCGATTTTTTTCGACGATTATTTAGTAGACTGGCAGCTATTTGACAATGCCTCGTGATCACAAAAATCTTTGAGCTTACAACTACTGCATTATTGATTGATCGAATATACTCCATAATTGCTTCTATAAATCTTTGAGCTTACAACTACCGTGCATTATTGATTGATCGAATATACTCCATAATTGCTTCTATATTAAGTGCATAAACATCATCATTGAATGTAAAATTGGTCTTGCTCATTGATATAGGAGATAATAGAGGTCCAATCACAATGATGATGCCATATGAAGCCGGAGAGTCATTGGAAAACGTTCCATAATATGTCGGGCCATTAATCAGCCATATGTGGTATCGGCACTTCTATTTCTTTTTGGAATGAATGGAGGATCAAAGACTTCTGGAGGAATCGAACATTGTTTGATTTTCTCTTCCGTCTATTTCTGGAGTCAAACAAATGTATATACGATAAGAAAACAACACAACACTTTATACAATATACTTTAAACAATTTTTTTTTAATGTTTTTTCCCCATCGTTTATAGTCATATTCGACATGAATAAATTCAATTTGCGCACATCTCACGACATCGGCCACCTCTTTTTACGGCGCCTCCTACGCATCGGCATGAGTTCGATCCCCAGCCAGCCAGCACTGCTGGCCGAATCTGGGATCGTACTGTAAGTGCTACTCCCGCTTACAGACGTGTGACTCTTGTCCGAGACACATCTCTGAGCAACTCCCCCATATCGTAATTGACTAATCGCTATGTACGCTTCTACGCTGAAATGTAGATCAACATATATTCGACATGAATAGAATAATAGTCACCATCTTATTTGATTATTTTTCTAGTAGTTGAAATATTGACATTATTATATTCTCATCCACTTTGATATTGTACAAAAAGCCTCTTCTTTGATATTCTCGAACAATACTATCTCCTTTCTTAAACGAATTCTACTTTTGCATAAATTTTTATAAATATTTGAATTTCTCTCACATCACAATTTTTACTTTCAATTTATTACCCACATAATAGTCAAAATGAAAATCAATATTGATATTTCTATTCTAAACCAATTCTGCCTTAGGAACTTCAACTTCTCTATAAAATTATGAAAATTCCAGCACTCAGTTGCAATAACAACGGGACATAGCCTTGAAAAGACTCTGCTAACAACTTAAATATAACAATGAAACAAAGCTACAAACCTACAAACCTACTTCACTATAACAATGAAACAAAGCTACAAACCTACTTCACTATAACAATGCCGTAATTTCCACCAGAAGTGAAGTCGCGAGGAATTTGAATAAGCACTACACAAGTCTAATGGAGGAATTTTCAAGCTCCAAAAAAGAGCAAAGAATAGCTGGTATTTTGAGGAGTGGAAATATATTTTGATTAAGCAAAACTTGTTGGGAATACCTAGGTCATAATTATTTAATTATTTTTTTTAAGCAGCATTTATGTATAAAACAAAGGACGCTACCTTAATTTATATTCAAAAATGGAAATGGGGGTTATATTATTTATTTCCTATTATTTATATCTCATAAAATAGTAACATTATATCGGTATGGTAATAACCATTTATCATTTTTAGCCTCTAAGACATAGCTCAATTGGTAAAGAACAAGAGTGTAAATACCAGCAGTCTTGCCTCTTCACCCAGTGTGAATTCGGCTCTCATAAAAAACGAACATTGTGTTTAAGTGGTTAAAAAGAAAGTTCTAATCCTCTAATCATTTGAAGGTTTTCGCTTAAGTGAGACACCAAAGGTCCCAATTGATCCAAGAATGAAAAGCAAAGACTATCTAGTACTTCACAATAGATAAGTGTAGATAGGCTAATGAACTATTTTGATTCATGACAGGAGCATTCGGTTCCGCTAATGGCATTTAGATTACATGGAAATATATGCTAGGTAATAACAACATTTCTTGCATGAGAAATTCACAAGTTTAGCTATGGACCTTACTAATCAAGTATACCCATTCTTAATAAAATCCGAGAAATGAACTGGAATTCCCTTAATCATGATAGTCTAACATCATCTACATATACTAATTCAGATGGTTTATACAAGTATTCCGGGGACAAACTTTAGTGTTCAATAACCCTTGCCTGAACCGAAGCTTTAACAGTTACCATGCCACCAGCAGATCAGCTACATCCGAAAGTGCTTTTTATAAGACAATGAGGACTAGATGATTGTGAGATTTCTGGTTAGCAAACAACCAACCCAAGAAGCAACTGCTCTTCCATCAAATGTCAATTATCAACATTGTATGTTAAAACCTTAATCCATTTTAGTGACAAGATTCAGTGAAGGTTCCTGAAACAAGATGAAGAAAATTCATTAGCAAGCTGCTTAGCTGTGGAAAAATGACAAGTGCTCATATAAAATATAGGTACAAGATCCTTGTAGAAACCCCAATAAAGGAATTCCATATCATGTTACTTACGGAGTACATAATAACAGGGTTGTAGCTTGAAGCAACTATTTCCACAGAAACCTATGTCCAAGATAAAACAACAGATAAACACTACTCATACATAGAAATCATCGGGTAAATAAGCACATTATATTGCTTCCAATCCGCTTTGAGTAGCATTACCATCATACTTGTAAAAAGTTATCTACCTGTGATCTAATCACTCATCATCGAGGGAAACTATGACAGCGGTGAACTTTAATGGCTATTTCCAAATAACATCTATTCTCCTAGCCGAGCAACTTCATGCAGCCTATGTTAAAATTGTTAGTAAAGAAAGCTACAAGGATGCTAAATGCATCCGTACATTCATGAAGAAATGTCGGTAGATTCACCAACATGATTGCATAATAACTGTTATGTGAACAAATAGAAGGAATGCAACATTTTATTCAATTGAAGGAGAGTAATATTGCAGCTAATTCAGCTAGCAAGATTGTAAAGCTATAGGTTCGCCAAATAAGACAATGGCCCTTCACATTATCTTGTCTCCCTCTACTCCAGGATAAATATAAGGCAATGTGATTATTAAATCGCAATAATTCATGAAAAAATCGATCTGTCGATAATGAAGAAAGAACAAAGAATGCACTGCTAACAGTAGAACAAAAACAAAGAGAAACAGTTTTAAGCAACTGGAATAGTTGATGAAGCATACTGATCACGATGTATGAAACGAATATGCAACCTGGATCATATAAAGATGTGTAAATACAGAAAAAAGTAGAAAACTAACTATGAAACCATAATATATCAAAGGACCTTCAGTTTTAGTAAAGTTGCAGTATACGTCTTGTAATGGAATGTGAGCTGTTCAGTTTATTTTTTCCAGGACCAACCCTCTGACTGCTCCTCATGGGTGTTGGATAAAAGCGCAAGAGACCGTTATCAATATTGTTAATACAATATCTTCCGCTCCTATTTCTCTCCAGAACAAATCCACCCCTCCACTTCCTACCAAGATCTTTCGTCTCATTTTCTGGTCTGTTTACATTGCCAAAGGCCGCTTCAAACTTAGGTGAATTCCTCCTGCTTGCGCTACTATTACTCCGAAACATCTTCCTGTTCAGGCTTTCCCTTAATTCAACATTTGAATTTCTCCTTAACTCCTGACAAGATTCTGATAAAGACCTCTCCACTCCATTTGTTTTACTATA
Source organism: Lithospermum erythrorhizon (assembly GCA_019722365.1). Lineage (NCBI taxonomy): Eukaryota > Viridiplantae > Streptophyta > Magnoliopsida > Boraginales > Boraginaceae > Lithospermum > Lithospermum erythrorhizon. The sequence continues at coordinate 233,877 of JADFUC010001357.1, forward strand.
CCTTACATCATCATCCTTGCGTTTGTTTATAAATGTCCACAATTTCCAACTCCAACCCGATTTTTTGGTTCCCTTTCTCTCTTCATTCCCAATCACGGATGCATTACCCCTAAAATTCCCAACTCCAAAAGTCTCGGAGCATTCATTTATTGATGAACTTGAATTCGACTCCTTCAGAACTCCTTCACCTACCAAAACCTTTGCTCCATGTAGATTTTCAATGGTCGCAGGTGATACTTTAGCATTAGAAACTGCCTTCATTTCGTCGATCTCTGCTACCACAGAAGCTGCAGTCTTCCTAATAGAACTAGACCTATCAAGACTCTTCCTTCTCCTGGTAGAAGAATCTGCATAATAATTCCTAGTCTGAGCTGATCCTCCAGGAACATTATCATCCTCAGTGATAAAATTCACCTTCCCCTGTTCATCCACTATAATTCCATTATCAACCACCGGAATATGCACAACAGGAGCATCCTCCACCAAAGAATCCATCGGATTCATTTTCGGAAAACTCCTCCCTATCAAATGTCCATCCCAAGATGCCCGAGGCTGTTCGAAAGAACATCTGGGATCATCAAAGCTAATCCTTCCAGCATCAAGCGAGAACCTAGGATCAACATCACAAGACCTCCTCACAACCCCATCCCCAACCTCAAACCGACTCTCTCTATACCGCCTCGAAAGACCCTTCTCCACATTCAATGTAGCAGAATTCCCACCATTCTCCTCCTTTTTCACCTTCTGTTTCCTCCTCCAATTATGCCATTTCTTGCTAAAAACCGACGCAGCTGACCGAAAACTACCGGCAATCTCCTTCATTCCTCCAGACGTAGTCTTTTTCGACTGCCAATCAACGTCCAAAAACTCCTTCATAGGCTTTACAGTAATATAATCATTAATCACCTCTTCCTCTTCTACAATCTCAGAACAACTAACTTTAGCCTCTTGAATCTCACCAATTTCATTAAAATTACTCTCACCAATTTCACAATCTTCAAACTCTTCTTCACTTTCTCCAGATATTTCCTCTTTCAATTCCAAATCATCAATTTTCCCAGAACCCTCGAAAACGTTTATGGAATCCTTAGATATCAAATGGGTTTGCGACAAAGACAACGATGAAGCTCCGGCGGCGGCAGAAGTGGCGGAAGCGGTGGTGAAATTTTGACAGTTTTTTTCTAAGGTGAAATGACTAATGCCAACATCACAAGATGAGGGAAGAAGGCGCTGGATTTAGTGGGTTTTGGAGGCAGCAATGCACCCCCTCCTCCTCCTTTATTATTTGAAGATTTAGTGAAAATTGATTTTATAGCAGCGGCGGCGGAGGTGGTGGTGGTGGCGGCGGGGGTGGTGGTGGGGTCTAGTGTGGAGAGGCGTTGGAAGAGACAAGAAGGGCAAAAAATGGTGAATTGTTCATTTGGATGAAGAAGACAAGAGGGATTCATAAACGATGTCGTTTTGGTAGTTTGGCTAATGTTATTACATAACATGCATTTGATGGTTTTTTTAATGATAAAAACAAAAACAGAGAGTTGAAATTAGTGAGTGTTTAGTGAAATAGGACAATAATTATGGGATGGAGAGAGATTGTTTTGAGTGTGTTGGTGGTGTTTGTTGCTTTTATTTGTTTTCTTGTTATATAATTTCAACTGGAGATTCAAGTCAATGAAAGGGAGAGATAGGTCGGTTGTTTGTCTGTGTGCTGTTCTTCTAGATTCAACAAACTTCCCAATATTTGTAATGCATTTGGCCACTATGGTGATGTTATCGAGTCATATAATTATCAGAATGTTTCGACTATTGAGTAACATTTTTTACTATAGTCAAAACGAGCCTGTCGAGCCGGGTTTTTTTATCGAATCTCAAACTGAGTTGTTTACCTAATATGGAGCGGGTATCGATTATCGGGTCAATCTATATTAATATGTCTAAACATCATGGCGGAAAAGGGAGATGCACGTCCGGACATACCAATTCTAGAAAGAGCTTGCAGAAATGTCAAGATTCCCGCCTTCCTCCGCGGCGTGGGTTCGACTCCTCATATTAGCAATCTCGTATGAATTGGTTTATTGGTAACTATCAAGATACCCGACTCGCTGCGCAGTGAGAGTTTTTCTTAAAGGCTTACTTTCGTATGTTTAAACGACGTTAAATCTAATCTCGATCGTTGATCACTTACCTTGATCCAATGACTCACATGCACAAGTGCTAGCTGCATTTAATTAATACGTAATACCATCAAATAGTCATACATGATATTATATATTCATCAAACAAATACAATTATATTCAAGAATATGGTATACCAATTTGTAAGTACATGATATATTTTTGTGACATAACAAAATTATTATATGCATTGATATGGTATTGATAATATAATATTAAAAGTAATTTTTATTTTATACGGTAATATGTTTGTTACACACTCAGGTCATGTGGTGACGAGCATGACAAGAAGACATTAATGGTCATACATGGTATTATATTCATCAAATCGATATCATTACATTCAAGCTTGGTATATCAAAGATACTAACACTAAGCAATTTTTGAATAATCAAACTGCTCATCTACAACACCCCTACATTAGAAAATCATAACACTTGGATTCACGAATTCATACTCTAGGTTCCAAGTATCATCATACAAAACTAATAAATCGGATGAATAAACAAACTTCAAAAAATAATTACATGTAAATAATAATAACATCACACATCTAATATCATACAAACGAATGCAAAGATAATTCAAAGCAATTCAACCATGTTTTGTCAATTTCCTAACACATGGTATTTTTTACTTTAAATTAAAAAAATATCAACTGAATTAGTATTTTAATTTGGCTCAAAAAAAAAAAGATTCGCTTCTATTTTGCTATTTTTCAATTATTTATTCAATTTTTTGCAATTTTTGGGTTTGATTATTGCTCCTTAACTTCGAATTTGCTTTAATGGAGTTTTCTTCTTACATATTTTCTGGAAATTTGTGAGAGTTTTTTTGGGTTTAGGAAGTTTTAATGTTGGTATTAGTATATATTTATTACAAAAAGGAAACTAATTAATAAGAGAATTAGTATTAATATTTAAATGAAAGACATCCATATTACAAAAAAAGCGAACTAATTAATGCTAGCTTATCATATCGCTTTATAAATATCATACTACAATCACAGATAAAGATCTAACGAATAGCGTACAACTATTGCAAGTTTCAACCTTTTGGAAAAGGGAGCTGCATTAGAAGGCATACCTTATTGAATCAATCAGTTGATTCAAGTTTATATTACTACACACTATATGGGTTATGACTTGTGAATAAAAGAACATGATAACATGCATGTTCGTTTGGTCCACATAATAATGAAATAGTGCGACCTAACATGGATAGCATATCCATGTACCCTTTTGATGAAGTTTCTTATTTCGTTAATTAGGGGACCTATTTGTTTTTTATCAAGTGAGACTGCATTTTTCATTTTTTCCCTATGAATTTGAATTAAAGTAGAGTCATTTTTTGAATTTTCATTTTAGGAAAATTGAATAAATAAAAATAAATTGAGAAATTCCATGAGTTGATCTACAATTATAAGCAGTAGTAGGTATTAAAGGTGGAGCCCTGAATGATTCTGCCTTTCTCATTCTTTCCCCCTAGAAATACGTCTGAAGTGATCCAGATTGAATTGACTTTTATTGTGTGAAATCAAATTAGATGAGCAGAAAACAGGAGATCAAGGGCACGCCTCCTGTCTGGATTCCACATTTTTCGTTGATTGCATTCTTTCCAATTATGCTGTCTTAATTAGATATGTTCATAATTATAGTAAATACGCTACGGAGTAATAATTACATGAACGATTATGAAATTGTTATGGATTAAATTATAATAAAATTTACAAATTTGAAATGAAAGCCTATATTATGTCATACCAATGCACACTTAACTAACCAAATCTTCTTCACTCACTAAACTGCATACAATACCAAAGCAAGAAATGGAAACCCAATTTTTTTTATTTCTTTTTTAAATTGAAAATGCAAAATTTCTAGAAAGCCCTCGGACATCATATTCGCCGAATGAAAAAATGCTAATCTAACGATATGGTATAGGCTCAAGCATCCTTCTTAAGTGAATCCTTAAACATGTAAATAGCTATTCTAAGGCAATGAAAACTCAAAAAGATCAGTTGTTTAATGAAAAAATAGTATCACTATATCCTACAGTAATGAATTTGTATTTGCCTAATTTGGAGGAGGCAAGTAACATGTTTGCAGTCTGCGGGTTGCAGCAATGTATCTACGTGGGGTTAAAATTCAGAACCAATTCACACTATCAATTTTACAAATGCCACAAGAAAGCTTTTTCATTTTTGTTAAACATAATGAAATTTCTACTGTTGGTTTATGTTATGGACTTATGGGTGATAGCCACCTCACAGGCTCTCATATAGTGAAAAGTTAAAAGAGAGCATTTGCATTAAATCCTCTAAAATTAAAAAATAGGAAATTAAATTAAAAAAAATTATGCTTTTTCAGCTTTATAAAATAAATCGTCTCCCCATAAAAAATTATTCACTCACCTCTTCACCTTCTAAATTTATATTCTTACTATTATCTTTTAATAAAGCCAAATAATAATAAAGAACTCGCTTAAAAATATATATGAAAATTTAAAACCAAAAATAAGAAAATGATGTTTGAGAGTTTATTTTAGAGAAATTTTTAAGGAAGCTGGTGTATATACATGCTCTAAATATGGTGTTAAATTAATTAGATTTTAAACCGTTAAAATTTAACATAGATTTTAATTCATACATCTAATTTGAATTACACTTACCTTGACAATAGTATTGTTTTCTTAGTACATTAATTATACATTACATAATTTTAGTTTATTCTTGTTTTAAATGTAATTCAAAGGTATTTTGATAAAATGAAAAAGTTCAATTTTTTATTTGAAAGTTATATAAGTTTAGATGTCGATTTGAAAAGTAAAAATATTAATTCCTTATTTGAACTTAGCGATAGTTCGGAGACCAAAGGAAATTAAGCATAAAAAGAATAAGGAATTCCGCATTAAATTGAAATAAGTAAGTAAACCCATGAAATGTTATACATCAGCTAATAATAATTTTATCGTTTAAATTAAATTATCACTTGACAAAACTAAAATGAAAGAATCCACTGTAACATATCACTAGACGAGTAGACTCTCTAGGAATCACTTTGATAGTTAGAATATTTAGGCAATTTGTAACAATTTGGCTCATGCAATTTGTAACAATTTGGCTCATAAACTAAGTGAAACGAAGGCCTAGGCACACAATTTATAGGCATGCTTTTTGTTGGGATTTCCAGATACACCAAACAGATTTTTAGTATTCCATCAATATTACAGTTTAAAAGATAGTGTAATCTCATTTTCAATAATCTATATATTCATTAATATATGTATTTCAATCAAAATTATCAAATTACTATATTATGAGTGTTAACATTTTATATTTTTTCATCGACACGGTATCGCTCGATCACATGCTTCAATGTGCCTACTATTCGATCACATATAGCTAAAGCGACCTATCTGGATCATATATACTAAAGTTCCGTCAAAATGAAAGTTGACTTTTGGGGCAAATTGATAGGCAAAATTGTAAAATACTAATTTTTAGATAATTTTTCACCCTCTACTAAAATTTTGGGGCAAATATTTGTATGAGATTATTAATTTCAACAAAATATTTGGATGAGATTAATATTGGATGCAATAAATATTTTGCCCCAAAATTTATTAAAATTGAAAAATTAGCACACAAATGAGTGTTGGACAGTGTTACCTCTATCAGTTTGTCCAAAAAATTCAAACTTAATATCCATTTTGACGAAATGACCAAGTGAGACACTTTTTGAAACATGGGTGATCGAATAGGTCATTTTGAAACATGTGTGATCGAATTCGTTGAATGCTTTGAAATACGTATTTATCAAACGTGTCATTAACCTTTTTAATCACTCCTATTACCCAATACACATATATAAAAATCTATCAATTCAAAATTTAAAAGCTCAACTATCATCACAAAAACTAAACAATCTTCGCTAATAATCTAAATCCGTATAAGAAATCCGCTAGTCTTTGAATATATATAATCGATGGCGTGCTTTGATAACAAATTATGGACTTGTCAAGACAAACACATGATCATTTGTATTGAAAATTATTATTGTTGGAGTGATACCATTACAACATCACATACCTCCTCTCATAAATTCAGCATCAATTAATGTTTTTACCTTTGTAATCAAAAAGTTAGATATGAATTACTTTTTAATAGAATAATATCAATTTTGTATTTATTAAAATAAGAAATAAAAGTTATATATCATTAAAGTTTCACCTTAAAAATAAAAATATCAACTAATTTAAATCGATTAGTAAAAACAATAGTGTTACATTATTTGAAAAAAAAAAATATAATGCATGGAGATCATCACGTAAAAGCTAAAGTTAGTGGAAACCAATGTGACTGGACCTTTCCTTTTCACTTTTTGTCTGGACTGTTTATAAAGTGAAGGAAAAATGCATGCTGGGATCCTAAAAAGCTTTCACACATGAAACATCAAATTCTGTATTCTTGGAAGAAAATTTGGCTGGTCATTCAACTTATTGATGCATCTTTTAGCCCTGCAACTAACTCAAATTATGCTATTTGATCAAAGTTGACTAAACTGTTTGTACAATCTGATCTTATGTCTTCGCTTCAGTCCACCTGTTATATAGGAAATGTGTTCAAATATCTGTCTACCTAACAGTGTTTATCAGTAAAAGACTGTCAACTAAACATCTATTTATTGATTCATCATATTATCATGTTATCTCTAACAGATGATCAGAATCATTATGATTCAGGTAGCCGAATTGCTAAGTGGTTTCTGCCTCCGGTAAGAAGGGAGGGTTGCTGTGATTTGTAGTGACAACGTACCATCAGCTTTCCAAAGAAGGCCATATATCCTTCGACTGATTCCTCTTAGTGGTCTTCCAACTAAGTATGTGAGAGACGAGTGATTTCCTTCTCTGTTTACAACTACAAACCACGGTTAGCAGGCTGTGCCAATTTGGCAACGTCCTTAATCTTGTCCTGTATCAGCGAGAGCCTATCAGACGCCTCTGAATAAAACTGATTAGTACTATGTCCACTAGAAGTATCTTCTCCAGGGTCTAGGATGGAAAATTTTGAGAATAAATCAAATGCAGTCTCAGCAACAGTTTCCAAATAAGATAATGCTTCTTTACAAGCAGTGACTCTTTCAAGCTGGCTAAGCCTGTCAAAGAGATCATCTTGAAATTTGAATTGTGAAATTCCCGTGTTAATTGATTTGCCAGCACTATTAAACTCGGAGTTGGAAGTCAGAAACTCTGAGCTCGTAGAGATGGTTGTTGCATTTTCTACTTCCTGTGGAGGAATCGAAATAACACAGGAATCAGCAGAAATCATACCTTATTGTTCTTCTAACAGAGATATAATACTTCCTTCATTTCTATTTGAATGACACACCTCAAATTTTCACAAAAGTATAAGGAAAGTGGTTGACTTGGTGTAAATGTGCTATTATCCTTTGTTTAAATTTTAATAAGTGTATTAGGTTAAATATATGGGTAAACAGTTAGAATGTGGCAAATTTATAATACTATTAAGAGTATGAAAGGCTAAATGTGAAAAATGCTAATTATAACGAAGTAGATCATTGTTTATGGGTATTTTTTTTAAAAAAGTAGGTCATTCAAATAAAAACAGAGGCAAATAGATCATTATACTAATTGACGTATTAGGACCACAATGACTTCTATACATTGAGAGCCTGTTCAGTTTGGCCTAGAGAAGATTTAACACATATATACTTGGGCAATGGAAATACCTGTTTACAAGCAACTTTCGACGAAGAAGGTCCCTCCAGCCATTTTAAATGTGGGTTTCCCTCCAGCGAAACACGAAGAGCTCTGTCACTATTTTGAGTTTGTGTAAGATTTACTTGGGAATCCTTCTCAAGTGAATCAACAATAATTGGAAGCACGTCTTGGTTAAGATCTGAATTCAATTTTATGGATGTCATGTTGCGAAGATGCCCAAGATATGGTCTTGATTCGCAGACTGTAACTTGCTCGACATTATTAGCATGTGAAGCACCAAAATCATTCAAGATGCTTTGTTGAAGAATTGAGCAACTTTGCGTTTCTTCTTGTTTGCAGGGCTCAGAGTCATGCTCTGTGGCTGATAGCTTAAGGCGCTTATTTTTATTATTTGTTCCCCTAGCAAGATCTTCCGATGCAATATATCCATTAACCCCTGCAAAGTGCCAGATAGAATAACCATTAGTTTGTATTTGTGCTCTCCCTCCTATTTGCAATAAAACAACAACATACCCCAATGCCTATAAAAGGCTCCCAGCCTAAGCGGGATAGGGGGGGTGTCGGATTGTATGCAGTGCAACGAATACCTACTACTTTACAATAGATAAGAATCATAATCAGCGTAATGATCCATTTTGATATATTCCACTATATCCAAGAGTCGTAGAATATATTTTTTTTGACTCCATAGGACAAGGAAACCTCTACTTCCTACTTCCCTATTCTAATCTTATAGAGGCATCTAGCACTGGAATTCCGAATGTTATGCATAAATATTAGCAGTCATGTGAGAACACAGAAGAATATCTCAGTCAAATTTGACATGTTAGGACTTGGGAACATATATAGAAGATGCGGGGATTACATAACCACTATAAGGTCCAAAATCTTGTCACGGGAAATGAAAATAGGTCAACTTTCCACACCAACAAAATTAATGAAAAAAATATGTCATATCTTAATTAAGATTTGATTGGATGAATAGGAAACCATATGCAAACAAGTTTTCACTTTCTAGATAGACTTTAAAAATATTTATGGAAAAGAAAAAGGTTAGGAGAATGAGGGTGTGAACCAACTTTGGTTATTCATCTCCCTGAATTCGGGGGAACTCTGGAGATCAAAGCATACTGTATGAATGGTCTGCCAGCGGTTGTCGAAGGAAAAGCTGCTTTAGACAAAATATTAGTAGTTATAGAGTGAAAGCGAAAAAAATAATTGAAGTTAATGAGATGATCCACCACCTGGAATTTCTTTGAAGGGTTGCAGATCCTAGACTTCTATCTGCATCTGAATCAGAAAGAGTTCTAGACATGCAGCCTTCAGATTTCTTGCTCTCCTGATCAGATATACTTGGTGAATCATGAGGATAAGAAAATCCTGGCAACTGGACATCCGAGGAAAGCTGTTTCTGTATTGCAGCATTCTGGAATAAAAAATGTTTACCAAGGAACATGATGAGGATTTCTCAAATAACATTGTGGATCACATGGGAGAAATGAGTTGTGTTGAAATAGCTCAAGTATTATCAATAAACGAGGATGGTTCAAGAGCATGAATGCAACTTTCTGATTCATGTTACGGTATGGAAAAGACAAAAAATTAGGTAGATGGATGCACTAGGCAGAGTAGTTACAACGTACAAGCAGTACACGATCTTGTCAGGTTTTGTAGAAATAAATACCTTAGATGAAGAAGAGTTGTGGTCTGCTTGGATGGAACATGAGTGGCTGATTTTAGATTGTGCCCACTTTGGAAGTCTGGATACACTAAAAATAAACTCTGACATGTTCTGTGAATTTTTGCCGTGTGCATTCAAGTCAGTTTTCCAGGAGCTAGCTTTTGTAGCCACATCCTTAGAACATAACCAAGAATTAATCTGATTGGACTTCATTTTCCTTCTAATTGTTGAGCAACCTTTTCTTTCTGGAGATAATGGACAATAATTTTGCAACCTTTTCAGCATTTTTTGCAAAATTCTTGATGCCAGATGACCAGGCAATTTCCAAAGAAAAACACATCCATCACCAGCAACCTGGAGTAGGTAGTAAAAACAAGAATTATGTATATTCAAATTATTTAATATACACAACTTCAAAGAAACCTACAGAGTGATTATAATATATAAATATTTAGATCATCATTAGCAGTGGCAAATAGTTCAGAAGCTTCAATTTTATATTTCCTAGTCATTGAGATGTGAACCAGCAGAGAAGAATTTATTATATCTAAACAAAAAGTACTTCATAATATATTTGTGCCACGTAGAATTGTAAATATTGAGCAAATTGGATACTATAATTTGTAATAAGCATGTCCAAAGAAAAAGTGAATAATAATGACAGATTCCAAATTGTACTCATACAGAAAGTGAGCAGCTTAGAAGAAACTGGTGTACATAACAGGTTCCAAATGTTTGCTGACAAATTAAATAAAGCACTAGTGAAATTGCAATACTGAAGACAAACAGAGGCATGAACAAGTGGGGAGGGAGAGAGGAAGGGGGATGGGGGGAGGGGATTAAGTGTGACCAAGTGAATTTGTATAATCCAAGTTTATAGATCTTAGCAAGCAATGTACCACATGATTGATGTCCGCAAAACTGTGAAGCATTCTAACGAGAAAAAATATCCTTGCTCAAGTTTCTCTAAATTTAATGCATTTAAGTATTCGTCGGTAGTCATACATGAAGTTGTGCAAATTATGAGGTACAACAAGACTTACAGAAACCAAGTGCCTGCAGTCTGGTAAGATTATTGCGCCCGTTATGCCATCAGTATGCCCAACTGCTTGAGCAGCCATCTCCCCCGTCACGTAGTCATACAGGCAGATACGCCCACTAGAATAGGCACAGACCAGATAGCTGCAGCTAGGGTCAATAGACACCTGTAAAATAGATTCTATTTTTAACTTATATATCATTGTCTAGAAGAAGAGAAAACTTGGGAGAAATTATCATATATTGCCAAATTGTAGAGATTTAGGTACCCTTATCGGTTCCCCTTTATCATTATGTTTGAACGATCTCAAAAGCTTTCCTGAAGAAATGCAAAAGGCATTTATCTTCTTATCCTGTAGACACATTTTAAACACATTTATTGTTACCCATAATCCCATATATATAGTTGATTGAGTAGTTACATGCAGAAACTAGTAAGTAGAACCCACTTTGCATAACTACAAGAATTGGAAATTATTGATAGAAAAAGAAGTTGATTTGCCACTTCAGTACTCTTCACCTGCCCGACTGTTACAGCAATCTCTGAATTGGGATCCACTGTAATATCCTTTATAGTTCCAGGAGAGGCAACACGGTGGCTGCACATTATTTTAGCCTCCGGATTTGACAGATCTACATCCCAGAAAACCAGCGACCTACACAAGATACAAAATATTAATGGAATCGCTGCATTATTGAAGTCAGCTTGAGATGGTTTCATGATGGACTAGCTGATACATAGACTACAGGGCATAATTAAAAACTTAATTTCTCACCTATTAGCACAACTGCTAATTAGCTTAGAGCTATTGCAAGTCAGTTTTACGGAAGTCACGTTAGCAGAATGACCATCTTCACTGCCAATAAGCTCAAAATCCCTGATATGGGAGAAGAGGAGTTATTGATGTTTGCCATTCATGTCTATCATATAGGACCTACAGGTTTTTAATTCTAACTAGGTCGACACAAACCTTCCAACATCATAGAGATGGAGCATTCTATCCCTTCCCCCTGAGGCAAGGAGAACACTGGTGTTCGATATCTCGGCAGAAACGAATTGGTCCATGCTGGCTAGGCTAAAGCTTAAAGAGGTGATTTCACCATCATGCGCATTCTGCAGCACACTTTTATTAGTTGCATCTATATAAACAAAAAATAATCAGAACTTCAAGCGAAGGAATACAAAGTGATATCCACAAAGTTCAAATTATAAAAATGATAAACAAAGGGAGAAAGGAAAAACTCTAATAATTGGTCTCTAGAAGTAAAGAAAAGCAATTCTCTGATGTGGAAGATGTGACATTCAACACAGGATGATGTTGACAGGGAACATGAGTGGATCTAACAGAGGCAGCACGTGATCAGAATCTTAAAAGGAAAATGTTATGTATGTTTAAGAGTGAGAATTAGTTTTATGGTAAAAACACTAGAACCAATGAAGGTAAACTCAAGAACCACGAATATGTGATGTTTTCGTATAGTTCCAAGTGTTAGGAGTTCATTTTCAAGTTGGAGAGATATAAGAAATAAAATTCAAATCTTCTTTTGATCCATGATTACTTATTTATGGGGCACGGGGTATGCCCTCTTAATTTGCACTTATCTTCCTTTCCATAAAAATCCCTCTTTTTATCTATTCTACTGGTCCAAACAGAAGATATAGAAAATTAATCGAATGTCAACCTGGATGCATTTATACTTGGATTCCTGCAGATTGAAGACATGGAGATTTCCCAGGCAATCACCAGCAGCTAGGTACCTTCCATCTGAGCTAACTGCAATTGATTTGAACCCCGGAGATATAACTTCAGATGCAACAGATTCACGTTCAAAAATTCCAGTGCTTACTGCATAGAGTATGGGATACAAATTAAGCAGACTAGTGTATTCAGTAACTTCAAATTGCAGTATCAATGTATCTTATGTGACCTTAGGAGCAGCAAATTTTTTCTATAAAAAACCTTCAAGAACAAATTACCTAAACCAGTGGCACCACATGTCTCCAATATATTATAGTCGTTATTTGTCTCCAGAACCAAACAATCCTCGGATGAAACTTTTGGCGATACAAGATCCCACAACCTAACAGTCCCATCAGCAGAGCATGTCACAAACGAGACACCAGCAGGACACCCTTTCACAATACATGAGGTAGAAGGATCATGCATGCTTTCACACGGAAGGCTTGCAATATCCAGTATACATGTCTTATGTGAGACTAATAAGCAACATCTGACAGGCTGAAAGATATAGAACCATGCAAATAATCATTGCAAATGCCTTAAAATTTAACAGATTATTAAGCATCATTCAGAAACCAGAAGAAGAAATATCTAAGATAATACTTAGTTCAAGATTAAGATGATATAAAGAGTTGGAGGATATACATGGTCGACATCCTGAATGTCCCATATGTAAAGGCTGCGGTCATCGTAAATAACCACTGCAATATAAAAGGGCCAAATTGGAACTGCATTCCTGTGATGGACCTACTATAAGAATAAATCACAAAAAATGGTTACTTGCCAAGCTTGTTTGAAGTTGAGAAACGACAAGCAACTGCATCAGGAATGGGAGACAAATGCTGCAACTCATCCTGCTTAACGTTTCCACAACATTCTTCTGCTTTCCTTTTCTTGGTTGTATTGTTCTCACGGTAACATAAATTGCCAGCATATTTTAGAGAAACAGTAAGCAGCTTCACAATTCCATTACTGCACGCACAAGCTACTATGTTTCTGGATACAGATAGCGCAAAACATTTCTCAACCTGAAGATCAAAACGACGGTGAGTTTGAAGAATAATGTCTCAAATAGCATTCTATGCTATAAATATGACAGAATCTCTCATTAATATCTAAACATCCCTTTTTGTAAGTGATCTTTCCTTTTTGGGAAATCCCACAATATGTTCTTGTTTTGACTAAATTAGAGAGAGCTGAATGCAGGGAAAATTATTTGTAAGTTATAAGTTTGAATTTTTAAACTATGTGTACCATAAAGCATCCCTAATAAAAAAGGGATGGAGGTTGTACGTGTTATAGTTACTTCTTAATGCGAAAAAAAAATTAATTTTCTGAGAGGGTCCTTCACTCGTCATCTTGATAATTTTGGCACGGTGTGTTATTGTTTCTATGATGTAGAGAGAATGTAACTTCTCCACCATTTCAATAGATAAAAATCAAGAATATATACCAGCCTCCCCTTTGGACATGTCAAAGGTTCAGTTTTGAATTTTTAGAAAAAGCATATACCACTGAAGTACCTTCAACTTCACAGTCTTTGAAATTGATCCAGAAGTCAGAATAAAAAGAGTTCCTGTAAAGCGTGAACCAAAAAGAAGATGCAAAGTAGTTCTCAGGACAAAGCACTCATCGCTTAGAGAATTTAAGTCTGGAAATGCATCAAATCACCTGTGTCTGTCAATGCATAAAAAAGTGAAGGTTCACGGCCATGAACGGTAAATGTCCGGGTGTTGTCAGTCAAATTGGATGGCGCAATAGCTATAAATGAACATCCCTTGAATTTTCCAAGAGAGATGGGTTTCCCGTGCATTACCCATGGTATTGGTCTGCTGCTCCCACCTGATGTCGTTGGCTTTGCCATTTTCCAGAACTTTAAGTGGTCCTTTCCAGCAGTTAAAATGTATTTTGAGTCTAAGGTCAAACAAACAGATGACGCAACAGAACATGATAAGAAGGCTTTAGCTTTTGTGAGTAAGATCTGATGTCGCCAATCCCAGAGGAACAAGTACCCATCACGAGGAAATCCAACAGAAACTAGGTGCCTACCTAGAAATAATTGAGAATGCACATTGATGAGAGATAAAATTACATGATTATCATATAGTTGATGTCAAACTAGCCAATGGAACAAATAGAAGGTACATAATGCACCAATGAATCAGAAACGAACCATTGGGTGAAAATGATGTGGAAGCCACACCAAATTGATGGCCCTTAAGTTCACATAGAATAGCCTTGGTCTCACCATCCCACAATAATATACTAGGCTGTTCCCCTGACTGAAATCAATCCAGATTAAGTGCATTAGAAAAACAGTCGCAACTGCTAGTGCATCTTGTATATATACTCCACTCATTCATGACAACAAACAATCAGCTGAACGTATTAATAAGCTTGCCTCAACTCGACTTCCAAGAACATAAATTGGTTGTTCATAATAATTACAGGATTTACATTTTACAGTATTATTAAGCGTTGTAAGGAGGCCGGCTTGTACGCACACTTACCCCTGTAATAATACATTGGTTGTTTTCGAATTGACCCAACATGAAGTGTAAGCACTATCTACTACTTCATAATAGAAAAGAAGCGTAGTTGGTGTAATGAGCTATTTTGAGATATTCTATTATTTCCAAGAGCCAGAGAACATAAAATCTTTGACTCCATAGGGCATGAAAGTTTACTATATATTATACACCCTATACAAAAATATTTTGAGTTCAACATTTAAAAAGCCAACCATCAAAATTCGAAACTTGACAATCTTTTTGGGACGGAAGGAGTAGTTAAATTCAGAATTTCAGGATTTAACAGTAAACCAGCAGCACCAGATCATAACATTCTATGAACTAATAGCTACGCTCTATGTCCAACATTGAACCTCTCGATAAATAACAAACAAATCAGAAATACCATGATCATTTACACTATAAAATTAACAATAAATCAAGAAAATGTATTTGGTTTTTCACCTCTCCAGCTGCAATAACCTTCCCATCACCACTCATGGCAATACAGCTCAAAGGCTTCGGCTTTCGATTAGATACCATCAAATGTGATTGAGTGCACGAATCCACATCATACAACACAACCACACAGGCAGCAATGTAAGCAAATTTCGAATTCGAATCGCTCGAAGCCAACCCATTTGCATTTTTTGCAGTCAACCCAATAATTTCCTCCAAAACCAGCTGCAAATTCAATAAAAATCAACAACAATAATTAATATTCCATGAAACAATATATACTCCCTCCATTACAAAAAGATTGTCCATTTTTATTCAATAGTCAAAATTAGCATACTTTGTAAACTTAACTGACACTTCGTCACTCTGATTTGAATCAAAAAATAATATTTTCATATATTTTTCATCAAATACTATACAACATATTACATAGACATATATATTTGAGTTCACAGCTACAAAAGTCACCATCAAAAATTAAAAAGTGGATAATCATTTTGGGATGGAGGTAGTAGAAATTAATTAACCATGTTAATAAAAATAATTAAAAATACTTATTTTGACATTTTTTCCACAAATACTATACTAACATATATGCGAGTTGAAAATTAAAAAAGTCAATTATCAAAATTCGAAACTGAACGATGCTTTGGACAAAAAATTATACAATATATACATAAAAATAAATAACCTGCGGAGTTGTGATTGTTTTGTTGATTTTTGTGGTTTTGTTATTGGGTTTGTAGGTGTTCATTGTTTCAAAATGGGAGAGGACAAGTGGACAACTATTATGGAATATTTCACTTCAAAATCCAAAGGCTAATTAGTCATTTCACATTTTTGGGATCAAGAAATAGTAGGGACACCTTGACAAGATAACGATATTATCGATAACAAAATTAGCCAAATCTAAAATCTAAAATATATCGGCTACTTCGTTTTCTTACTTTATAACGACCCATCATGTCCACAATGGGTAGATAGTTCAAGATTTAACGTTTTGTTATTTGCACAATTAAGCAAAGAAACAAATATCTACTAGTGCATTTGATTTGATGTGAATCATGGTCGTTGTTTAGATTTTCTTTACGGGATCATCTACCTTGCTCGATGGGCATAAACAACCGAACACTCTTTAACTTGCAACGAGTCTGGCCTAAAACAAGTTTCACTTCAGTGAGGCCGCTACCGAAAGGACCAGATTATTTTTAGCTGGCCTACATGTGCCTTGTACTATTTTAGCTGGCCCCACACACCCCCTCAACTTCCTCCCAAGTGTGCTCATTTCTCTGATTCTCCATACACTCCATTTATTAATTAAATACCAGAGTTACCTTAAAATAGGTCGAGTCACGCAAATGACTATTTTGTCCCTAACACCAAAGTATAGGATGAATGACTATTTTGCCCTCCCCATTTGTGGGGCATAGCAGTTAAGAAGTTTCATTATGGCAAAATTGTCATTCTTCATTTAAAATATCTGTTCCCTTTCTTTCTTACATCCTCATTCCCCTACCCCTACCTCATGAAATTTCTACCCCCATCAAGCGCAAAAGCTTTACAGCCTTAGACACCAGTTTCCACAACGACGACGAAGATGGGGAGCGACGACGACAAAGAATCTCACTTTCCCACATTTGAGGATATTAAAGGAATCACCATCCGCAGATCCAAGCCGGCGAAGCAGGATATGATCCTTTTTCGAGGAGATGGACTAGATCTCGGAATTATTATGTTGGAAAAGGCAGCGGAGGAGAAGCAGCCGAGGGAGAAAATGCAGATGCAAATTATTAATCTAGCTAAATTATACATCAACTTTATCTATCAATTTGTAACATCTTTTTTTGCAATTTTGATTTAAGCAAAAAAAAATTAGCTCTTTTTCTGCAGATCGAAAAAATTAGCTCTTTTTTTGCAATTTTGATTTATAACAGATCGAAAGATTCCACAGCGCAGACCCCTGAATGAATTGATAAAATTGATGATTGCAGCCAGAATAAGTTTGAAATTTAAGCTGATTATAGTATAGTTTTGTTGTTCTCCTTTGGCCCTTTGCTGTCATTTATCAATTGGAAATTGGAACTATTAATGATAATGCACAAAATGGTTCTGTTATTTTTCAATCTCAAACTAATGGCTGTTGGATATTACAAATTCAGAAGTATGGTTTTGGTGTTAAGAATAAAATGTTTAATATTTTGATGGGGTGGGGCTGTGGAGATGGAGGCAGGTGAAAGGGTGGGGTGGTGATGACAAGTAAAGTTAAGAAAAGAGGTTGATATTTTAAAGAAACGCTAATTAATACACTTACAACAGTGTAATAAAATAAATAAGTAGGACAAAATAATTATTTTAACAAAGGACTAATGATATTTTAAGTGTGAATATAATCATTTCACTAATAAAATTGTTAGATGAGTCAAGAGGCTCTGTGACACTAAAAAAGATAGTGAATCTCTGTCCTAAGAAATTCAAGGTGTGCCTGCATTATTCAAAAATACCATACTACATGACACTAAACCATAAGATAAGACCATAAGTGCCTTTCAGCCACCAAGCCATTCAAGTAGTAGCCATGGTTGCACAATTCTTCAACTGCAGGGAAGAAAATTTTGGCAAGCAATCTAAAGCCGAACAAGAACAATGAAATACAATAGAATATCTGGGGCCTTGAGTTATATTCACAAGCTAAAATACTACTAAAGTCTGATACTCATATGTTGAAAAAGAGCTCTACTATTTCAACACCTTCATAATAAAAGAAGAGCTAAAAACTAATATACATGATGAAGCTAATACTAATTCTTTAAACATTTTAATGAAAACTCAGTAAAGGAGGCGCTCAACTACTAATTCTATCTCAAGAACCACAACAACCACTAGCTTTTCTTATATTCTGGCATCTACTACCTGAATTGCCCTACAATGGAAATGACCAAGCTGAAAAATCACTTGAAATATCAGACCGTTGGTGTCTAACCAAGTCATCTGCGCCGTGCCTTGATGTCTGCTTGAATTCTATCCGCATACATAGGTAGACATATAATCTCACCTATTTCACCCAACAGGTCATCCTCGGTTATATTGTCAGTAATGCTCTTCATGACCTGTTAGAAAACCATAACTCATAATCAACTAAAACCAAATGAAAGAAAGAGAAGGGCAACAAGGAGGAAATATACCAAAAAGCGCAACGAAGAAATATACCTTCCGATAGGTGTTAAACTCATTTGGGGTACCTTTGTCGACCCTGACCCGCATACACACCCATACCTTCTCCTCTGAATCCCATGAGCATTCAATAATTTTCCCCGAAAAATTAGAGGGATCAGAATTATCTGCAGTGAAGATACACACAAGCAGAAATAACATCATCGTAAAAGTTGGAATATAACATTTTTCGACTTCATCATTCTCTCTAAATAAGTTGAGGATTTGGAACTAAATCTTCAGAAGTCATATAACTAAAACTTGGGAAGGAAAAAGAAAGTGAAAAATGGAGAACAAGAATCTCCTCTGACAGTAGTTGATTAATTAATGCGTATGATGAAAAACATCACTTCCTATGAGAGTGAACTAGATAAACATAACTATAAAAAGAAAGAACATGAAACAATAATATTCTTCTGCGAACACCACAAGCAAACACAAAAGTTTCCACAAACTATAAATTAGAAACAGCTGCATCTAAGAAATAAGATAAGGAACTATAAGGTTCTAATAGTAAGCAGGACATCCCTCTCTAACATCATACTTTCTGTGTGAAAATATGAACCGAAAATCGCAGGATTAAGGCTTCAATAGTTATCAACCAATGAAGGGACAATTGAGAAGACGAATATATAAACAAGGAAGAAGCCCACTGACCAGGGAATACAACTCTTCCTTCCAAAAGTCTTTTCTTTCCACGGTCATGAAGATAAAGAGACTGACGATCATCATTGATCTGCCAATAAAAATACACTAGCTCAGTTAATTGATAAGCCCACTACCAGAAACATGACATAATCCAAGATCCAATGTGACAAAGAAATAAGAGAACCTCGAACATAAAATCAACAGAGTTCATTTCAGGGTATTTCCATTTCAAGAGACCCTCATGAGTGCGAGGAACATAAGGATCATCCCATCCCTGTTCATCAGGTGTAAACAAAGAGACGGTGAGAATCTTTCAAGCAAAAAAATCAGACCAACATTTCCTTCACACAAGTCTAGACAACAATTTAATGGCAAGTTCACATATATTCGAACACCCATATAATGATAGTGCCATCAGAATGCCACATAATAACAAAATATCAAATAGACCCAAACACAATGTTCTCATTCGTTAATAATCTACTCCTAAAAGAATTTATCCTTGCAGGCGTCTGTATCGAAATAAAAAATCCATACAAAGAGTGAGCAATATTGAAAGAATACTTAAATCAGTCCAATTCAAGGATTGCAAGAATCATATAAATAAAATAAATAAGAAAAAGAAACATACGGACCAAAGAGTGTGGAGTCCTGTTGATCACACTCAAATAAAAGCCGACAACTCTCCCTAATGTAGACAACAAATATAAACAAGCAGTTCAAATGAAGCACCTGAAAAATGAGACCATCTGCTTCATGTGAGAGCTTCGGGATAAATCCCTTCAACAGTTTGGTAACAGTGGAAAGCAACCAAAAATCTTTCCTCCTCACCTGTGAAGATAGCTATAATTTTTACAAGCAACTCTTGAAGACAAAAGCTCTGTTAGTTATGAAATACAAAACTGCACTAAACATACCCTAAAAGGTTCCAGCTCATATCTGTAAGTGCTCTGATAGTTTTGTCTCTCAAGATTCCGGGGTTCAATTATTTCTTTCTCAAGCATTTTAAACCGCTCATAAAAAGGCCTCTGTAAAATATTTAGTGTGATCAGCACCAGAGGATGACACCGATATTGAAAGAATATATAAAATAATTGTACCTTTCTATATCACATTACATCACTAAATTTAGAAATTAACAAGAGATGAAATAAAGAACTGTGTTCATTTTACTAATCCAAGTTTCAGGTGAATCAAATATGTTCTCATCTAGTTTCTTTCACTGAGTAAATCTTTCTAAACTTCCTCCAATGACATAAATAGGTGAGACTACAAATCTTAAAACTCATTACATCTCAAGTTCTCAACCTATTTCTTGTATCTCAATGTGCTCTTTCAAAGCTCATCAAACTTCTAGTTTAGTTGAAGAACTAGTCACCAGATGGTACAATTCCATAAGATGAAGTACTACTCCCTCCATCCCAATTTTAAAGTCCCATTCGACTTCAATAAAATTTCAAATTTGTCTCTCACACTTAAATTTTCCTCCATTGCTAACTTTTAATCAAAATGGGAATGTGTTTTGGGATTTCCCAAAATGGCAAAGAAACTCCCTTAGATTTTGGGATGGAGGGAGTATTTGAAGAACTAATTAAAAATTACTGGAAGGTCATAAGGAGCCATTGGCGATTAATCTCTTTTTTTATTTTTTTATTTTATTTTTTATTTTATTTTCCATTACGGCGTTTGATCTCTTACCTCAACAACAGATACGGAATTGATTGCCATCATGTCATAGATCAGGTATCTTCTTTCTTGTTTCTGTGAGTCCGGGACAGTATCAATTATCATTTCCCCATCCAATAATGTCAAATGATGAGTCCTTTCACCCAACTTGTACTATGATTAAAAAACCATGTCAGGTTATAATGCAACAAATCAAAATAACTAAAAAATCAGAGCAACTTTTGGTAACATACTTCATTAGTCTGTCTGCAAGGAAATCTCATCTGTACCCTCCGAAAATTAAAATTTCTATCAATCAAGTAACAACCATCCATAGTAATTAGCATCATATATCGAGTTCCATCAGCTTTCCAAGTCGCATAATAGTACCGCTGTCTTAACAACTGTAGGTTTTCTCTGCACAACATTAACAAATATAAAATTTTCATACTTGATATACTAAAATGAGTAAGAAATTTGTCCACAATAGTAAGGTGAAACATCTGAACTCTAGGCTCGAGTTGGGGAAAGACGATAAGTTAACTCAAAGCTTGACAACATTCTGACCGACCGACACAGACTACAACTATAAGCATCACATCATAAAAAGGCCATTCTGCCATCCAGTGACACTTAAAACCTTAACTATCTAATCAGGTATATGCTAATAAGCATGGCTATTAGAACCCTTAATATACTACCATAGAAGGTACATGAAGTTACATGTATTTAGGAAGTTAAGTACCTGGTAAGAGATACTGGATGTGAGCCCGGAAACTGTGCATGCCTCTGTAAGCAAAAAGAGAGAAAATCCCAATTAACGAAGACAGAGCCAAATAATAGGGAAATCATATTATTAGTAGATCCATATACGGTTTGAAAGCCTGGAAGGATAGAAGAGGTTATAAAGCCACTGTCACCATAAATCCCATTTCACACTTTTCTTCATTCACTTGTATTCTTCATTGGTGAAAAGGCATATATCAACTACTTCACCAAAGTTACAAATTGCAATGTTGCTCATATTTGAACGCCAAAAGCCCACACTTTAATTGTTATGCAGGTAAGGTGCATCAAAAGAAATTAAACGGCGTGCCAAAATATTTGTACAACGAGGAAGATGGAAAATAAAGGATGCAATTATGAAAGAAGAGGTTTTGAAACTTAATCAACTGCACTACTAATGGAAGAGAACATTAATATATAAAGTCATCCATCATAAGGAACAGTACACAGATATAAACAGGCAACAAAGAAAACCTGATGGACGGAGAATTCTATTCGAAAAGAAAAAATAGCAAACTATAGAGAATTCAGTGCTGCATTTTCATATTTTTAAAGGAATTCGCCTAAACTAACACACTCCCAATTGGAATAAATAATATGAGATTATATAGATGTGGATATTATATTATGAAATAGTAAAACTATGAGATGTAGAAACTAGAAAGGCAACAGCAAGCTCCTACCCCTCCAGGCAACTTCAGCATCTGATAGCAGAACTGCCGAAAAAAAGATTGCTGGTCATCAGGAATTTTATCTCCCAAAACATCATCATTGGACATTACTTCTTGTGTTTGCTGAATTTCCTGAAATGACCATTATAATCTCAACAGCGTGAGAGATAGGGGAGACATAGTAACTCCACACTGTGGAAGGCAACACAAGTAAAAAACAAAGATTGTCTTGTGGATAAAGACCAATGAAGGAGAGTAAAGCATGCACTAAAAATAAATACATACGCCAATAGAAGGAGCAACCCCATCATCATCGTCATCAGGTATTGCATCACCATTCAGATCAAATTCAGAAGTTTTCCAGTCAGGAGTGGATGGGCAAATAACTCCATCAATCTTCTTCTCATGATAAAAGGCGTACAGTGCATCTATATAGTCAGGTTTGTATATTCCAGGTGGACGAACATCAGCAAATGTTTGAATAGCCTGATCAAATATAGAGAACGCAATGTAAAGAGAAACATGTAATTGCTCTTTATACACTAGAAATGATGTGAAGTCAGATAGCTGACCTACTCACCTGAGAGACAGATTTATACTGTGTACGCATTAGATAATGAACAATCATATACCCAGTGCGGTTATGTCCATGAGTGCAGTGCACAAGAATGTACTTCTTTGAATGTTTCTGCCGGGCAAGAAATTGAGATACCTGTTCAGAGCAGTTTACATCACGATCAGGTTTCGTAGAAAATTATAGAACAAAATAATGAAGCAAATACTAAACCAATAGGTTCACTCGAAAACAATGTAATGGGGAAGTATTCAATATCATTCTTCAAAACAAAGCAAGTCTTATTGCACCTGTGATGTGCCTTTATCTTTCCATTTACTTATGTCAACTCATACCCTACAAATAATCATTTCTCTGAGTCTGAGGTGAACTAACACAAAAGAGCATAAAGATCCCTTGCATCCTCCTAAATCGCCAATATGACAAAAATATCTCAATATCTTAGTTGTCTCTTCCCTGATTTTTTAAATAGTTTAGCAATCGGAGAAACGAAAACAAATTTTCAGGGGGGGTTAATAATGTAGTTCTTGAGGAAGAAGGAACTAACTTCATAGACAAACGAATTAACTGATTCATTATCGGGAACTGAGTCACGTCCCCTGCATGCAATCTGTCACAAAGAGGAGATTAGGTCATCAGGATATAAATCATCAAAGCCACAGAAACAATAGCTAGAAACTCCTTCCAAGTATTTAACGCATACCTTAACATGCTTGATACCCTCCTTATTCCACTCTGAAGTTGAATAGTAGCGAGTTGTATTTGTCAAATCAATTATCAGCCCAAGCTGAAAAATATAAGTAAGATAATAAACCAAATAGGATCCATCATAAAAATATGTTTTCAATTAACACCATGACACTGGGAAACAAATTTGATAATCAGGAAAGGCAACTAAAAGAGCAAAAGATATAGTAGGTCAAATGAACTTAAACACGGTATCATTGTCCCTTCATGCTGGAAGAAATTCAAAGCAATGAATGACATGTCTTCACTCTGTATTCACATTCAAACTGTACTCATCCCCAGCCAGTTTCTTTAAAAATGAGGAGGGTTATATATAGAAATAATGAATATTGAGTAAGTGAATAGTCTCCTCAATTGCCAATTTACCATCACTTCAAACAACCCACAATACAAAATTGCCACCAAATTCAAATTAAAAGCTGAAAATGAGTTATGTATTACAGATCATGATCTTCCATTTCACCACCATCCTGGGGTGGTCAGTGGTCTGCAATGTCATTGTCTCGTCTCTCAAGCCTTAAAATATCTTCCAGCAATCACAGAAAAGTAATTATGCACTTATGCGACTTACCAACCTAAATATTATATTTGACTATTAGTGAGAACATGGTGAAGGTCTGGCATGGATTGAGGCTTTGGTATCCAGATTTGATAGTAGAGTTGGAGGAAGTTTAGATTGTGGTTAAGGATAATGTTACAGAAAAGAGTCATTTTGGCATCATTGTTATGGTGCTGAACTCTATAAATTTAGGGGAGAAATATATTATAAAGAGGGAAAAGGAAATCTTGAAGGATACAGAGGTCGCAATGGTCAAGGATAGGGCTGCAGGGAGGAGGATGACTTTCAGGGTCACAAGTGTGAGAGCACATAAGATGTTAAATCTATTACCAAACAATACTGTGGTTGACTGTTCCTGTTACCAAACATCAAGTTGCATTGGGGGAGTCCAAACATAAAAGCTATTCTGCATCCAATATCCGATATCATAACCGGGTTGCATTCCTCAGTATTAATTCTCCATTTCCCTCGAGTACATTACAACATTTACCCATCAGATACTCTATTTATTAATTTAACTGGACCTTCCATAGTTTGTTTCCTAACTTTCTGCTCCCTCGCTCGAACACTGGCGAAGCACTACTCAGCAATTCATGTATTACTTGCCTCTTAACATGATCGTCCCATTTGTTCCGAATTCTGGGATCAAGTTTGTTTTTCTTGCATCAGGTATTTCCCTCAGTATCAGTTATTAAAGAATATAATTCATTCCACTAGACTTCCTTAGCGAAGAAATCCCACAGATCCATCCTAGTAATTCTCCCTTTCCCTTAAGTACATTACTACATTTACCCATCAGATACTCTATTTATTAATCAACTGGACCTTTGATGGTTGTTGCCTCACATGATCATCATTTCTTCTAAATGTTGGGATCAGAGTCTATAGCTCCTTAATCTGTTAAGGCTTATTAGCAAATAACGAATTCAGCCCCCAGCAAAACAAAGAGTAGTTGGGACATAATCAATCAGATGATGTTCATATACCCTTAACTCCTGATCTATAATATTAGACAGTCATATTCCCTTCTTTCCTGAAATTAATGCTAGAATAGGTTACTCCAAGTAACTCTTCAGACTAATATAACATCACTTTCCGAGTAGACAACAATTGCAAGGGCATCAAAATACTAAGTTACCAACAAAAGTAAAAAATGCCTAATTCGCATTGTATTCGAATACCCAAGTTTTCACCGTTAATAAACGAATAAATATATATATGTGGGGAAAAAATGAGCCTGTTGATAAATAAAATAAAATAAATTCATTTCCAAAAGAAGAAGGAATAAAAGGGATCATCATGCTTGCCTTTCTACCCAGAACTCTTTGTTGATGAATCACTTGCCTAGAAGAGTATCTTTTCCCTGGAGGAACAACATCGTTGAAGGATTCACTTAGTGGAACCTTTGAAGGAACCATATAACATATGTCTTGACCAGATGCAGGGCATTCCACCCAACCTGCAACAGGATTGTGTAAGTGAATGCAACCATATTATAATAGCAGCGGATAACAAAACAATAATACCACAAGATAAATAAAAAAGCTACAAGACGAAACAATCATCTGTAGAATGAATCTTCAAATAATTTTAATAGCTGTCGGAGATAAACAATTAGCACAGATCAGTTTATAGTGGATGCATGCTTTTATAATCACAAAGTCTTCCAAAATTGTAGAGTTTCTCATTCTCAATATTGAAGAAGTTGGAACCAATTGTTTCAAGAGTTGTTCAACATAAAACACAACACAATATGAGGTCTAATACAAAGCGGCAGTGCATTCCTAGTAATATGTAGCAATAACAGATGTGGTTACCTGGTGGTATCCTGTTGAAAGGTTTCTTTTTCTTGTTCTGAAACATGTCATCATGCACAGTTTGCTCATATGTTGGTCTATCATCTGACCGTTGTCTTTTCATGCGCTGCATCCTTTCTTCACGCTCCTAATGAAACACAACACACAAATAACTCTGGAAAGATGAGACATAATGATTGTAGACCAAAGTAAGCACCTACATAAATTTACATCACAGAATAACAAATGCTTATGAATTTGCTTTATTAGGGACCACAATTGAGGAAGATACTAGTCACTGCTCCCACACCTTGAACAATAATAGAAGACATGCATGAGCATACTGCATGGAGGGAAAACTATCATACCCGACGAGAGACAGACATAGCAGAATGAACAGGTTCCGTTTCCTCATAATGTTCCACATATTTTTCTGGTGCGTTATCTTCTCCAAGATGTTGCTGAAAGCTCTCATCATCATCATCCGGCAACGGTGAGGCATTTAAATCCATGGTGGCAATCATTCAGCACATTCAGTAAGCATTTGACAAGATGTTCACGGTTATCTTGTGAGCTAAAATGGTGTAATATTCTGTCCTACATCAAATTCAACAAACACGACCTGAGATTGCCCAAGATTCAGTGAGGATGGTTTACCTAAAACAGTTTATGGACCTAACAATGCTTGCTCGGGATGCAAAAGGAACCAATATATTGCATTAACACAACAACAAATTAATACCTGAAAATAAGGCAATCTAAGTTAAAAGGGAAGCAATGAAAGGATTTCAAAATTAAACGGTAATCATAGGTTGGGGGATAAAGTTCGCACAACAACTACAGATTCTTTTCAGAGACAGCAATAATAATTGTGATAACTGGTGTAAGAATTGGGGCAAAATCGATTAACACATCAATACCATAACCATGCTAAAACCTCCTCAATTACACAACACAAAACAGTGTACACTTTCATGCCCTAACTCATAAAATTAAACAATAACATATAGAATGAGTTCAAACCTCAATCTCAAGTCTCCAAGAACTTCACTTTAAACTCAATTCATATTCAAATAAATAAAAATAAAACAAAAACAAACAAGAAATCCAAAAAAGATTCAATCTTTATCAATTATATCCCAAACCCTATAATTCAGTAAAACTAAAGATTCTTCAAGAAACCGAAACCCAACTCAAATTAAAAAACTAAAAATACTTCCCAATAAAAAGATTCGATTTTTATCTAAACCCATTTACTCAATTTAATCCCAATTTCAGAAAACATAAAAATAATACCAAAAAAATTAATATTTTTTAATATATTTATCTATATACATAGACACACACGATTGGACTCAGATTTGAGTGGAGTGAAAAATTGAAAAAAATAAATGGGAAAAAGGTGAGTGGTTGGTTTGTTAAAATTGGGAATTAATGGTAAAATTGGTGGAAAAGGGGGAACATTTTAAAGGGGCGGCGTGTAGGGAGGCAAAGAAAAGAGAGGCGTGCTGGATATGGACAATTCGAGGGTAATTTTGGAAACTTAGGTTTTTATAATTTTGGATGTCATGTGACAATGTCACAAGGTGCACGAGGGTTTTTATTGTGTATTGCAAATAAACTTTGGGTTAAGACGCGTTCGATTATATATATTTCATTTTGTTAATTTCATTATACATTTTTAGGTTTTGTATTTTTTTCAGAATCTGGATGATTCAAGTACGCTACTCGTAGAAATAAGGTGACGTATATCTCGAATCACTAATACCACGCCATGACCGAATTCACGACTGACCCCGAGATCACAAAACTCACCAACCGCCACTTCTTTACTGCATTCTAACTTTGTATTCATTTGGCTTCTCGCTTGTCCGCTAACTCAGGACATGTGCATAAATACCATTTGAAAAATGGCACATGATACGTATGCGCCTCGAGGTTAGCACTAACGAAAAATCGATTTAAAAAAATAAACGACATAAAATATGTGATTAAACAGATAAAATGACATACATGTAATATCAACTATTGCTAACCCACGCATTTTTTATCCAATCATTGAGGTTCACCTATGAATCTAAATCTCTCCTACTTATACTAGAGTCTAATTCACGAGTTTTGGTGTTGAGCCTTCATTTTACAAAAAAAAAAAATCATATACTTTGAGGGCAACATGACATGGATAAAAGTATCAAGAAGCAATTTGAAAATTCACCATAAAGTATCAAGAATCAATTTTTATGTATTTAATATTCAAACAATAAATTTATTCAATGTGAAACAAAACATAATTATTTA
Organism: Lithospermum erythrorhizon; assembly: GCA_019722365.1. NCBI lineage: Eukaryota > Viridiplantae > Streptophyta > Magnoliopsida > Boraginales > Boraginaceae > Lithospermum > Lithospermum erythrorhizon. The sequence continues at coordinate 262,175 of JADFUC010001357.1, forward strand.
GATATAATATCATACTCTTATCACTTAAGCACACCCCAAAGAATGTCAAAAAGTATAAAATTATTATTTCAACTCTCCTATTCAGGTAAGTATAGTTCGAGTACGTTTTATTTGTAGATAAAATAATCATTTCATACTTTTGCGTATTTTTAGTTCCTCTAAAATTAATAAAACATATAATGGCACAATCGCTAATCTACCTGTGGTAATTTTATTAATGGAGGCCAAAGAATTGGCGCTCAGACCCGACTAAGTTAATCGTCATTGTGAAACGATGAGTAAAAAAAACAAAGGAAGTATTAAGTTGTAATTCTTGTCACTATTCATTTTCTCTTGGTTTATTTGGACTCATGATCCTCTCCACAAAACAAAACTGAACATACATCAAACATTACAAACCCAAATAAATACCATCTAGGGTGTCCATAATCTCCTTTATTGATGGAGGGGTCAAGCAATGGAGGGATGTTGTACCACGAGGTACAAGAGTCGAAGCTGTGTGCAGTGCATTGTGTGAACACAGTGTTGCAGGGTCCATTTTTCTCAGAATTCGACTTGGCTGCAGTTGCTTCGGATCTCGATAGTCGTGAGAGGCAGATGATGCTTCAAGCTGGTGGTGATTTTCTTCCTGATCAATCTCATAATGTTTCTATGGGTGGTGATTTTAGTATTCAGTATTTATTTATTTTTATTTATGGATTCATTTTGGGGTTTATTTGGTTATTGGGCAAGCTTGATTTTTATTTATTTATTGATTTTTGGGGTTTTTGGTTATTGGGCAAGCTTGATTTTTATTTATTTATTGATTTTGGGGTTTTTGGTTATTGGGCAAGCTTGATTTTTATTTATTTATTTATTGATTTTTTTGGGGGGTTTTGGTTATTGGGCAAGCTTGATTTTTATTTATTTATTGTTTTTTTGGGGTTTTTGGTTATTAGGCAAACTTGATTTTTATTTATTTATTGATTTTTAGGTTATTGGGAAAGCTTGATTTTTTATTTACTTATTGATTTTTGGGGTTTTTGGTTATTGGGCAAGCTTGATTTTTATTTATTTATTGATTTTTGGGTTTTTTTGGTTATTGGGCAAACTTGATTTTTATTTATTTATTGATTTTTGGGGATTTTATGGTATTTGGCAGGGAATTTGAGCTGGAAAGGTATGATTTTTTGTTTCGAATGATATATAATGGGGGATGGAAATTGATATGTTTGTAAAGATATATTTTAGTTCAATTGAATTATTGTATGTGATTTTCTTCCTGATCAGTCTTATAATGTTTCCATGGGTTTTGATTTTAGTATTCAGGTATTTGGGGTTGTTGATTTAGGTTTATTTATTGATTTTTGGGGTTTTTTGGTTATTGGGCATACTTGATTTTTATTTATTTATTGATTTTTGGTGATTTTATGCTATTTGGCAAGGAATTTGAGCTAAAAAGTTATGATTTTTTGTTTCAAATTATTTATATTTGGGGATGGAATTTGATATGGTTGTAAAGATTGTATTTTTTACTTAAGCTACTGCTAGGCGCTTACAGCTAATTGGGTAATTTTGTTTGTTACTGGAGAAGGTATTGATCCAAAAAGTTCAAATATTTGATACATGGGAGAAAATTGGGAATGAAAGTTAATATGATTGTGAAAATTAGATTTTTAGTTAAATTGTATGTGTAAGGTATTGTTTGTAGCTAATGAACTATGACTGTTAAGGTGATTTTTCTGAGGCTATCTTCGTTTGGAGAATGAATGATTGTCCAGTTTGGAGAATGAATGAAATAGCTGCTCCTTGTATGTGTTGGGTGTTAATTATAGCCATGAAGCTGAATGGCTGAGCTTTTCTTTTAGCGTAGTGTAATTCATGAGGGTTTACATTAAGAATATCAGAGTCTAAATTTGATTGCCTAATATTGCTTATAATCCGCCAAGAATTAAAGCCAAACACCCTTTATGTCGACAATCATTGGTTTTGCATTTAACCTTACACATTTTAGAGTTGGGGGCTGAGATTTAAGTTCTATAAAGTTGAGATTTTTTGTTGGAGAAGCATAGAAACGAGGAGGGACTGTTGTATTTGTAGTTTTTATCTTCTTATAGTTTGGTGTAGGTTCAAGTTTCAAGCTCCAGGTCATTTTACCAAAGCATATTATGCGTCATGTTAAACTAGAATTGGGAAATCTCTGGGTTTACATTATGGAGTTTTGTTAAACCTTGTTCTGAACCTCTCTTTTCTAATATATTAGAAAGGATATCATTCCCCTCCTTAAATTGTTTGGAATCTCTTGACTTACTCCAAAATTGAAGACGAAGTTTGATTGTTCAAGTTGTAATCATGACTTAGTTGTAGTGTTATTTGCTCATAATACGTCAAGATCTGGATTTCTATAAATTCAAATATGACTATTAGATTTAATTGATTATGCTTATTGTCGTCTTCACTTACCTCTTCTGAGAGCCTAATCTTAGTGTAATCTTGTTGTTTTCACATGGTGAATTCGTATTATTCATTGTATGCCAAGCATATTCATTCGGACAGAATGTTTCTTATAGAATTTAGTCCATTCGATTATATTTGTTTCTTGAGGAATTTGGTTATGATTACATACCTGCGGCTGGAGTATATGCATGATATTTATAATTTTTCTAATCCTGTATTTTAAACTAGAATATGCATGTTAGAAGGATTTATTCCTTACTCTAGTTATCAGGCACAATTATGTTTCAAATTGTCATTTCAACTGGAGAGTGGAGACTCATTACTAAGGAAGCCCTGTTGATGCCCTTCTTATGTGTATCATGTCCTTGGGGTTAAGAGAGTAGTCATAAAATACCACTTATTTTCTGATGTTGCATTGGCTGTATTGATTTCTGAGCTTTTTACATGCCTTGTTTTCATGGGAATATAGTGTTGTTCTGGTCTTAATTCTTCATCCAACTGTGAATGTATTACTCTTTCAGTTTCCTAATGTGAACAGTTGATTGCAGGTTTTAGAAAAGGCTCTGGAGGTGTGGGGCTTACAAATTATTCCCCTCAACAGCCCAGTTGCCGAGCCTGCTCAGATTGATCCGGAGCTGGAAAATGCGTTTATATGTCATTTACAGGATCACTGGTTCTGTATCAGGAAAGTAAACGGAGAATGGTACAACTTTGATAGTTTGTATGCAGCGCCCGAACACCTCTCGAAGTTCTATCTTTCCGCTTATTTGAGCACTCTAAAAGGCTCAGGTTGGAGCATATTCTTGGTAAGAGGGAACTTCCCTAAGGAGTGCCCCCTTGCATCATCCGAGGCTTCTAATGGGTATGGTCAGTGGCTGTTGCCTGAAGATGCTGAGCGGATAATTAAGTCCTGCAATACAACACAGAGAGCTCATGAGGGCAGGCGTCATCCTCAACAATTTTCCCAACCCTATCAACAATTCGATGACGAATCACTGTTTGTCGATGATGAAGATGAGGATCTCAGAACTGCAATCATGGCCAGCCTGAGGGATACCTCCTCAGCCGAAACAAAGGATTCATCTCCAGAAATAATCAGAGACGAAGCAAAGGATTCGTCTCCAGAAATAATCAGAAACGAAGCGAAGGATTCCTCTCCAGAAATAATCAGAAACGAAGCGAAGGATTCCTCTCCAGAAATAATCAGAAACGAAGCGAAGGATTCCTCTCCAGAAATAATCAGAAACGAAGCAAAGGATTGCCCTCCCGAAATAGGAAGTACTGAAACAAAGGATCCATCAACACCTATCGTTGAAACGCAAACTAGTGTCTCAGGAGTTGAAAATGAGAAGAATGAGAAGGGAAATGCATAATGAATATCCATCAAGAATGATGTTTTGTTTTGGCATAAATGATGAGGATTGGTCTTTTATGAAAATATTTCGAGATGGTTCATATATACTACTTGTTCAGTTTTCCCCATTTGCCACTGAGGTTGGAGCTGATTTCTCTATGAACTCATAGAAAGTTCTGAATTTCCCCTGTTGAAGAGATGTCTCATTAATTTTGTGATCCTCCAGTCAATTTGACTCATTTTGTCCCTTCATCTTTCCGAATAAAACATATTGTTAAGACCATTATTAAACTCATTTCAGTTACATCAAGTCCGGGCCAAATAAATTTTGAGCTCAACTTGATGACCAATGCTTAGCTTAGATGGTTTTCAAGCCGAGCTGTGAGCTCGAATTTGGACTCGATGTTACTCGAGCTTGAGATGGATCATATGGTCGAGAGAAAAGTTCGAGTTTCTTATTCAAAGGGTTTTAATATACTAACCATTTTGCAACTCTTTCAAATAAACAATTTAAAATCGTAACAATTGCAAAAATAGTCAATAATATAGTTCAAAGTTAATAAAAATAGTCGATACTATCTAATGCAGGAAAACTAATTAACTAAAGAATTGATTATATCACCATCTACCATCTTTTTTCTGTAATGATATGAAAGCCTTTTTTTTCTTTATGAAAGTTAACACAATTATGGAAAAAGCATAAATGTTGCTTTAAAAAGTAAAAGACCGATATAACAATAATACAAGAAAATGAAAGCAACTGTTATTATTCATGGGACTGGGACTATCATATGAAAGGGTTTTCTGAATGTAATCAACTGCATTATCTACATATAATTATTTTTATTCCATAAAGGTACACTATTCATGATCTCCAGCAGAAGAATTTTCATGTATCAATTTCATTGGGACCTTACAACGATTATTTTGATATTTCAGAAATATCATCTAATTGTATCAAAGTCTGCTCATCCGACTCATTTCTTTTCATAGCATCGAAGATCGAATGTATAAACATATGATATGAGAAGAGAAATAACTGAATTATGCTCAAAATCATTGTTCATACATTAAGAGCGGTACAAGGGAGCTGAAACACACCTCGAATCTCAACCCAAGGACATTCATCAACTAATACATCAAAAAATTCACCAAGCAAGAAATTGGAAGGAATAACTCATTCATCATTCAGAAAGAAAGAGAACCATTCTCCAATCAGGAGCATATGGGTGCAAATCTCAACCCGAGGACATAAAACATGTACGACATTGAAAGGAACGAATGTCTCGTTCATCATTCAGAAAAATAGCAGCTCAAGGTTCAAAATGTGTTAGTTTTGTATAATGTTGTAATCATAATCGTTTCTAGCCCCCACAAAGGCTTTAGTACTCGGAGAAAGTGACATCATAGTATCTAAATTTGGAAGGAGTTTTTCCTGGGTCTAATTATTAAAACATGCTAAGAACAACAAACAATAACCAGTCTCTCACGATTTCCCTTGAAAACAAGGCAGTGATCCCCTCGAAAAATAATTTTGCAGCTTCACCAGTGGTCAGTTTAGTTCAAGAAGATTGTAGGCTTTGCACAAACTTTTTAGCCTGTGAAGGACACCAAAATTGCTAAAGTTAGCTAAAAAATGAAGGAAGTGCAATGATGCAAGCGAGCGGTAAACCTGGATAAATTTTGCAAGGGCAGAAGTACACATGACTTGACTATCTATACCTGCTCCAGTGTCAAAAACATGATCACGTTCCATGATCCGAGCCGCCCAAAGTTGGGAATGAAGCCTTTATAGAAAGCAAGAGGCCCCTGAAAAATGGTTCCAGGAAAACGATTCAAAATCCTAGTCAGGGCCATCTAGCACAAAGCAATACTGACAAATACTTATAACAGTGACATGGCAAGAATATGTGACATCTCCCACTTTGTTTTATTATCTAGCTTTTATTTGTGAGTGGCCCAAGGTTATTGCACTAAATATGGCATCAGTTTAATACAACCTTAACCAAGAAACAGGATAAAAAGCAACAAATTTGCTTACATCATTCTTCAAAGTCTTGACAAAACAATCAATTGTACTTGTGTAGGAGGGATCTCCCATCATCCTCGATTTAACCTGCAGAAATCCAGCTTCTGAGTCTGCTTTACTTGTGATTCACATAGAAATTAAAAAGTGAACTGTCTTCAGAAATGTTACTAGAAGTTCATTATTCAATTAAACCCCAGTTTTAACCAACTCAAGTTAACTAATTCCGAGAATTTCCCAAATAAAAGACCAGCAAATTCAAAAGGATGCACGGAACCGTATAAGTTGGATGATGAACAATATCGATTACAATTCATTATATCTGAAAACTTCATATATAAATTGCCAGCGAACCCAAATTGATGAAACAGGATACTATTATCAGAGAAGTAAATAAGTTGAAATACCACATCGACTGGGGAACCTATGCAGACTGCAAAGAATCCAGCTCCTAACCCAGAAAATAGATGTGTGACGACATTGTCAGTAAACCCAGGGATCTTCAATATAGTCTGCAGGAAAAAGTAGAAGCATAAATTGATTAGCACAAAAAGCATACAAATAATTATGTATTTTATGACAAGTATGAATTCTGTTGTTACCTGCTTCACTTGATCATAACTGGCCAATTCAGCTGCATTAATTATAGCATTACGAGCAATATTAGGCCCAAGTCCAGTCCAGAGTTTGACTACTCCTTCCTGAATTCCAATAGACAGTATAATCCAGAAAATAAACCCGAACAAAATGAAAAAATGAAGCAGCCAAAATGTCGTCCAGGAATTTTGGGTATATACTTGTGATTGAAATACTATGCAATAGTTTTGACGTGAAATCGATGCTGATCTAGACATTATTAGACAATAGAAAGGGGAAATTACAGTCGTTCATTGATGACATAATGCAAGCATAGAAGATACAAATAGTTTATAGATATTCACTCAGATATTGGTATTTACATGAGACTTTAATTGCCTAACGACAAGTAGGAACAGTACACATACACTCTACAGATGTTGGTGCTTTGACATGTATCCTAGGTCCAAGTATACGAGAATAAACAAAAAGCCATTATAAGTTTCTGAAATTGACCTGTCTCACAATCTTGGAGTACGCATCTAATGCTCCAGAGTAACGTCTTGGCGCACCAGGTGGCAATTTGCCTTCAGCTTGAAGCCGTACCTTCACGAGGTCTGTAGGATTTGCGACTGTGATTCCCAAAGCTCCTGCAAAATGTAATGCACATCAATTAATCAAATATCCATAACATTATCCCCATCTGAAATGCAAAATGGATGCCGTTCTCACCAGTTGTTAGTGCAGCAAGTATTTTCTTGGTCAATGGTACATCTCCAACGTGATCCTTGCCCACATAGAGGTCTTTAACCTGAAATCATTCAAATAATCCAGGAATTGCAAACAAACAAAGAAATAAATAACAAAATAATGTAAACCAATAACTAGAAAACTACAAACAATAATAAAACGTACTGGTTCATACAACCCGATCCTAAGACCCCCATATATACACTGGCGATGTAGTCCTGGCACGATCCCCTTCCATAGCGAAGCCATACCTTCTTCCCTTGCTATGGTACCAACGGTACCCAATAAGCCTCTGTATTTAGGCAAGCCTAGTGTCTCAGCCTTCAACACAGGCTGAAGTCTAACCTTGGCTGAGCAAGTTGTTTTTATATCTACACCCACCACCACACCAGACATATTATCACTAAAATTCACTCAAATCTATGCATTCAACAAACACATCATATAAATCCCATTCACTTCTTTAGTTAAACGTTCCAATTTCATAATAACATATCTACAAGATACTCATCCACTTATTTCTAACACTATCAAATAAACTATGGTAATAACACAGACACAGTTACTACATTGATAGTAACAAAATGCATTCTTCGTTAAATTAACGATAGCTTCCTTTTTTAATCTCTCCTTAAGACTTAAATCCCCAACTATGGGCGATTTAGTGACAAAATACTCCCTCCAACTTAAATTGATTTTATTTTTTAATGGTCAAAATTATCAGACATAACTTTTTGAAGTATGTAAAAATAATTTTAATTCAAATGAAAGTTATTTAATTGATTAAGGCGTAAGAAACGTTCATTTAGGAATTTTAGAAAAACAAAATGGACGATCTTTTAGCGATAAATTGAATTTGACCTCGGCGAAGCAAGCAGCGAAAGCGCTACTAGCGAAGATGCCAGCGAATGAAATGTTGGAATTTGAGCTGCCGTGGTCACCTCCCATTTTACAAATAAACAATAAACAGCGATTAACATATTAATGTAGTCGAAATTATTAGTAGAGGAATGGATCACTGCAACGTTTTTATGGAAATAACAAAAATATTACCAATCTTGGGAGGTGTGACAATTAAGACAAAGTGGGGTACAGCTACATATTCACCTATGTATTCGCATTAATTTAATCATGATTTCATCATTCATTAATTTTAATGTTCATATAACTTTGATATGTTTTCTTCATTAAATTTAACAGGGTTTTATCAAATGAAAATATTAAATTTAGTTCAAATTTATAGACCTAAAATAAAGTAATGTGTGAATGAATTTGAATTATACTAAATTTTTAGATAAAGTGCTAAAATTGTACTCTAGGGAGTAATTGAATTTGTATTTAAAGATACAATATTATTTATATACTCTTTCCATCCTATTCGATGAAGATTGTCAGCTTTCACCATTTTTTAAATTTGTCCCATTTGACCAATATTTTTTGATATAGATCTACTTTATTATCATGATTTTAAGCAAAATCGCGGTGAATAGTCTTTTTGTGGTATGGGGAAATATAATTTTCATAATGTAGCTAAAAATTAATTGATGTTTAAAAATTTTATTAATAACTAGTTGGAGATCATCTCTATAGTTTCTTTCCGTGTTTGACATAATGCTTCATTTTATATTATTATCATCATGCATTAATTATTAAACTTTCACTTTATTTATGAATTTACCATAATGCATGAAATAAATAATTTAAAACAAAGAGAACACTATGATAAATATACAAAATGATATAAACGACTTGTATCCAATGCGTTATTTTATCCTAAAATATTAAGCTTTAAACTTTGTTATTATGTGATTGATGACTTCAATAGTTTGATGGTATATTGTCTGAATATTAAAAATTAAATTAGATGATCTTTTTGGTATGGAGGAAGTATTATATTTGCAAAATTTATAATTACATTTGTGTTATTTTACATATATTTGTATTCTTTATATTATTAGTTTTAGAAATATTCATATATATCTATTTATTATATCGATAATAAACAATTCATCTAAATTAGCGTTCTTAAAATATTGCGTGAAAATCTTCTGAATCTTGAAAAAGATAATAAATGAAAATTGAGAAATACATAAAATTTAGAATTCGGTTCGGTTCGGTTATTCACCGATTTTGGGTGAATAATAGAAATTTCTTTAAAAGCTGTCATATAAGTGAATAAAAAAATAAAAATTAGCGATTAGGAGTGCATTTGGGAAAAAGATCTTGTGCAGCATGATATAGTGCAAATTCGTATAGCTTTCGTAAATGTCATGGGTTGATCGTTGGAGTTGAGTCGGGGGTTAGTCGGGGTTGATCGTCGTCGGCCAGGTGGCCGGCGTCGCTAAAACCCGTAAATGTGTAGGAGTACATGTGTACTCATCAAATGCAGTATATTTTCTGCGCTTAGAAACTATAATTATCTACGTTAGAGTATATTTGTTATTATTTTTTGTTCATATATTTCTTTCTATAGTGTATTTATGCATTAGGTGCCCAAAAAACTTTGAATAAATTAAAGAAAAAAAAAAGAATTATGCTGGATTTCATGTAAAGGTGTTTACATAAATAGCAACTAGCTTGTTAATTTTGAAAAAATTATATATCAATGACTAGTCAGGTGATGCGACGTGTTATGAATAACTGTTTAATTGTTTAATAATGTTCGTTACGACTTACGAGCGACACATACTTGGTGCTATGATGAATCCATTATAATTTTAAATATTGAACTTTTATTTAGGATTGAGTACATGTTTGTTTTAAAAGATGGAAATTGAAAAGGAAAAATGAATATGATGAAAATTGAAAAGAAAAATTGAATACGAATAAAATATTAAATTAGACGCGTTTTTATCATTTTATTTGTAATTTTATTCCACTTGTTAATCCACCGAATCAATATGGAATTACACATATTCATCCACCGAATCAATCATGGAATACGTGGTATAAAACAATAGATAATGTTGGAGAGGTGGGTGTACAACTTGGATCATTGGGTAAAATAGTCTGTGATGTCCATTGCACCAAAGCCTCCAACAATCTAAATAAAGGGTATTTTCAGAAACGTAAAACTTTAGATATACATTAAAAACTCTATAAATTAATATTCGATAAATTAATAAATTTTTTAAAATAATAATATATCGCGATCGACTTGAGCAGAGTTAATTTTTAAAAATCGATAAAATTAATGAGATAATATTTTGAAAAAATTCTTTTATAATATAAGTCTCAAAAGAAATTATAAATTAATAATTCTTAGAAATTGAAAAAATAATTATTCTGGCTTGTGAAAATATATTTCTATAAGAATAGGCGCAATATAAATATTATACTATTGAATTAAACTTATAAAATGTGGAAAGTAGCTACATATTTATAGTTCTGATAATGAAATAGTATCTTTCAAATAAATTCTTATAACTAATATGAAAATAATTATCTTATTCGCCTTATTATCTTACTTTATGCTACTTATACAGATGATACATCTTTTGAATCAATTTCAATGAATTTCAAAAGAAGCATCGTATGCTTCGTATTGTTAAAAAACTCTTTAAATTAATAAATTATCCAATTCATAGATAAATTGTAAGCTTTCTAAGTAATAAATTTTGTCGTTTCCAACATTATTAATTTATAAAGTTAATTTATAAACTTTTTACTGTATATGTGGTACTCATTTTTACGTTACATAGAGTATTGCAATTTTCTTGAAAGATGTTAATGTGCTCCGGTGGACATATACACACAATTCATACGGAGTATTAGTTATTACTCTTCCGTCTCTATTTACTTATTTATATAGCTTCAAAATATTTTATTAAGAATATAGTAATTTCTTATTTTATTGAAAGAAAATTATAAATAAATGTTAAATAATTTTAAAAAGTTTAATATAAAATATTCTGATAAAAAATAAATGATCAATTAAGCAGAGAAATAAAGAAAATTCACCGTGATCAGTAAATAGGAAAATCGTTATCGAATATCCAACAAATGTAAATTAACCATTTAACGTTTTTACCGGGTTACATATCTATTTACACTACTCAATACTCATCATTTCAAAAATTAAGGCCATTAATATCAAGTTTTATTCATTTCGTTGTAATATTTTTCAAATTATTTCGTGTCCATAAAAGTTAAAAATATTAATATTTCGTTTTTTTTAAACCGGAACTGCATCGTGATTCGTGTGCACGATGAAAAACTCCCGATTCAGTAAATAGACTTTGCTTCTCTCAATGGGGAGTTTGAGGTCGCGCATGAACTTCAGAGCAACTCAAATCCGCCATTGTCCAAATGACAATTTATTTTCATATTTAATACCATTAAATTGTTCCAAACTCATATCTATAACCATCCATTATGTTTAGAATGGGATTAAACACAATTCAAGAACCAAAATAACTACTCCCTCAATCTCAATTTACTTGGAAATTAAAAAATACTCATAAATCCCATAGATTATTCGTTTTGATTTTTATTCGTTTCTTGAGCTTTTGGCCTTAAATATTTTGTTTGTATTATATAATGCGGTAAGCTATCGATAAAAGCTACATTTCAAACTCTTTTGTTATTATATTTTTTATAAACAAGTATTATCTAATAACGAAATATATTTAAGATCGAAAATTAAAAAATTACAATTATAAAAAAAATGAAACGTCTTTGTGAAATGAAAAAGATACTTTATTAAGAACTTGATTAATATTATAATATATCCCAAAAAAATACTTTATCCAAAAATATTTATTAAAGAATAAAAAGTAAGAATCGAAGATAAAGTTGTATTGTTCTACGTGATCAGTAAAAAGCGATAAATTTTTACTAAATGATGTAATTAAATTGAGGCCGGAGGGAATATTTATCTTTTCAACCAACTCTAAATTTCAAGTATCCAACAATCACAATCACAATCAACATCTTTCCATTCTCTTCCCTTGTTTAAAAATTTGAGTTTAAAATGATACACCAATATTGAAGGACCAAAAAGACGATAAAATGAGTTTAAAATGATACAACAATATTGGGGAGCTAACACATATACAAACGCCCAGAAGGAGGAAAACAGAAGTGTTGGGAGTTCCATGAGTAAGAAGATATTGATACCTGCTCCACCATATAAGTGGTCGAGAGCATTAAAATAAATGATTGATTAGATTACCATGTAAGATATTGATCAAAATAATGCATTCAGAAGCGCAATGCATACCGATACAAATGAAAAGTTCCAGAGCCAAATTCATACAACACCATTTTGATAGGAACAAAATGAAAAGTCCAGAGCCAAATTCATAACAAACTATTTTGATAAGAAACAAAATGAAAAGTTCCAGAGCCAATTTCATCGAACACAGTTTCGATAGGAACACAGCAGAAAACATAAACGCAGCAAAAATAAGGCAATCGTTGGAGATTCTTTTCAAGAGAGATCCAATTAAGAGACAAACTAATCAAAATGTTCTCACGCTGAAGTTACTTAAAAAAAGATAATTCAAAATTTGGTATTTGGTTACTATGCTCCTGAACTACATGCAGGCCACAGTTCAAATCCTGCAACACAAGTAAAGAGGGAAGGAAATCAGATGAGTGGAAAGCTGGGCATGGTTGCATGCATGTACCACACAAATAAACATAATATAATAGTGCAAGTCCAAAATCAGCTTGAGCTCAAATTGACCTATAGTAACATGTTTAATAATCTGAAAGCTTTATCTGAAAGACGGATATTCAAGAGAAACAAACTTCTGTAAGTTGCAGTCTTTAATTAGTTAACTACTTAAAACTAGAATACCAATTTTAATCTCACAACTAAAGTGTAAAACTCAACACATATAGACAAGTTTTTTGGGATATGAAATGGTTTGATCTATTTCCAACTACAACTTACAACCAATAAAATTAAGTGTTTGGCATGATATAAAAAACACAAATGTTATGAACCAAAAGAATCTGAAATGACCTCAGTCCTCAAGTACCAATTGAATAAAATCCAAATGAATAAGTATCCATTGATTTAAAACATAAACAATAACTCCAAGTAGGTGTCCTTCACAATTGACTTATAAATCTTGGATATCATTATTTTATAACCGTATGGTAATATTTCCATGCATAACAGTTTAAAAAAAGAAAAACAAACCTCAAATATTGCTGGGGTACATAGAAGACCACTACTCTAGCTCCTGCAAAGGAGCACAGAAACATTCCATGAACAATATTACAACATTTTTTTTACAGAGGTGCGAACTACAGAAAAAAAAATTATTTTTACCATGGCTTTGGGTGGAAGGTTAGACTTGAACTTAGCACGAACAACACCGGTGTTACCATGAGGCCTACAAACCTTACCCCAAATGCATCGGTAGTGTGAATTATCCTTCTTTGTTTTGGCCTTGTATATGTAAGCCATCTTCTTCCCTAAGTACCATGCTACATCCTCCTTGGTATTCACTCCCTCAATCTGCACCAAGGATGTGTTTGGATACTGGTTCGACTTGGACCTACATTATAAATTACCATCTTTAAAATTCCGACATCATATTGAGAGAAATTTACTCATGGAAATGAAGTTACATCTAATTGCCAACAAAAAAGAAAATGAAAATACACCCTATCCCACAAAGATTGTCCAGTCTAATTTTCAATGGTCAAATTAACAAACTTTGTAATCTTAACTGACACACATATCAAAACTATCATTTTAATAATAAATTACACTAAAAATACTAACAATTTATATATTTTCACCAAATATCATACTAACATATATAAAGATACTTAATTTAAAACTTAAAAAGTCAAGCATCAAACTCAAAACTGGACAATCATTTTGGGATGCAGGGAGGAGCAAACATACTTCCAATTAACAAATTAACTACATATTTAATAAATTTCTGAATTCGACATGCAACATTGTCAAGATGACAAATTTAGACATTTAATCTCTATACTGAATACATTAAAATATTCACAACTCTAAAACCATCCAATTAATTTCAATTAAATCCAAATCCAATACAACTACCCAAACAAAAGTATCATTTGGTTACCTTTTGTATCCAAGAACTGTTCCACGAGTATATAGCCTACATAACAAAAAACCCAACATTTATTAATACAAAAATGTGACAAAAAACATGTATTTTTATGCATATATATAATCAGATGTATACATCAATATAGGTGTATAAAACAGTATATAATATATAAAATTGTCCCAAAATAAATGTACCTAACACGTTGTCCTTGACGACCCTTCACCATTGTTGTTTGCTGAAGCTTAAAGTGAGCTGTGAAGACAAAATCAGAAACCCTAATTTTTTATAATTGGTGGGGATTATATGTTGGGTTTATAGAACTGGACAATTATTTTTGGATAAGTTGAGTACTAGATTAGGACAAGGTCCATTTAACTAATTGGACATGGAACATGGACTGACCTGTGTAAGATAAGTGGGCTGGACTGACCCATAAACTATTGTATTCTCGATGCTCGTTTTGACATCGGAAGTTGGCTTCAAAAATCGAAATTGTTTGTGTCAATTCATGTAGTTGTTTCAATATTACCTAGAAGAGTCTGTATTCATGTAGTTGTTTCGATATTAACTAGAGAAGAGTCTGCATTCATGTAGTTGTTTTACTATTAAGTACGACATGAGTTAAGAGGGCATTTGAGTATGTAGTAGAGCTAAGAAGTGACTGATCACCACCCTTAAAATATCGACGTATCTATTCACTAAGTATTGCTTAGAAGTGCTTTTAAGATAATAATGGTTTCAACTATTGCATCATGGGAATGAGAAGCTCTATAAATACCTAAGTACCATCGGATAGAGGGCTAACACTGTTTAAGAAAATTATGATTGCACAAGGATTGATTGATGTTTCTCATATTTGATTTCCTAGCTAAAGTTATTTGGTTTGTTTCCGTTTTCAACACCAGTGTCCTACAATTATGTTATACTCCCTTAGTCTCATGTTCAGTCTTGAAAGATCAAAATTAACAAACATTTTAGCTTTAGTTGACACACAGAATTTTGATTTGAATCAAAGTCATTATATTAATAATTAAGAAAATTGAAAGACATTTCATTCAATATAACTTTCATCAAATGTTATACTCCACGGGCGGTGGAGGTAGTAATAGTAACTCGTTAGGTATTCTTAAAGATCTTATTAGGGCATAACTAGTTCGGTTTGACTGATTTTTCTACAATGAAACATTACTTAATGGTCGTCTAGTAATGTCGATTTTTGGATCGGTATAAGTGCCTCCCTCCATTATCCTAAATGTAAGAGAGATTTTCCCAAAATAGAAATCCCTTAAATGGTTCTCATTTTGAGCAAATCATGACTCATAAAAATTATCAATTCAGAAAGGTATTCAAATTTGCAAAAATAATATTCCCTTGCTAATTTCCACCAATTTTCACCTCAATATTCATCAATTCAACTCAATTTTTGGCAGGATAATTATTAACTATGTTAGAATCAATTTGGTGAATTTTCGATTTTTATCGAATTTAATTAAGAATTGTATTCGTGAATTTACTTTCCCGGTCGTATAAAAAATGGCTAATTTGGGCGTGAATGTCATTTGGTGGTGGATTGTCAATTTGTATCACGGATTGGGTGGTTAGGGTTCTTAATTTCGATTTGGAATTAGGGTTTTGTGGCTTTTTATTTAGACGATTAGAACCCATTTCATTGAACATTGATTGAAATTATGCTGCCCAACAATTTGGTCGGCATGCTTCGGTGGAGGCACGTATTGTTATAGTGGTGTGGGTAATTGATGCGGATTAGACTGATGCTACGGTTTAGTTTCAATTGGTAATTCTTTAACTGAAGTCTTATTCTCCAGCTGAATTGAACATTAACATTTTCATTTAGGGCGGTGTCTTTGCGGTTTCTTGGTTTTTGATGAGTGAGGCGGTTTTTTAATTCCCGGCGAATTAGGATTTTCAGTGGGTTTTGCGATTTAGAACTTTCAACTTTTCCAATCGGTGCTTTCAATCCATCCTTTAGGGGTTTAATTTGAAAGTTAACGTCGTGATTAAGAGGTATTGCGAGAGTTTTTCGGATTTGGTAGGATTGGAGGCGGATTTTTGTATTTGATTTTAGGGTTTCTTGGTGGTGGTATTTGGGGTTCGGGTTTTAGGGTTGTTTTGATATTTTCTTCGGTGCTGGGTAGAATAACTCGATTAGGACTTATCTTAACCACTCGCTCATGAGTTTCAACTTATTTCTTTGTGGTGTTGGTTGATTTGTGCCCAATTGTTAGGGTTTCGGATTTTGGGGTTGGGCGCTTTCCACTTCTGATTGGGGTTAATTTTCTCTTGATTCTGTAAGTGCGGCCATAGAAGTGGGTTGTGGGCTGCGTTCTTGTTGGGGAGATTCATAATTGGAGGTGAAAGAACGTTTTCAATTCAAAATTCCGAGGAGTTCTCTTTGATTAAATGTTGGGTTTAATTATTGCCTCACAATCATTGTGTTATTGTTTAATTCAGTTATTTGGGTGTTTTTTCTGGTTTTGATTAGTTTATGTTATTATTTTATGTGTTTTTTAGATTCGAAGGCCCAAGCTTTTTCTTGTTTATCTTTGTGTTGGGGGTTAATTGTCTTTCGAGGTGGGGGGTTGAGGGAGTTTTTGTTGTTTTCTTGTTGTTTGATGCGAGGTTGCGAGGGGTTGTTCTTTGCGTTAGGTGGTGTGGCTGGTTTTGGCCGGTTGGTGGTTTTGTGGGTTTTAGAGGCTGCGAACATTTGTTTCCCATAAGGAGGGCTAGTGCGTAGAGTTTTAATAACTTTTGGCCAAGGGGGGTGGTGGTGTGAAACCTAAGAGTGTCGGCTGGTTTGGGGCGAGGGCGTGAGGGTATAAGCTGGTATAGGGCTTTTGTTTAGGTTGGAGGATCGCGTTGAAGAGGATAATTCGGGATTGACTAGCGATGTGTGGGCCGGTACTAAGGAGGTGGATGGAACTATGTTGGGGTTGAACTCACAGGGTGGATGAGTTTTCCCCGCTTTAGTGAATTCCGGTTGTAAATGGAATCTAAGAAAGTGAGAACATGGAGTGGGCAAAAAAGGCAACCTTGTCTTCTTCCACCAGAAGCAGTATAAAGGAATGCCGGGGAATTTGAACTTCTTCTTGAATAGCGAAAATCTGCGGATCAGGGGATCAAAAATTTGGTTCACAACTTAGAATTAGCGTCTTTTGGCAACTCACGGGGGCTTAGGCCTTTTAGTGGTGGACTCTTGTATTGATGGGGGTGATGGCCCGGCACGCACCGTTTTGGAAAAATCGGAAATACGAATATGGTTAGGACCGCTAATTGATGACGATGCTTTCATGCATCTCAAGTGCTTGCTAGCTTGGGACTTGGTATGGAGGGGCTCTTTGATGATGAGGTGGCGGGTGCTACTCTTTTCCGGGATGTGTTGGATACTACTGAGGCTCGGTTGGATAATGACATTGCTGGGTGCTTCTTGGGGTGGAGTAGGAGTTCTCGGAGGAGTTCTTTGTTGAGGGTCCATGCAGGACCTTGGGTCTTCAGGTGCTCGAAGAGGTCTTCTTTGAGTTGAGCTTGTATGTGGCTACTGCTATACTTGACCAAAGCGAGGCCAGGAGCAGCGGCCACAAAAAGCGTTGAAGTCCTCTTCCCGAAGTAGAAACGAACTAGCTTGCTAAGGGGATGAGACTTGACCGTATTGAGTCGAGGGGCAGGTGATTGTGATAGAAGAGGAGGATGAGGCCCCGATTGATTCCAACAGGGTTTACTTGATTGGTTGTTTTCTTACAGTATATTTCTGCAGAGCTGGCGGTAAGGATGTCACCCGGCGTGGGGGAGTTAGAGTGAAGATCACCGCTATTTCAAGGGATGGACTATCTTCCGGTTCCATTCTGAGGAGGACAAGGACAAGGTCTTCATCGATGGGCCCTACATGATCATGGGAGAGAGACGCATGGCAAGCATATTCACGAGATAAGTTAGGAATCTGATCGAGATCTGGAATGGCGAGTGGGCTTCAGTTAGTAGGGCGACCTCTACTGTTTGATCGATGCGTGAGGAGATCACAGGAGGCTTCACATCTTGCCGGATTAAGTGAGGAGTAGACATGAGATGTGCCCCAGATACATGAGTTCAGTTAAATGCTTCCGGGGGTGTCATTCGCTTGAGAGGGTTTCTTATGAGGACTTTAGCAGTTTTTGCAGCAGCGTAGTCGTTTGGGGACCGTTATGAGATACCCTGATTCAGGAGAGAGAGAGAGAGAGTGCCGTATGAAGTGCCATAGGGAGGGTGAGTAGTGTGACGGGGAAACAAATCTCGGGTTGCCCTCGATTCGATTTGCCGCAATTGGTTGAGGATCAGGTGCTCAGTGATGTTGAGAGGAGGGTATGGATCGGTTATGCAGCTGATGTGGTAGTGATCTATCAAGGGATTTATACAGTGGGCATGATTAATGGGAGGAGGTGAGGGGCTAAATCCCGAGGCTGCCGACTCCGCCTCACATGTTTGATTCGTCGAGAGGAGGCATTTACCATTACGAGTTTAGGAGTTTACGACCCATTTCCCGGATAAGTGTTAAGTGTTAGAGCAGTTATGGTCATCTTGATTCCTCTTCTCTTTCGATAATTCGGTGGATGCGAGGAGATTTATGATGATTCGCCGAAGGGGGTCTTTCCTCTCGAGGTCATAACAACGAGGAGGTTTCCAAATCCCTTTGGTTGATCGGTAAGGGATTCTTCTTTGGAATGTTCGGGTTACCGGTAGGGCCTCGGATCTGCCTTTCTTATCTGGTGTTGGAATTTCGTGAAAGTATGAGGAATAAGTTATTTGTCTTCTTTGTGACTAAATGTGATTGACCGTGATTTGATTTTTTGTTGCTATGAGAATCCTCTCGTGGGAGTCTTCTACTATCCGGGTCATTTGATGTTCTTGAAGTGAGTGACCAACAACTGAAGCCTTTTTGCCCAGTCGGATTCTTAGTGACTGTTATTTGTTTATGGCTACTTACGTTTATCCCACATTCTGATTGTTTCCCACATAATAGATTTATCGGAGTACCTTACTTAGTTAGATTGTTCGATTCGTCACCTTAGATTGTCTTAGGGGATTTCAGTATTTCCTCTCCCCCAAGGACAAAGCGAGAGAGGATAAACGGCAGCATTATCTCGCCGTGATGCGGGAAAGAGGTTTGTGATAATACGAGAGTTTAATTGGATGCTCGCTTCTTTGGAGTTCTTTTTATACTTGGAATAATGGATCCCTTTGGTCAGCTTCGATCAATTGATGATAAATCCCATAATGAGTGGCTTTGGGTGATGTCGCCTTTGCGAAGTTGCTTTTATGGTGCCCTCTTGATCATTTGCCTGTTGCTTTGCCGCAGTGTCCACTTTCGGAAGCGGTTCCGTTCTTTTAAATTTTATAATATGTGGCTCAAACATCCCTCTTTTCTTGAGTTGGATTACGCTTGGGAGGCAAGAGATCCGGGGGGCGGCCCGATATGTGTTATATGGGAAAGCTGGTGTTGAAGAAGCCTCTTGGGCTGAATAGAGATGAGTTTCGAGTATTTTGACAAAATATCGAGGGTAAAGGCTTTAAGGATGCTACTATCAACGGATGGATTACTCGGATGATTGATTTGAAGGAGGAGGTTAGGGTGCTCGAGGCGGAATTTCTTATGCGGGCCGATGGGGGACTTCTTTAGCGGCAGGGTGTACTCATCTAAGTTTGAGAGGATCGAAGCACCAAGTATTTCCATATCGCAGTAGAGAAATAGAACAAGCGGAAGAAGCTGTATCGATTATTTGGTCAAGGGGGATGGTATTAGACCGCTTCCAAGGGAGAAAGTGACATTTCTCTTTGAGTGGATTTGCCCCGGCTGGGTTGATGGGGCTAGCACCCGTCGAGCCGATTAACTTGGATGTCTTGAGGCTTGACACTTAGTGGAGACGGATTTTGAACTACGCTTAGGCGCTCTAGTTTACGTTGAGGGTGGAATGGGCCCTATTTGACATTAAGGGATGAGAGGGCTCTGAATGCAGATGGGTTTACTATGACCTTTTTTAGAAGAGTAACAAGGATCTTATTCGAGGATGTGGTGGAGAGGTCGAGAGTTACACTCTTCAGTGATTGTAGGCAAATGAACCATTACCATAATTGCTTTTATCCGAAGGCAGACCATGATCGGGTGTAGAACTTCGGCTTTGTGGGTGTGCGAATGTTGTGTATAAGATGCGTCAACAAAATTTTGGCGGCGCGTGGAGGCATCTTCACAGCCTCGTTGATAAGAGTCGAGGTGCTTTAGTTTGTGGACGAAGTTTGGTTGATGATGTATTTTTAGGCGAGAGATTGTTAGAATGCAGGTGTTCTTAGGACTTTGCTCGTGTCCTTGCGTTGAGACCTCAGGAAGGCATAGCAATCTTGTCTTGGGAGTTTTGGAGAGGCTGTCTTGCTGAGGGGCCTCGACTTTCCAAAGGTATTTGTTGGATGGGTGATGGAGTGTGTTACGACTGCTTCATACTCGGTTTCCATTAATGGGGAGATGCATGGGCACTTTCCGGGTCGTCGGGGTTTTGAGATATAGGGGATCTATGTCATTCTTTGTTCTTCTACGCTTTAGAGTACTTCTCCGGACATGCGGTCAGGCTGCTTCCCGGTTGCCTTTCATCAGATGTATAGGGAGGTGGAGATCGCTCATATTGCTTTGTGATGATCTCGTACTTTTCTCACAGGGGAATATCTCTTGGGTATTTCTTGGGCTAACATGTCGTTTGGAGGCTGATATTACGGACTTGGTCGGCTCTGCTAAGTCCGGTGTTTATTTAAACTGTGGTGAAGGGACCTAAAGAAGATCTATTTGGCTTGGTTGGTTTTAGGAGGAGCACCTTTCGGTTCATTATCTTAGGATTTCTCTGAACCCTCTAAGTTATACATTACTGGGTTCGCCTACAATTGGCCGCTCTGGTATATTCGGCGGTGAACCTTTCTCTTTCTTATGCGGGCCGGCTCGAGCTGATTAGTTCCGTTATTCAGGGGGGGTTGAGTTTAAACCGTGCTTATCCCATTCGTCCTGCCATTGTCTCCAAAATCATCTCACTTTGTACTTCCTTTCTTTGTGTTGGGGTAAGCGAAAGTGAAATTTGAAGATATTTGTGCTCCGAAGGATGAGGGGCCTTGAGTCTTGGGATGTTTAGACTTGGAGTGCACTCTTACAGCGATGCTTTCTGGTAGACTTCGCTTTCGATCTTTGAATCCTGCAGGTTCAGTGGGTTCATGAGAATTATTTGAAGGGAGTCTCGATTTGGGATTATGTCAAGCGTCGGAAAGACTCCCTCTTGATGTGGAGTTTGTGTGACCTCCGGGATACCTTGATTCTTTGCGTATGGTGAGTCGTCTTTGAGGCCACGTTGCGGGTTTGGAGGGTTGTTGTGTGGGGGTAAATTGGTTTCTAAACTGGTTTATGAGAAACTTCAGATGCCCCGTGTTAAGAGGCCTTGGATGTCAACTATTTGGAAGGTTCATTCCCCCTAAATTTTCTTTGTTGTTTGGTTGGCTTGAAGGGACAGGTTAGCAGTGAAGAGCCGAGGCTCCGTTCTTGGACTGGAGGATACATTGTGTTTGCGGAGTCTCCCCGGGTCGGACATCATCTCTTCTTTAAATTTGCCCATTTACTTGTGCGTTTGGAAGGTCATCGAGATAATGGCTTGGTATTGGAGGGACATGTCATTATCATTTCTTTCGTCAGTGAATCTTTGAAGGAGTACAAAGATGCGTCAGGTTTAAGGCGTCCCGGTCTTTTAACATTGGACTAAGTGATGTGTTCATGAGGGGGGTGCTCGCGTTGTATTCTTTTCGTAATCGAGTTTTGTCCCCAAATTGGGTTTTTTTCACGATAAGGTTTAATGAGGCAACATTATAAGCATATGTTGAATGTCTTGTCTTTTCATTATTTTGGATTTTTTATCATACGGGTTTTTAGAAGGTTTAACGAGACATATTTTAGTTAATTAGACATCAAAGGAGAGTGTTATGGAAATATTATATTATTGGATGTCTTACCAATGGAAATAGATAGCATTTTGCAAGAAGAATGAGCTTGATGAGCAATCAATTAGTTTACTTATTTAGAGATTAAATGATACCTTATTATTATCTTGGAAATCTATAATATAAATTTCGTTGTATTGTATTGATGAGAAGCTTGATAAAATCATCGCAAATTCTCTCTCTTATATTTGCAATACATTTATATTGTTAACAGTTATATTATGCTTAGCATTCGAACTATTTTATGGTAATGTCCTCCATGGCCTCACATGCATCTCATACAATAGACCAAGCAAATATATCACCCCGCCTGCTGGTATAAGCTGCTAAATAAATAAAATGACTAAAGTCAAATTTTGAGATATAATGTCTACGTGGAGAAATATTTGCCTCGTTTGTAAGTCAATTATTAGGACGACCTTGATGAATCCACAAACTCCATCAAAGTAACCATTTATTAATAAGCTAATTTTCGATACTGAAATAAAGTTTTAATTTAATTCCAAATAATAATTATACTAGTACAAACGTCAGGAAAACATAGAAAAATCTTCAACTTTTGACAGACTAAAACCTGCGCAGTCCAATAACAAATGTTTACACAATTACAATGTGTTCCGATCTCACCAAGTCTATCGAATATCTACAACATTAAAATAAACATCCAAAGGAATATGACCATTTCAAGTCAATATATGATGAACTAATGACTTTTGCATTTATCACTCCTCAATAATGGAGTTATAATGGTTCTACTCCATGCATTATCGCCTCCCAATCAATGAAGTCTCTTGTTGGTGTACAGGACCAATTCAGCCAGCGTTTGATCTAGTTTCCGTAGGAATATTGATGCCATTTTAAAAAGTGGAAAATCGTTACATTAATGACCCATTAAAATTATTGTCATGTAAATTTACGGAAAACTTAATTGTTAAATGTACTTCAATTAATCATAAAATTAAATCATTCCTTTAATCAATTAATGTCATTTTGAGTCATGGCTCTCATTTGTGTCTTGTCAATGCCCTTCAATAATTTTCTTCAATAAAGACCATTTATTTGCGATACTTCTACAAGTTTCAACAAATACATGCAACCTTTCATTTCCATTAGAAATAATGAGTTGTGTATTATGTTGTGTATATAGTTTTGGGCTAGCGTATATTTAGCCCATAGTTTGTTATATTGTAATATTATATAATTTTTGAGATATCAATAATATCAATTGAGAATTTCTAATTTTACATGGGATCAGAGCCAATAAGGCTAGGACAAAACCTCTAATCTTTTTTCTCCATAATTTCGACCCCGCCTTGTGTATCTTTTGTTGAGTTGTTGAGCTATTTTTCGGGCTGGCACATTCTTGTGGGCGGTCGGCCCTGCGTCGTCGCTTTGCGGGGGGCGATCCCCGCTGGCAACCCGATTGGGGTTGCAATTTTTTGGTTGCTCTTTATAAACTGATATTTTGGAGTGCGGTAATGGAGGAGCCGATCGTGCACGTTGGGTGATATTTTTGAGGCGGGTCTTATTTCGTTTGAGACGTAGAGGTTTAGTTGGGTTATAACTTTTCATATATAGAGCATGCATGAACATATGCAAAATAATCATCTAATAATTATTGAGAGAATATTATTGAATGCATCATCGATAATATTGAGAGGCTTTGTGATTGAGAATCTTGTCTTTATAAGTATTCTTTCGATTGAGTGTTAAACACGGTAGGTGATTGTAACAATCTTCGGATATGGTTTTGAGGGGAACTTGTAAAAATCGTGTGTTATTTATTTTTCGCGTTTATACATGCGTTATTATTGTTTCTTTAGATTTGGTGATTAAATTAGGCCTTAAATCACATCAATTGGTATCAGAGCTAGTGTTCTTGATTTAAATCTGAGATTCAATGTCGAAGAACGAAGGAGTGATGACATATGCTTGTCCAGAAACGTGGTTGCTAATGTTGCTAAAGAGACTATGGCAAAGGGCCTGATGAAGGCGTTGTCAAGTTTGTATGAGAAGTCGTCGGCTAACAACAACGTACGTTTAATGAAGCAGTTGTTTCACTTGAGGATAATAGAGAGAATACTCCATGTTAGACACGCTTAATGACTTATTAGTTTGATAAATCAATTATACCTCTCTTTTCGGTGAATTTTGATGATGATTCTGAGAAACTTAGCGATATTATTGACATGCTTTAAAATAGTTGAGAATCGATGGGGCTATAGTTAGTAACTTCGGTAGGTAATGATAAGTTGGAGATTAAAAGGTTCGAGCAGAAGTTTGAAGAAATACATAAAGCGATATATGAGAGAAGAGGTTAAATTGAATGTAGAAAGAGGTAGGAACTGTGATATGGGTAATAGCAAGAATAAATGGAGGTCAAAGTCGAGAGGTAGGAGTAAGTCGAAATTTGGAGGACGTACTCTGGAGTGCTGGGGTTGTGGCAAAACGGGTCACATGAGGAAGCACTGCAAGGCTTCTGGAGGTCGGGACAACAACATAAGTGACGTCAATGTTGTTGATGACTACGCAGATGCACTACTCTTTCGGATGATTGGCTCTAATAGTTCGAATCCTCGGTGCAATTAAATCGTTTTATATTACACTGTCGGATAATGTTCGAATTATATAGCGGGAGATTGTGGGATGGTTAAATGCTGGCGTG
The DNA here is from genome assembly GCA_019722365.1 of Lithospermum erythrorhizon. Taxonomy (NCBI): domain Eukaryota; kingdom Viridiplantae; phylum Streptophyta; class Magnoliopsida; order Boraginales; family Boraginaceae; genus Lithospermum; species Lithospermum erythrorhizon. Next base: position 287,041 of record JADFUC010001357.1, read on the forward strand.
GGTGAACCATTGAATATTATAGGTATGAGAGATGTAAATTTGAAGTTGTCGAAATGGTTACACTTTTGAAATTGATAAAGTGAGACATGTACCAAAGCTAGTGAAAGAGCTTGATTTACGTTGGTCAATTTGGATGAAGATGGCTATCGAACAACGTTCGATGATAACGGTGGAAAGTGGAAAATGGGTAGATTGTACCCTTCTTGGAAGTTACCGAGGATGACTGGCATTGAAGGTTTGAGAAGACGAGGTGTAGCACGATTGTTTGCCGTGTGGGCGAAAGGTATGAAATTACTTGTCTCAAATCATTTGTCACGTGTGTTAAAATCGTTGATCATTATATACGTGAGAGTTGTGTTACAGGTAAGCGAGAAAAAGTCAGTTTTGTTAAATGGGGTTAAACTGAAAGTAAATTAGGCTAGAGTTAGTTCACGAGATGTTTGGGGACTTTCTTGGGTTCTTTGTGGGAGGTTAGATTTATATTATCTAACCTTTATTGATGATCTGACTAGAATGGTTTGGGTTTATTTCATGAAACATAAATCACGAAGTGTATGTGTCTTTAAACTGAAGTTATGGTTTAGAGCGAAGTGGGTTGAAAGAAAGTGTTTGAGATACGATAATGGGGTAGTATATTGATAGTGATTTGAAACAACAATTGCTAAGAATGAGATATAATATAAGAAGACTATTCCGGGAACACCCCAACAGAACGGAATAGCCGAAAGAATGAACAGAAAGCTAAATGAACGTGCTCGGAGTATGAGGTTACATTCTAGTTTACCTCAGATGTTCTGGGTTGATGCAATCAATATTACAACCTTAGCGATTAGCAGGGATACCGATCCCACTAGACTTTCAAAATTCTGAAGAAATGTGGGGTTCAAAGAGGTAAACTTATCTTTGAAAGTATTTGGTTGTTTAGCTTATGTTCATGTAGATGCAAATGCTAGAAGTAAACTTGATGCAAAATCTAACATTTGCTATTTTATTGGTTATGGTGATGTTGAGATGGGATATCGATTCTATGACTTGAAGAATCGAAGGATCATACGTAGTAAGGATGTGGTCTTTAATGAAGAGGTGTTATACAAAGATAGACAGAAGGTGTTGGAGGAAAAGTGGAAAGAAGAAAGTCACTGACTACAAAATCGAGGAAGTCGCGGGACAAGGCGTATGAGCTGGGTTTTTCAATGGCATATCTTAGATCATTGCCCACATGAAATAGCAGAAGATCCTTTTTGTCGGCGTACCGCCTACGGAGGAGGCTGAAATGGTGATAGGAGGAGGAGACAACTGAGGTTGAAGAAAATACTTCTGATGCTAATCAAGAGGAAGAAACACCGAGATAGAAGATCGGAAAACAAGCAGGACGACTGGAGATATTCTTCCTCTACTAACCTTTTATTGTTAATTGACAAAGGCGAGCCTATTAGTTATGATGAAGCAGTACAATATGGTGATTCAATTAAGTGGGAGTTGGCGATGAAAGAGATAAGGAACCAGTGATGGCTAATATGACGTGGGAGTTGGTTAAACCGGCAATTAGCCATAAGAGAATATTAGACATATAGATTACATCGAATTAAGGAAAAACGAAGATGGAAGTAAATAGTGCAAGGCTCACATTAGTTTGTCAAGGGATTTCGATAGAAAGGAAGATATTGACTGCTTGAAATAATACCGCCCGTAGTCAAACTAGTGACAGTGGAAGCATTACGGGATTGGTAGCAAGGGATAATCTGCATCTTCAGCAGATGGATGTGAAAACTGCATTTTTACATGGTGATCTAGATGAAGAAATATTCATGAAGCAACCTCAAGGTTTTGAGGTTAAAGGAAAAGAGAATTTGGTCTGCAAACTTCGGAAGAGCTTGTATGGCTTGAAGCAAGCTCCAAGGCAGTGGAATATTACCTTTGATAATTTTATGAAGAGGTTGAAGTTTGTCGGTTAATGAAATTTGTCCTTCTTTATTACATGAGGAGGTTCGAAAAGACAATCATTCTACTCTTTTATGTGAGATGATATGTTGATTAAAGTTAATTTCGCGGAAGATTAACATGTGAAAAGTTATCAGTGGAATTTGTGATGAAGGACCTAGGTGAAGCGAAGAAAATTATGGGGATGAGAATAATCGAGGAGATCGGGTTTTACTGCAGAGATTATTATGAAAGAATACCTGAAGAAGGTGATCAAGTCGGTTCAACATGTTGGATGCAAAACCAGTTAGTACCCCGATAGCTGCTCATTTTCAATTATCTATCAATAGCTCACTTTGAGGCGAGGATGAATTAGTGTATATGGATAAGGTCTTTATAACTTACCAACGATGGAGTAGTCTTATGTATGCAATGGTGTGTACTAGACCTGATATTGCACATGCAATGGGAGTTGTAAGTAGATATATGTCTAACTTGGAAGAATATTGGGAAGTTGTGAAGTGAATTTTAAGATACTGAATGGTAGTCTTTGAAAAGGCTGTTTAGAAAATGCGAGTTAGGGGTTGATAGGATAGATGCGATAATGGTGGTGATGTTGATAGTAGAAAATCTATTAGTGGATATATATTCACGTTTGGAGGTACTGCGATTAGCGGGAGATCTAAGTTGCAACCTATAGTAGCATTATCTAGTTGTGAAGTTGAGTATGTTGCTATGGCTGAAATTGTGAAGGAGATGATATGGTTGCAAACTTTTCAGAAGGAGCTGAATCTTGAGCATGGAAGTAATACGTTGTACTGTGATAGTCAGAGTTCTATTTATCTGGCGAAAAATCATGTGTTTAAATGCTAGGATGAGCATGAGAGTACCATTTCATACGTTCGGTGTTGGAGAGGGTGGAGTTCTAAAGTTTGAGAAGATTTCAGGAGATCGGAATCCAGCGGATATGTTTACGAAGGTGGTGAACAAGGAGAAACTGATGTTGTGTTCAACTTGATTAACCTGGCCCGAATAATTTGAAGGGGATGCTGTAGAATGGGGCTTGAAGATGGTGATTTGAAAAATATCTTCAAGTGAGAGATTATTAGTGGAGAAGGCTATTTTTGAATTTATTCTTGTGGAAACTGATAAATTTGCATTGGCACTTTCTGAGGGAGCTATCATGGCAATAGATTAATTTTGCAATTTTAGTTGCTACTAGAAATGATCGACCTGGAGTCGGTTGTTGGAGGAGCCGATCGTGCGGAAATTTGGGGTGATATTTTTTAGGCGATGTTCAGCTCGTTCGAGATGTAGAAGGTTCCTAGTTAGGTTATAACTTTTCTATATATAGAGGTGCCTTGTCTATGAGTTTTGTATCACAAAAATAATCATCCTAAACAATTCTTGAGAGAATATTATTGAATCATCATCAATAATATTGTGAGGCTTTGTGATTGAGAATACTGTGCTATAAAGTATTACTCAATTGAGTGTTTAGCTTGTTAGGTGATTGTAACAATCTTCCGGATTTGGTTTTAGTGGATTTCTACCGCGAGGAGCAGACGTACCACTTGGCATTGAGGGAACACGTATAAAATCGTGTGTTATTTATTTTTTGCATTGCCATAGTTATTATTGTATGCTATGATTTGGTGATTAAATTAGGTCTTAAATTACATCACATACATCATGTCCGACGAAACCAACCCCACCCTAAAATCTTTCTTGACTTGACTCTTTCGGTAGGAAGCGGTGGTGCTCGCATGGAGACAGTCGAGGACCCCTACGCGCTGACCCCCTACAGCTACTATGCTCCAAAATTGATCATAACTTTCCGTTTCACTTGAGTTCTAATGATAACCCAGGCAATATCATTGAATGCATTGCTTTTTACTTGGCCATAGTTATGATGATTCCGAATCTCTTAAGTTTGTCGCTTATTGCATGAAGAAAGTTTGGATTTATTGATGGTGCGTGGAACTGCTCCTTTGCAGGAGCTTTGGTTGCTGATTGGCAATGTGTTCAAGCCATGCCTGTCCAATGGATTTTAAATACTATCGATTCGTCACTGAAGAAGACGATACCCTATTTTGAGGAGGCTCGTTCGTTGTGGGCTATTTTGCGATGTCGTTTTTGATGTTGTAGTGGGGCCAGCATAGTAAAATTTCAAGTACTTTGGCGAATCTGGCAGTCCCCCGCGTGTCGATTGGAGATTAGTTTGGTAAGCTGCAACCTCTCTAGGATGAACTGGCTATGTATGATCCGATTCCTTCTTGTTGTTGTGGTTTCTACATATGTGATTTGGGTGAAAAGTTTTAGAGGAAAGCTTGACAATGATCTAAAGATTTTAAATTGGGATTTATGGAGAGAAATTTGGTGCTTTAGTTCTTAGTTGCTTTCTCGGATCCTCCTCCCACTTCTAGTTCTATCATCCACTTTATTCATATTTTCTCTTGAACTTCAAGTTTCATATTTATTCATTTTGAGGATCGACTAATATAGGGATATTTCAATTCAAGATAGTCTATTTTTTCGAATTGTATACTATTCTCCCCACCGATGTTGAAAACATTGATATATTAATGAAAATTACGTGACAAATTAATTTCCATTTGGTTTTCGGTATATAGATGTACATTACCTTAAGGGTATAATAATTATTTAACAAAAATCATCATTTGTGCATAGTACTCGAATATATGATGCAAGCATAACTGGAGGGTAAAATATGTGGTTTCTAACCAAACCAACTATATCGGGAGTTTTATAAAGCGAACAAGTGTTACTACATAGTGGCAAATTTCCTAATAATTAATTGGGGTATTTATTGATCAGCGGGAGTTTACATTATGAACCTCATATAAATTCTTCAAACCTAATAGTTTATTGGCTCTTGATAGGTCTCAATTAAATATTCAATTATTCTTCGCATGTAACTTAAGGAATGGTCTAACGGGTTATGCCAAATAATAAAATTTGGCGTAATTCTCAAACTTCGGTTTGACAAAGTGTATTTTGATATCTAACCCATGTTTTGTTACTTAGGATAACAATATATTAACTCTTACAGAGCCTTGATTGATTTTGCTACACTTTTTGACAAATATTAGCTGCTAGAGCCTTGATTTTTGTCTCGATACGGTAGATAATTTGACATATGTTTTAAAGCGTTTAGATTCCTTTCAGACTTAGAATAATATGGTGCATCTTGAATACATATTTTTTGAGGCACCGATCTGTTATCTCTTCGAGCATTCGATTAGAATTTTTAATCTGAATAATTGCTTAATGACACTCGCTTCTTGTGTTTATTAGATAAGAGAAACATTTCTTATATTTTAGAATGTTATGAGTTGTTACACACTATACATAGAACATATTTCTAATATCCATGTTGTTTTGTGACAAATCTATTGAAAATTGAAAATCATACACACGGTAAGTTCCCGAAAGATAGGTGTGCCCTGAGGGTAGCAATGCAAATCTTTCCTTAGCGAGAACTAGCCTAGACATGTATAATCCTGGCATTACCAACTATGTTATAAATTCATTGTTCCTTCAAGTGATATGTTGGCTCATCAGGCATTCAAGTAAATGCACACTACTGTGTGTGATAACATTTTCTTCCACTTGTTATCAAGTAATAATTTTTCTCGATCGACTTGACATATGAGTTGAATTATACTAATATATAAAAACAAAAGTTGGACAAACATAAATAATATATACCACTTTAAGGGTATAATTATTTGCTTCAAGGATAACTACTTAGGGGTATATATTATTGTATATTAACATGTAATGGTATTGTTATGTCTTTCAAGAGTCAAATAATGTTGGTATATTCCGCCCATTTTTCTTCTTTGTCTTTGAAGACTAACAATACTATACAATTAAAACTTGAAATTGTACATCAGTGCGCATGCACCAAGACTCGATCTTGAACTCGAAGTAGATACATATTTAAATCAGCATAGTTTAATGCCTACGCACTCGTTCAATTTCATTAGATTGCAGTACTTACGAACCTAGAAGAAAGCGATAAGGTAGTAATCAAATTGAGAAAATCCATCCATGTAATTGAATATGTATTCTTTTATATAATATGAATCTTGAGTTCATAGTGAATTCATATGATTTCATATTATTGTCAAAATAATGGGGACATTGAGATAAATTCTTGAAATATTCAAAAGCCCTTGGTATATATGTTTGTCATAGTAAGATGCACTTGATATATAACTAATGATTTTGAATTAATAAGTCTTCGAGATTTAAGTATTAAATGATTGTCTTCTAGACTGGAAATAAATTTAATATTTGTCATATCATAGATCAAATAATATGTGAATCAAATACTTGAAATAAAAAACTATACTCCGTTATATTAACAAATAAATTCACAATTTATAAACACATTTACGAAAATACTAATAATGGAAACATACACCAATCTAATTAAGCGAGGAAGCATACCGTATTTTTATAAAAGACTATTGAACCCAATAATAATAAAACAAGTTACATCGTATAGAATTGTTTAAACCCCGTATGTTTAATAATGGGTTTGTTAAATTAGAACCTTTCTTGCATGAAAAATTCGTTTATCTTGGTAAAATCTTTAATTTGCCTTTAATTTAATTTGAGAAGGAGCGATTAACTTAGAAATATGATATAACCTTGCTAGGTGTATAATATTTTTACTCTTTGAAGCTCAGCCCGAGTCACTAATGAACCATCGTCGCCCAATACTTGTATTTTATGTATTCATTCTACTAATTTCATGAAAAATAAAACTTAGTTAAAAGGTGTAGTATTACCTCAGTTGGAGAGCATTATCGTGCTACTAACGTGTTATGAATATAACTAAGAACAATGTAAATACACAGAGAGAATAATAAACAAGGAGAATGATATCTTTTTATTAACTTTGGTGATGTTATCTGATCTGTCCCTGATGAGTCTTTTTGTTATAGGTTTCGATATATATCACGTAAGGTAATTACTTGGTAAATAAGTAATTTGGTAGCGAAGTCACTAACCAAGCACCATGTCGATTCATACTCCTTTATTGACGGACAAAACATCCATAATATTTTCATAACAGTATATATATATATAATAATCAACATTTATATCATTGTTGATCATAAAAAATATTGCTTCTAGTCAATTTTTGAAAAACTTAGCTTCTAATATATATAATGATGTTACAAAATTTGAAAAACTTAGCTTCTAGTCAATTTTTTATTTTATTTTATTTTATGATGAGTTAGATAATTATAATTATAATAATCAACATTTATATATTTTCCACTATAAAAATGATACTATGGAGTATTATTTAAATCATTGTTGATCATAAAAAATAAATGAATATATTAAATAATTGAGTCAAATAAAAAGCGTTGACACTACAAGTTGAGATAATAAAGTATAAGTACATTATTGTAAGATAATAATATGTCAGTGACGATTTTAGAGTAATAAGTCTCAACTAAATACGAGTACAAATAAAACTTGTATGTATTAGTATGTTAATATAAGTGATCACGAAATATAATTCTTATGATGAAATTTCAAGATCGAATCTTTGTAGTGATAAAGATCGATTTTTTTTATAGAAAAAAACAACATAATTACGGCCCTAGCCCAATGGCGCCCCTGATGGCGGCAGAACACAAAAATATTAGTATATTACCATGGTGACGCATGTCTTGATGAATTTTGTTTTTTTACAAATATAAAAAAATTGTTCCTTTTTTAAGATCTAATTGTTCTCGCTAGGCAAAACGTGTGAAAGTCTTTCCATATAAATTCTTCACTTTTGCTATTTTTAATCTCCATTGTGAAAGTTAAGAGATAATTATTGATTTGGTATCGAAATAATTGGATCGAGATTATTAACACAGTGCCAGTATAAAGTTGTTAAAATGATCGCGAGAGTACTACAAAGTAGTTGCAAATTGGTCTCGAAATGCTTGAAAGTTGCCAGGTGGTGCGGCGTTTTTCGCTTTAGCGTTTAAACTTGGGTTCTACGCCAATTTGAGGGATCGATTTGCAATTTTGTGGTAATTTTTATTTTACAACTTTTATATTTTTTGGGACAAAAAAATAACATCGTCCACTTTAAAGCTCATCAACAATTATCTCTCAAAGATAGTATCCATTTTTCTTCATTATTTGAAATACCGTGTATTGTAGTCCCAACTAACAACTTTCCATATACATCAAAGTATTTAAATTCAAACATAAACGATCAATGTCTATAACTGCATACATCAATGCATGTACTCAAATTTGACCAAAATAATCGTAACAATCTTTGTAGGTAGGAGGTAGTACTACTATAAGTCTATAACTAGTTGAAAAACTGTTAATCTAGTGTGTGATTGGTCAACTATCAACTGTATGTGTCATTGATGTAGTCAGACGAATAAACACATCATACATATAAAATATAAATATTTATGGTTTAAATATTTAAACTGAGATAATAAATAAAGTAATTAATTATTTAAGTAAATTTATAAATTATACCTTTGATTTATATTATAATTCATTTTGTTTATAGTTATATGATTAATTACAATTTTTTAATAATAGATTTAAATATTTTATTACCATATTATTCTTCATTTTCAAAGTTTAATAAAGAATGCCCTTAGCCTTAAGTTATTTTATTTATTATTAGAAATTATCACTTTTCTCTTTTAACAAAATAATGCACCTTATTTTATTTTATTTATTATTAAAAAACATCACTTCTCAATTGATTAGTAGTATAAATTATTCACAATTCTACTATTTAATTTTATTTTATAAATTCATTTTAACATATTTTAATTGATGATTGTCTCAATTATTTGCACAAAAATGAATTACCTTATTATGAAATTCTCTCAATTTTAGCCATGCAAAATAGCCAAAAAGGCCACACATTAGATGTCCTTGTTCGAATGTGAAATATTTCAAATGAATTACATTAAAAATCAAGAGAATAAGAATGACATACCTCTTTTAAAAGTATATCTCGTGCAATAAATTTTGTAATAAAAAATTAAATCTCAATAGTATATATGTGATTAATATTACTTGAAATGGAAACTTTTAAAATTTTGACATAAATAACAGTTTTAATATAAAAGGTCACTAAGGGGGTGTTTGTTAAACTCATTAAAACACTTAAAAACTTAATTAATTGACAACTTAATTTATTAGGCTTTGTTAATGGTATTTTAAGTCTTTAATAAATTAAGAAATCTTTATCAAATACTTAACAAAAAGATAAGTTAAAATTCCTAACTTATTTTACCTCTTAATCAAATAATCTACTTGGGTCTCCTCTTTGCAAATTTTAATCCTAAAAGAAACAACCTGTACCGTTTCGCTTACGTTCTTCTTCTCGATTTATCACGAGGTTAATTTTATCCTTTTCTATTCAATTTATAATGCTTGGATATGTTATTTTCAATTTTAATTGTTTATATTTTATTGATATGTTATATTGTTAATATGAAACAATTTATTTTTTATCTGATTGTTTTGTTAATTCTTTATATTGTTAATATGAAGAGTCAATAATTCTTTGTATTTTCAATTTAATTCTTTGTAATTTAATTATTTTGTCGTTGTTTTGTTAATTCTTTGAAGTTAATTAGGATAATTGACTAAGAATCGTATTCGTTTTTTAACAAGCGAGGATGTCTAGATTATATTTTCGAATGAAGACAAGTAGTTATTTTCTTATTAATTGAAAGAATTTGTGGCTATTATCAATTTTTTCGGTATGTATCTTATAAATGATTTATTAAATTCTTATATTTTTTATAAATTTTAAATATTTGTGTGATATTTAAATTTGTTTATATTTTAATATTTATTTAATCAAATTATTATATTTATACTACCCCCTATTCTGATCTAATTAATAAGATTTATTATTTAATTATTTATTATAGTATTATTTATTTAATATATAATTCATATATAAGTAAATAATTGGGTAGAAACAAAATTCTCAACTTGACTCAATTAAGTCTTTTTCTTTGACATTATCAAAACACCTAAATATTTTTGATATTAAATTAATTGATTCGGTAATTCAAATTCGGTAATTCAATTTTAGGACTTAGGTTTTTAGTTTTTTAGATTTAACTGGCTTTAAATTAATTCAAATGAAAACAATGTAATAATGCAATGGCGTTTAAAAAAAAAATTAATTTTTTAGGTGGTGGGACAGATAGTATAAATAATTTAAATTAAATGGCAATATTTGTAATTTTTTGTGAATTACATTTATATTTTAGTAGTTTGCTATGGAATATTTTATCTTTGGAATCGGATTGCGTGGAGATTTAAGTTCGATAGCGGAGAAATTAACTTAGAAATAGAGCAGGACTCGAGGACTTTTTTAATATCTAGATGTGAGCTTATCTTCATCGTCATTTTGAGATCATTAATCTTCTGCTCCTAGGGCCGAGAATACCGTCTCCCCCTTGAATTTTTCTTCCATTTCTCTTGAATTTAAAACTTGAGCTTCGAGATCGTTTGTAGAATATCTTTCTCCCCATCATTCTCTTTGAGTTAAGGTAAGAAGTTTCAAGTCTTTCGGGATATTTCTTGGGTTTTGACATAGTTTACTTTTAGTTGACTTTCCATAATTCATTTTATGATGAATCTTGATTGGTTATGGGTTACATTGATGTATAAGTGATTAATTCGTGATTTAGAATCGTTCGAGGATGTTATGGGTAGGAAGGTTGACTTTTTAGGTTTTAGGTTGACTTTTGGGTTGATATTTTCTAAGACTTTAAATGTGTAGGAGGTTATGTTGGGACTTATTATAGTTATTGTGATATTAAATTGGTGATTTAAAAATTGATTAAAAGCGTTAGGTTGAAAAAAGTGTTAATTCCAAGTTGAGTTATAAATTGATATTTCGGAGTATAGGTTGTTAATTATGGACTGTTGATTAAGCCCAAAATGATTTATAAAGTTGATTTGCGGCGATTAAGTAATCGGGATGAAATTACAGCGAGGGGGAATCGATTGGGTTGTGTCGATGGGATTATAATTCGATAGTTTATCACGTCATGTTAAATTTGTTTAGAGATAGTTCCCTAAGAGTTGGTTATGTATCTTAGAGACGCCGGTATAGTAGTAAGGTCTTGATTATACTTTACGGGTGTTGTTTAGGCGTTGATCGTGAAGAGCTGATTCGCTTGATCGTCTTTCGCCGGTATAGTAGTGGAGTCTTGATTATACTTTTGGGTCTTGATTATCTTTGTTTGAGAGTTTTGTTCTCGGTGGCTGGTGTCGGGTGTGAGGAGGATCTTGCAGTCTGATTTTGATGTGTTGTCTATTTGTTTTGATTGTTGAGGATGCCCAAGGTGTTCTCGAAGATTGATCTGGTTTGGTTATCGTCGAGTTGAGGATCAAATGAGAGGATATTCAGAAGTAAACTTCCAGACCGTTATGGACTATTATGAACATAGTGATGCCATTTGGATTGACTTAAATGCACCGGCGGCACATGGATTTGATGACAGGGTGTTTCGGAGTATCTGGATGAGTTTGTGGTGGTATTCATTGATGATATTACGATATAATTAAGAGGAAGGAGGCATGAGGCATTTAGGTGTGTTAGGACAGAGGCGGCCTGAGTTGTATGCCAAGTTTCGAATGTGAGTTACGGTTGGCGAGGTAAAGAAATTCACAGGTCGTATTATTTACGGCGAGGGTATTTGTGTTTGATCCGTAGAAATTGGAGGCATGAACAATTGGGAGCGTCCTGAGTGTGACCGAGGTTGGAGTTTCTTGGGGTTATTTGGTTGGCCATGGTCATCAAAGGACTTTTCACCCTTGATTGCGGCATTGACGAGAAAAGGTTCCAATTTATTTGGGGATGATGATTTGAGGATTGTTGAGGGGTATTAAAGGGAAGTGGCTCGGCTCAATGTTGGCGATACCGTCTGGTTACGAGTGCTCACGTGATTTATAGTGATGGCAGCGTCGAGTTGAGTATGATTACGATGCGAGAGGAATGGGAAGGTGATTGCCTATGCTTCCCGGCTTGATTGAGAAATCACGGGAAAAACTATCCGACCCCGTGATTTTGAGCTAAGCGGCGATAGTCTACTGCGTTGAAATTGGAGCCTTTATACGTATGGGGTTAAATGCGATTTTCACTTGTCATAAGAGTTTGAAGTATCTACAAGCCTTGAGAGAGATTTGAATTTGAAGCGGAGGAGGTGGATGGAGTTCATCGGTGATTATGACTTGATTGATGAGTACCAGGAAGGCAAATGTAGTAGGCGATCTGTTGTAGAAAGGGAAATCAAGGACCAGAGAGAGAGATGAAACAGCTGGGAGTTGATTTTGATGTTGGTAGCGATGGGGAGATTTTCGCCCATATGAGAGTTCGACCAGTGCTTGTGGATCGGATCTTAGAATTGCGGGGAGATGAAATTTGCGGGTTATCGATAGGGATGGCAGGTGGAGTCGGATCAGTTCGCATTTGATGAGTGGGCCTTGGGGATGAATGGCGGATTGTACCGTGGTACCGGATGGTGAGAGGAGATTCTTGATGAGGCCCATAATACTTCCTCATAGTACAGATTAACCTGAATGTATCGTGACTTGAGGTTGACGTATTGGTGGTCGGGGAATGAGAGAGATCGCGAGTTTGTGGCAAAAGTGCTTGGTTTGTGTCGGCGGTGAAGGCCGAGCATAGACATCCTAGCAGTTTGTGCGGGGCTATTCTATTAGAGCGGACATGGGAGAATATCACCATGGACTTCGTGTTGGGCTTCTAGGGCGTTGAGGCGACATGATGGAATTTGGTGATTATTGGATAGGTTATCGAAAGTCGGCTCATTTCCTACCTATCGGATCTACGGATGGGCTGAGACTAGCGAAGATTTATGTGGATCGGTGTGAGGTTGCGGGGTTCGGTATGCGATTATTCGGACCGCGATCTTGGGTCGCCGAGGTGCGGAGGGGGTTTCCGGAGGCCTTTGGGGACTAAGTGGAGTTCGGTACATCTTTTCATCCCAGGGCAGAGATAGAGCGTCGAGAGGGCGATCACGGACATTGAAGGATATGCTCAGAGCTTGTGTTGCCCCAGATAGAGGATTCGCTTCTGGCGCGGCGGCTTCCGTGCTAGTATTGATATGGCACCATTTGAGGCATTGTATGGCGGAGATATAGCACTCCGGTTGTTGGAATGAGGTAGAGGAGAGAGGAAAGTCTATGGTTCTGAGTTGGTCGAGAGTTAATTAGAGCGGATCGGGTTGGTCGGCATCGAGGGCAGCTTCAAGATAGGCCGAGAAAAAGTATGCGAGATAAATCCTTGAGTAAAACTTGTCGTTTGAGGTCGGGGCTTGATGTTCACAGTGTATCTCGTGAAGGGAGTGCGATTTGGGAGGAAAGGGAAGTTGAGTCCCCGTTATATTGGACCATTTGAGATCCTTGGGAGAGTTGGCTCCGTAGCTTATCGGTTGGCGTTGCCTCCGAGTTTAGATAGGATTCATAATGTGTTCCATGTGTCTTGTTTGAGGAAGTATATCCCTGACGAGTCGCATATTCTTAGCTCACCTCCAGTGGAGTTGGAGGAGGACCTCACGTTTGAAATTTTGGACGGAAGAAGGTTTTGAGGAGTAAGACAGTGGCCCTAGTGAAAGTCCTGTGGAGGAATCAGCGTGTGGAAGAGGCGACTTGGGAACGTGAGGATGAGATGAGGGAACTAGATGCCGCTGACTCTTCGAGGAGATGTGAGTTGTATTGCTTTTGTTTGGTATGGTATTTGATTTTGTGTTATTATATTTAGTACGCTTGATTGTTTGAGGGTTGTTAAATTTGAGGTGAAATTTTTATTAGATGGAGTAGATTGTAATAGCATAATGTTTAAAAAAATAATAATAAAATAAAATTTTAATTTTTCGGTGGGACAGGGGATAGTATAAATAATTTCGATGATAATATTATTTCGTAAATTTTTAGCGAGTGATTTAATTTAGTAGTTTGCTGTAAGGTCCTATCTTTGGAATGGGGTTAGAGATTTAAGTTCGATAAAGCGGAGAAATTAACGAAACGAGCGAGACTCGAGGATTTTTAAATATCTAGTCGAGCTTATCTTCCACATCATCATTTTGAGATCATCTTCTTCTTCTTAGCCTATACTCTGGGCCGAGAATACTGTCTCCCCCGCTTGAATTTTTCTTCATTTCTCTCTTCGTTGTCGCTCGAACTCAAGATCGTTTGTAGATATCTTTCTCCCGTCATTCTCTTCGAGTTAAAGGTAAGAAATTCGAGTCTTTCGAGAGAGATATTTCTTAGGTTTTGACATAGTTTACTTTTAGTTGACTTTTTCCATAATTCAATTTTATGATGAATCTTAGTTGGTTATGGGTTACGCTTGATGTATATAAGTGATTAATTAAATTGATTTTAGAGATGGATTAGAGGATGTTATGGTGAGAGTTGACTTTTAGGTTTCGGTTGACTTTTGGGTTGATATTTTACAGACTTTAAATGTAGGAGGTTATGTTGGGACCATATTATAGTTATTGTGATATTAAATTGGTAATTTAAAATTGATTAAAAGGCGATTAGGTTGAAAAAGTGTTAATTCAAGTTGAGTTATAATTGATATTTGGAATTATAGGTTGTTAATTATGGACTGGCGATTAACTAAAATGATTTATAAGTTGATTTGTAATGATTAAATGTCGGATGGAATTATAGCGGGGGATCCCGATTGGGTTGTGTCGATGGGATTATAATTGATAGTTTATCGATCATGTTAGATTGTTTAGAGATAGTTCCCCTAAGAGTTGGTTATGTATCTTCTAGAGCCTTGGGAGATATAGTAATGAGTCTTGATTATACTTTACGGGTGTTGTTTGGCGTTGATCGTGGAAAAGAGGCCGATTACCTTGATGCGTCTTTCGCCGTTACACCATTATTAAGTCCTTGATTATACTTTCACGGGTGCTTGATTATACGCTTTGTTTGAGAGTTTTGTTCAGTGGCTAGGTGGTGTCCCGGGTGGCGGAGGATCTCGCGGTCCCGGTTTGATGTGTTGTCAAGCTGTTTTTGATTGTTGTATTTTCCTTTTTGAAACTTTGGCCTTGTCGGCTGTTGTCATTTGTATTCGGAAGGATACGGTCACGTATCATCTGTTTACCCGGCATTACTTCTTTGGGATATGTTATTGTGTGTACTCTTTACCAGGTTTGGTGGTTTCGATATCGGTGATGGATTATAAATTTTAAAAAGCTTGTTTTGATGTGGGAAACTTAATTGTGATCATTTTTTGGATGAAACAAATTGTGTTTTAAACTGAATCGACCATCGGTTTGGTGACTCACAGTGTTCCGGATTATAATGACTCTCACCTCGGCGTGCTTTGGTCGTTCTAGCGTCTCTGGAGTTGTACATCGAATGTTAAATCAATTAAGTAGATGCATACCTATAATATACATATTCATGCATGTATTTTTAAGACGATAATATCGATGAATTATATTTTATATAGAGTGAAAACTAATATAAGTACTATTATGACAATATACTCTTATTTAGTTTTCATCAATACTCTCGGTTCCTATTTGTCATGCCAGAAAATTTTTCTTATTCAAGACTTTGCTTGATCTGTTTACTTTTCAATGCAACCTTTTGCATTGAACTTTTAAAATTCTTTAACATTATTGGTTTGTCTCCTAATATTCTTATTTTCATTGATTTATAATTTTTTATCTCCTTGAAAATAGTAAAATTAATTATCCTCTTAATAAATCACTTTTAAATAATATGATCAAGTACATTGGAATGGAGGGAGTATTAAATATTGAAGATTGGATTTTTTAAATTTTCTTTCATATATTGAATTCAACTCTAATAAATTATTATCTCTATAGTTTATAGATAAAGATATTTTTATTTAAGCATAAAAACTAACATGTTATTATATTATAATAAAAAAATTAAAAGTTTGAAATAAAATATCAAAATCTCTTACACTCTCCATACTGAATGATTCAGCACCCTTGATTTAAGTGCTCAAAATTCAATAAACTTTTACCACTTCTTCGATAAATAAAATTTTTGATTTGAATAAATTTAATGTCAAATATTAAAGTAATTTGAAAATATAACATAATAATTTAGATATATATTCTTTAATATATTTTTTGGATTGAAAAAAATTATTTTTCATTCACAGTGAATAATTATCATATAAAAACTTAAGTATGAGTAGATTAATATAGGCTTATTTGAAACAATAATGATAATGGTAATAATATATAAAGACTTCTTTGAGAAACTCCAAGAACAATTATTTAGTATGTTAGGTTTATTTCTAGATTACGTATGATATTATACATTGAAGTCGAACTAATGATGACTCTCGGATGCTATTAATATAATTCATATTATATTTTATATTTTAGAATTTGAATTAATGTGTTATGAGACTATAGTTTTGCCTATTTTTTAAAGAAAAGAAATATATTTTCACAATATGTATATAATTTTATTATTGATATTTTTCTTGTTTAAGCAGTAATTAATAGTGTGAAAGGGGAGAAGCAACTCACACTTTTATAAATAGAGATTGATTAGATTCAATTTAATATTAATATTCATTCATTTCTAATAACTTGCTTGCATATAATTACTCATTGGACCTTCAACATGTTTTTTAATTGAAACGATGATTAATATTCATCAATAATCTATAAAATTCACTACATATACAATTGAATAAGATGATATTTTTACATCAATTGAACATAAATACTTTCTCAATACATAAATGGTAATAAGATAAAGAAGGCGAAAGAAAGCACGGAAGGTGAGAATGTCATCCAAATGTCATCAAATGTCATCAAGTGAGTATTTCATTATTGCCAATTACATTTTTGTGACATTTGATATGTGTTACACTCGAACATATAAAATCGTGATACATAATTTGTTTATTTTAATAAATTTTAAATATACATAAAATACATGATTATTAGCCATATGAATACAATTTATAAAAAAGAAAGTAGTAAAAATATGAATACAATTTATGTAATTAATTGATAGATTAGATGGACGATCAATAACATTTAAAGGACAAAAATGCACAAAAGGGTAATAAGGGATAGACCATCTCAATCTCATTTTTTAGGAAAATGCTGTTATTATGTGTACATCGTAGGAAAATCCTTTTTTATGTAAAAACCGAAGTTCCAAATCCTTTTCTATATAGTAACAGGACAGCCTAATAAAAAAACAAAATCCTTATATTGACTTTTACTTTATGTTCTTTATCATTTAACTTCGTAATCTAGTTTTAGTGGATGTTCTTGCTTGGTTAATCATTATCTTTCTTATTTACAACATCATCGTTAACATGATTGCTGCAGATTCGATCAAGCATCATCATATCTTTTACCACATTAGAAATTGATAATAATCATTGGTTATGTTAAAAATAATATTTCCTCAGCTCATTATTCGACCAAGAAGCATGATTTGTTTCTTAAATTCTCATTGTTATCTACACGATCCGATCATCATACCCCGCGTTTTCCACACAATTGTAAAATATATATCCCCTCAACCACTAGTCTCTTGCTCATAAATGTTAATAGTAATAATGTGAAAATACTATATATACAGCATATTTAAATTCAAAATTTAGGTTGTAAGGAATAATAAATTATTGGACTAGTGATAATATACACAAGAAAATATTATAGTTTTCCTCAACTACTAGTCCATGTCTCTCTGATTATTATTAGGACATTGTAGACATTGAAAATTTATCAAAAATAATAATTAAATTGATTAAGACGAATTAATCAAATTAATTAAAAGTCGAGCCACTAAAAGATGTCACGTCGCTGATTAGGGTTCTCGATTAAACCCTAAATTGAAATTAAACCCTCGATCGAATAAGGGTTCTCGAGAATCGAAACCCACAGAGAGTGTCAGTTAAAAGCGAGGCGTTAGCGTTAATTAACCCTAAAATTTAGGCTGAAATAGGGTTAAAACTTATTACTCGCATTAAATGTCGATTGGAATTAGAGCTTTCAAAAAACACCCGATTTATTGATTAAATCGGCTATAAGGAACATTCCGGGCTTAGCGTGGCTCAAAATGAAAAATCTAGAAATCACATGATTCAAATAAAAGACTCCAAAGTTTGGGGTCAAAGTCAAAAGCTCCAAAGTCCAAGGACCTCGAAAGTAGGCTCTGCATTAGGTTTCTTGGTGACCAAGTTGTGTTTTTTATCAGGTCCAAATCTTGTACCAAAAACTAAGGTTAAGATCATAATCCACAGAAAATAAACCAACCAATCGAAGCAAGCATTTGACTAAAGCTATATAACCCCATCACTTTTGTTAAAAATAATCTGACGTGCATCAAAAACACACGAGAGAAATACAAAGAAAAACCTTTGAGATTTCTCGTTGCCAATCTTTGAAACATTGTGAAACAACGTGGTGGGCTGGAAAATACCTCGGTGGCCAAATAGTCACACAATCGAGATTCTTTGAGCTTCAGTAATTCTTTAAGTTTTGACAAAATCATTGAGAGAGAATCGACGAAGTTTCTCAAACGCTTTGAATATTTAGGAATAAGGTAAATAGCCACGATTATTCACTAAATTTTACATGACGCTTTGAAATCTCGGGTTTGATTAAATCAAGTTCGAGATATAGGAAGGAATACACTTGAGCGTTCGGTCCACATATTTAGATTCGAGCGAGGCTCTGTTGCTAAGCCCTATCTAGATTCAGATAAATTATCAATGAAAAACAAGGTTCGAAACCCTCCACTTCCATCTGATCCATTAAAAGCTCTCCTGACAAGCTGTTAAGGCATTATAGTAAGTTAAGAATGTATTTATGAGCTTAAATCGAGTCCAAGTGAGGCGATCTCTTCAGTCATTATGACCCAATATTCTTTGAGAGACGTTGTGATATAAGCGAAGCAATCTTTGCGTCGATGCTGCTGTATCATTTCCATCTGAGCTTAACGCTCGGAGTTACATCACGGAAATCAAGTTAGTAAAAGAGTGGCTCTTAAGCTCTAGAATCTGTATGAGGTGAAATGCTATCTGGGTAATAAATTCAAAGTCCACTTGACGGTACTTTCGAAGCAAGAATCCGGCTATGAGTAGCACGTGGGTCAATCAAGTCAGAAGTAGGCCCAGAAGGTCAGTCGAGACCCGAGGTCGAGTCACGTCTGACTGACAGAATCTGTTGCTAAGGCTCCCCGGCTGGACCATATCCAAATCCAGGACAGATACCAGTCCGTGAGACCGAGGACACGTATCAAATTTCATGGGGCTCTATCGAGTCTAGCTGTGGAAATACTATCTGAGAATCCAAATCAAATCAAATCAAGTCAGCTCCGTCGAGCTCAAGTAAGTTGAACTTCATACCGTACTCTATTAAAAAACCAAAATCAAGTCAAGTGAAACTTGAAATAGACATTTCACAAATCGTCGGCAAAAGTTTAGGGACTTATGGTTTTGAACACTCAATCCTCTACAATTTGGAAACATGTACGAGAGAATTTTCTCCTAGAAGATAAGTTTTATTTGTACCTAAAATAAATAATAAAAATTCTTCTTTGCATTACATACATGATGAATGTATTATGTGGACCATTTCTTCTTATGAGCTTAAAGTCAAGTATGGTTAACTACTTGAATATTTTCCAATCTTTATTTTATATATACACAATGTTACAACTTATAATTAAGTGGCACATGATTTAATAACTAGGGTTCGACATTGCAACTTATATTAATTTATTAAAGTCAGTTCACTGAATAAGGGATACTCCACCGTCAAAAAAAATTAATTGCAATTGGACGGATGATATTGTTTGGCTAGGAATTATGATTTCTTAATAGTTGACTAAACTTTTCTAGTAACCTCCTCAGATCAGTCTGATGGCGGAAGAGTATGTAAGAGTAGAGTTGTTAATGAGCAGTCGAGGCTGAGCTAGAATTTTGGCTGGCTCGATCACCAAAAGCGAGCTAAAGGTTTGGCTCGGGCCAAAACTTCGAGTGGGAATCGAGCTAGCTCACTTGGTGAAAATTTTAAAATTTTAAAGGGATAAAGTGTACAAAAATAATAGAGATGAACATTAATTGTCAATTGATAAATTGGATATTGACATTAACTAGATTATAATAAAAATTCATCATAATAACACATTGGTCCTTGATAATAAATTTGAATCATCATAAAATTATAACAAAACTGGTCTTTAATATTTAATAATTTCATATAATCGAGCTACCGAGCCGGCTCGCTTGGCCAGGCTGAAGCAACGGCGCAGTATTTCGTAGTTCGGCTCAATATAGGCGAGTAAATTCAAGTCTCAACTTCCCAAACCGAACCGAGCCGCTTGGTTGAGCTCGGCTCATGCTAACTGTTTTTAGAGTTGACAATAAGAGAGAGAGAAGCTAATACGGACGGAGTATATTCTTTTGCAATCTAGAATTTTTAACTTATTATTTAAGCTAGTGGTGATCATACATTCCCTGCATTTCAGTCCACGTAACAAGAACTAAGAGGAACCGGCACAAATACAAGAGAAGTGGTAAATACATCCATTTCAAAAGTTGTGTGTTATTAATTTAATCATATCAAACTCCGTCCATTTGAAAAGTTGGCATAGTTTTCAATCTACTAAATGATCGACCAATTTATTATTATAATGATAGTTTTAATTCAAATCAAAGTTATATGATCAATTAAGATCGTAAAATTCTTAAATTTTAATTATTAAAAAATAAATAAATGAACAATCATTTAGGGGTTCGTAGTCCATTAATAGCGGGTGCTACTTCTAATACTCACAATATCTACCTATCTATCTATTTGTCCTCCACAACACAAAATTGTGAGTTGTATTTAACTTTCCTTTTCTGTGCAATGCTTATTAAGTGCCGTGTATGAAAAGAACTGATAATAATAAAAATTAATATATATATTATGAAAGATATTAATTTCTTCTCTTTAAAAATAAATGAAAATATAGACTCATAACACATCAATCTCTAAAATATAAAATATAATATATTTATATACTAATAGCATCCGATACATTGACCGTCTTAAATCGAGACAACTTCAATAGGACAATAATACCATATAGAATCCTGAAGTCAAAACTGGAACAAGTCAATCATTTGTTCTTGAGCTCTCTCTGCAAGTCTCTATATACTCCCTCCGTTTTTTACTTGACATCCTAACATTTTTTACGTTAATTAAAAAGTAATTAAGAATGTAGTACATTTTACCTATATATCCCTAATCAATAACTAAAATAATAATTAATAGCATTAAACATAAAGTAGCACATATTTCAATATGTAACTTTTTTTTAAGAAACACTTTTATTGATAAAATCAGAGATACAATTCGGGTCGAGATAGAGTTACCGGGCTGAGCGTAGTACATAGGATAATACTCGGAAATGAAATCAAATAGAAACACACACAAAGCAAATTAAATCAAATTAGAGGCCCAAAAGAATCGTGCAAAGCCTAAGGCTTAAGGTCTCGAAGAGCGAGCGTGTCTTTTGGGCCCCACCCAAACCAAATCATAAATGGGTGAAGACACGGCCCGATGAGCCAATAGTAGACTCAAGAGCCAAGCCCGACCCATGGCCTGAACAGCGCTTGAAGCCAAGCCCGTAGTCGCGAGGGCCATGGACGGGCCAGCAAAACCGCTTGAAGGCCCGCTGAGCCACAGTCTCGGAACCTTCCGAAACACCCGGCCGTCCGTATTCGGCGGAGTCGGCCGAGGGGTAGGCCAGCGTTTCCGCCCCGGACGACGTCAGGCCGCTCGAGAATTCACGATGCTCGAGTCCCGTAGCGTTTGAAATTCCCAACCTTTCACGCATTCCAGCAGGCGGGCGGTAGAAATTGAATAACGGGCCGGAAACGCCGTAAACTTCGCCCATAAGCGCCCGGAATCATAAGAGTCAGCATGAAATTCAGATCAAAATCGACAAAAATCGTAAAACTTCGAGAATTTGAACTCCAAACTCAAAGATCATCAGCAAATCATAGCAATCATCAGAAATTCAAACCGAGCCCACGCGAATATTGTACCCGGTCGATCATCATCGAAAGTCATGAAAATTCAAGCAATCCGCATTCATTCATCATCAAAAAAGATGAAGAGCAAGCCATCATCAATTAAACCATACTTGAGAAATCGTGATCATCATCGTAAGCCATGGATAACAAAATGTTCCAAATGGGGGCAAGGATGAAAAAATTCGAACGATCGAAGAAACCCATAGCAATCAAAGCGCAGCCACCGTGAATCATTGTTGGAAGCGTGGAGAAACGATACGACCCATGAAGTTAAACAAGAATCAAAAGCGACCCAGTGTGCAGAAACCTCAAGCGAAGCAACTCATCAAATCATCTTCAACCATCCGATCACAAAGCAACCAACCAAGCCAAGAATGATGAACAAAAGGAAAGTACAAAGCAAATGATAAAGCCAATGGAGAGGTCGCCACCTGAGCAACTGCAACTTCAAATCATTGGGGGCGTGATTTAGAAGGAGTGCGAAACCTTGGTCTAAAAACCTTGAAACACCTTGAGCAAAATCCGATTGGCTGCCACCCAGACCCAATCGGTTGGGATTCCCAGGCTCCTTCGCGGTTCAAGGGAGAAACCATTGAAATGAAAAGATCAAGAAGAGATTCAATCAAGCAAGTTGTTAGAATCCCATTCAAAGATAACCTCGGTTGAATGCAGTAACTCACCGCCGATTGGAAAATCATTGAAAGGAGAAAGAAGCGAGGAAGAAGAAAAGTGAAGGCACCCGAGGAGAAGGGAGGACCCCATACTCATAGGAGAAAAATAATCCCTCAAACCCCCAAACTATTCGACCATACTTAAGCCTACCCGATATGTAACTTTTGAATATATTAAGTAGGGGCTTAAAAGGAAAAACTAATGAAACATTACATTGGAATTTAAAAGTGACAACTATTTCAAAACAAAAAAAATTTGCTAGGATGTCAAGTAAAAAAATCGGAGGGAGTATTAATTACCATTCTATCATTATTGTTGTTTCAAATAAGTCTCTATTAGTCTACTCATACTAAATTTTTTTATATGATAATTATTCAATTATAGATTAAAAACAATTTTTCAATCCAAAAATTACTATTAAAGAATATATATCTAAATTATTATGTGATATTTTGTATTACATTTAACTATATAATTCAACAATTGAAATTAAAAGTATTAAAATGCATATCTAATACTCCTCGTCCCGATAGATTATCAAGGTTTAAATTTGGATGTTGGTCATGTAAATGTTAGATTCAAATATTTTTATTTTTGTTGTATAATATTTGGTAACAATGATCAAATTATAATATCTTCAATGTACTTTAATATTGACATTAAATTTTATTCAAATCAAAATTATGTTTATCGATGAAGGGTAAAGTTTGTCAATTTGAGCACTTAAATCGAAAACATGAAAATCATTTAGTATGGAGGGAGTAAGAGATTTGAATATTTAATTTTAGATATTTAATTTTTTTTTTATAATATATATAACATGTTAGTTTTTATACTTCACTAAAAATATCTTTATCTATAAATTATAGATGTAATAATTAATTAGAGTTGAATTCAATATATGAAAGAAAATTAAAAAAAAAAATCAATCTTCACTATTTAATATTGATTAGTAAACTAAATAATAGCATATTGTCATAATAATACTTATATTAGTTTTCACTCTATATGAAATATAATTCATCGATATTATAGTCTTAAAAATACATGCATGAATATATGTTGGAATATATAATTCATCGATAATTAATTACGTTATTTATTATCTCGAGTTTAAATGTTTAGAGCAAAATACTTACGTCTGGCGCATGTACATTTTACTAATTACATCATAAAGTATGAGTTAAGCTTTTTGTGTTTCTTCAGCACTGAACCGACTAAAATAAGCTCCTCGAATAATTGGATTTAAGAGTTAATGAAGGGTATTTTTGTATTATTTCACAAATTAGATATAAACGACTTCTACTATAATCGAGCTTCTTGGCTAGAAATTAGGAAGTATTATTTTATATAAATTGTTAAACGGAGTAGTTGTATAGTTTGAATAGGACTTGATATCTTATTAATATTTATCGATATTACTAGTATATTTGATATTTAAATGTTAATTATGACAACTATTGTGTGATGTTTTTACTGGTAAGTATAGAAAATCAAGTCAAATTATATAAATTTTATTCAACTTGAAACAGGTACAAAGATAATATGGGAAAATATATGAAACAACTACAAATATCAGATAGAAGAAAAAAAGCTGAATAATTCACACTTGAATACATAATCGGGAAGACTGGTACTCCTACTAATATAATATCATTTTTAGCTTTGAGGAACTCCATAATTAATTTTGGATGCAATATAGGACAATTATATGGGCGCTCTTACGGTGCTAACTTTTTTTTCTTTGATTTATTTTAAAGTTTTTTAATGCATGCATGTATAAATGTACTCTAGAATGAAATTTAAAAATAAAAAATGATTACAAATATACTATTAATGTTGAGAAATTTACATATTTGTATGTAGAGTAATGTACTTCGGTATGAGTACAAATATACTCTGGATACATTTATGAACTTTTTATGTTGACCGGTCAACGTTGGTCAACATTGGCCACCTCCGGTCGATGATGGTGAAGCTCCTGATCAAATCCGATCAACTCTAATGATCAATCGGTCAATATTTACTAAAGTTAGTACGACTTAGTACCATATTAGTGTTAGCATGGGAGCAAAATCCCAATTATATGGTTTTATATTATTTTATGTTAACTATGCATAATAGTTCTTAATTTAGACAATCAAACGGTTAGAGAAGATATTAAAGGAACAAGAATTGACTTCCTTAAAATTTTTAGAGTTGAGAAAAATTAAGAATTTAATTTGAAAGTATCACGAATTGATAACTATGGACAATAAAAAAAGTAGAATAAACGTGAACATGTATCAACATTTGAAAGAAGAAAAAAACTATTACATGAAACAACAAATTGCTTCTGGGCAATAATGGAAGAAATCTACAAAAATTAAAACATTGGTATAGATCATCCAAAAATGAAAATAAAATCGATTACTAACTTATTCACCCGATCAAGTTATGAAAAATATGAAACGAAGATATAATTGAAGTAGGAAGGTATAATATTATAAATAAAAACATATTAACTGAGTACATTATACCATAATATTTGTACATAACACTCCTTTCAAAAATATTTTAACCATTGCTAATGATATAGTTAGAGAAAATTTCTTAAATCAGT
Organism: Lithospermum erythrorhizon; assembly: GCA_019722365.1. Classification (NCBI taxonomy): domain Eukaryota; kingdom Viridiplantae; phylum Streptophyta; class Magnoliopsida; order Boraginales; family Boraginaceae; genus Lithospermum; species Lithospermum erythrorhizon. Next base: position 312,366 of record JADFUC010001357.1, read on the forward strand.
TAACTTTGCTTAAAAACGATTATTATCCTTACGAGGATTGTAATAGAAAAAGATAAAAAGTAAAAGTTTGATTAAATAATTTGAGTATGACAATTGAATTTTTAGATAATGAAGTTAGAAATAGGTAGAGAATATTTTTAATTTTGATAATTTAATAGTTTGAGGAAAATTATTCTTAGAATTTACAAGAATATTTATTAGATAATTTTATTTCTCTATTACAATATTTTATTAACTTTTATAATTATTACAAAGAAATCACGTGCAACAAAATTAATACGTGCAATGCATGTCTCTTTACTAGTATAGTGTATAAGTTCGAATTTTTGAAATGACAAGAATTAAATAATACTTCTTCCATTCCATGAAGATTAGTCTACTTTTCCACTTTTTGCATTCTTTATATATTGTCTCATTTGACCAACCGTTGTATGTATTGTTTAAGCTAGATAATCTACTTTATCTATTATAGTTTTAAAAAAGTTAAAATTAATCAATTTTTTTATGGGATGGAGAGAGTGAAAAATTACACATATGTATGAATTATGATCATAAGTTAAATATGTCTTACAATATTGTTATATACCGAGACTTTTACTTGAAGTGACGTAGTCTTAGAAACCTAATATTTTAACCATATTATTTACTTCGTGGTTGCGTGATTTCGTGGTATGCATGCCCCTTAATCATTTTTTTTGTTCCTCGAGTATCATTATGGACTTTAAATTTAAATACATACGTTTCTTTCATGTTTCATCAGTGCACTCATATTTTATATACCAGGTGCAAAAGACGTCCTAACAAATCGATTACCAACTACACATTTCTGCTGTACTCATAAAGAAATACATGTTTTATATATCCGGTGTAGAAACATATTTGTATTTTGACTTAATTGTTAATTTGACATTGATTTGTGCATCGAATTGTGATTTGGTCTCGCTCAAATAGTAAAAGTGTTGCATATTTAATCTCCGATATCATACATGATATTGCAATTTGGTCCTGAATGGACTTAATTATTAATTATTTCCTTCTAGCGTCCACGTTGACTTGCTTCGCCATGTTAATAGTTAGCCAATTCCGTTTGTGGAGATAAATTCACCAGCATCTCTTATCGAAACTAAATCTACAACATTGTACTGACGCTAATAACTAAGACCAAATTGCAATTTTGTCACTATCGTATTAAATTGACAATTAACTTTTTGTATTATATATGTTGAATACGAATTTCAATACTAATTAAAAATAAAACTGGTTATTTCAATTAAAACTCATTCCCATATACTTTATGAGGGATGGTGAATGAGGTAATTGTCAATATGGTGTCAGATGTCATTTGGTCCTCGATAATTCAAAAGTTACATATTAGTCTCCGAAATTACCACAAAGTTGTAAATGGGCCCAAAACAGACGAAGCGGTTAAATCCCCTTCTGAGGAAAAATCACGAGTACGTCGTGCATTTACCGTTAACATATAATGACTCTCCCGTTAAGCGGGGGATCAATTTATAATTTTATGATAATTTAGAATCGATATACAACTTTTAAACTATCAAAGACTAAATAATAACCTCAATCCGCCATCTGAATTCCTCCTACTAATTTTCTTATTATTTATTTCTATACATGCTACTTTTAGAATCCTTCTAGAAAATGATCTCCTTGCCTACCTCTTGGATGAGAGTTTGCTTCTCTACATATTTCTTTCTAAAGATAACAGCCAAATACTACTGATCATCATGAGATTCACGAAGAAAAAAATTGATTACACATTATTTATTTACTTTAATGCAAATAAATTTTTTTTATTATTTATTTAAAGAGGTATAAAATAAAATTTATTGTAGGTGAAAATTCTTCGATTAATGCCGGGGTTTTATCAAATTGAAAAGGATTAACCATCACAAACTATGGATCCTAAGCATTTAGCACAATTTGTGAGATGTCTTACTTGCTTGACTTGACTTAGTCTTGATGAGGAGCTTGGTATCGCTCGCGGTTGAGAGCGATTTAAGGCGATTTGAAACGATTTGATTTGGATAGAAGCTACATGGCCAGGCGGATATGTGTCTAGTCTTGTTGGACTTGAGATTGAGTACGGATTTGGATATGGTCGAGCCGAGTGCTTGCTTGTACTCACGTGTTGGTTGTATGGACTTGATCTTGGACCCGATGCGGTCTATTTCAAACTTGATGAAGCTTTAGTGCAAGTATATCTAATGTAGGACTTATGTTGATCTTGCTAAGTGTGATTTCGCTTTTGCGGTGGGATTTGAGGGATATGACCGAAGCTACGCCTCGATAGGACTTTGTAGATTGAGAGGCTATTTGTCTTTGGGGGACTTATTGAGATTTGGCCTCGGTTAGATTTGATTTAAGCTTTTGAAGTGATGTCACTTGGCTTATCTCTAAAACTTAGCATTTGTTGTTGTAGTGATGAGGGGTGGAACGATTTAAGCTTTGAAATTGTGTTGTAGCTTATACTACGGCGGCCTTACGAACTTTGTTGTTGTAGTGATGGGACTTGATTTTTAAGTTTGAAGTTGTATTGTAGCTTATCACAGGGGGCATGCCGGCGTGTTTTCTGCTGAAATCTAGGCTATGAATTTGAGCGTTCGGTGTATTTCTGCTTGGAACTTGATGAATCAAACTGAGGTTTTCATGAGTTCATGCAAGATTTATGAATAATCGGGGGTTGTTTAGTTTATTACTTGAATATTCGAGCGTTCTTGAAAAATCTATAATGATTCGTGATTTTGCTTGACTTGAAGAGTTCTTGTTTTGTGCGATGATGCTTGATTTAAATACGCTATTTTGGCTCTGCAGGTGTTTTCACCCCGCCCAGGTGGTGTTTTGCTGGCGGTTTAAGAGATTTAACTTAGAGATTCCAGAGGTCGTCCTTTGTATTTTCTCAGGTGTTTTTTGTGTGTGTTTTCTAAATGATTTTTGGATTTTTCTGGATGAGAATTTCGAAAATATAGGGGGATTTATATAGGCTTCGGACTTGAATACTTATTTCGATTGGTTGATTTAATTCGAATTGGATCGTGATCTTAGTTGGTGATGCGAATACAGGCTGAAAATTTAAAATTACTTTGCCTCCAAGAAAGAATAACTAGGGCACCTATTTTGATACAAAAAAGAGGTTCAGATATTTTTTCTAGGTCAAACACATTTTCATGTTGATCTCGAGGCCTTTTTAGATCTTCATTTTGAACCCCATAACCCACGGAAGTCTTCATTTTAAATCCGGAACTTCGAGAACTTTAATTTTAGGCCACATGAAAGTAGATTTGTGTAATAAATGATTTTTAGCCTCGAACCTAAATTTAATTAGCATTTAATTCGAGGGGCTATTTTCTCGGAAACCCTTGTTCGTCGAGGGGTTTTACATTAAATTATTGTTGATCGAGAACTCAGTCGCGTGGCATTTCTTTGGTGGATTGATTGAAATCAATTTGATTAAACCCGACAATCATTTTAATTATTTTAAATAAATTTTCATTGTCTCTGATTGCTCCTCGAGCAAAGGTACATATGTAGTAGGTCTCGGGTTCGTCTGAACAATGTCCATTTTCAACATGAATGTGGCACATATTGGTGTTTCGAGGTTTTCACTTCGGCGCCTGGCCTCCCGCTTTATAGCGACATCGAGTCTTCTATTTGACTTAGTGGATGAGCCGTCGTGTGTCGGACCTTATTTGTGATGGAAATTTGTATCCATTTTGGTCTGGTTAACAACCTGCCCATACGCGGGAGGTCGAGTTTGTGATTAACACGTTTGTTCGAACTTATTGCGGTGCATTTAAGGCTAATTAGGTCATCGGTCATTACCAATGTCGTTTAAAGACTTTAAAAGAAAATCACACAGTTTGTAGGGACACTATGATTCATATGATCACGTTCACAGTGTCTTACGACTTATAGGAAAGGTTGACTCGTTCAAGATTTATTGTGACATATTTAGCGTATCATAATCATTAATTAAGTTTTCGGTCGAAACTTTACTTAATGAACTTAATTATGTGAGATTTAATGCCAACTTGTATTTGGTATCATTTAATTCTCCATTTATTGAAATTAAATTATTTGGGTTTAATATTAACATAAATTTATTATATGTTAAAGACCCCGTTAGTCACGATCCATAGAGGATTTATTGGAATTAATTTATTAGAGTTTAATATTGACATGAATTTATTACATGTCGAGACCCCTTTAGTTCTCCATTTATTATAGAATTAAATAGTCGAGTTTAATGTTAACATGAATTTATTATATGTTAAGACCCCGTTTAATTCGATCCGTGAGGTTTGTTGATAATTAAATTTTTACAGAGATTTAGTATACATGTCTATTGCATTTGTATGATCTGAACCCCCGTTGACAAACGGAATCGATATTTATATTTTAACATGAATTTATTATATTTTAAATATTTTAAGATAATTAATCTTAATCACCAAGTGGATTTTAAATTAATTATCTTAATTTTAAATTTAAATCTCATTTTTTTGAATTTTCGAACCAATTTTGGGCCCATTTTATTTAACCGATAAATATTCGGGATGTATTTTTCATGTGAAATTTTTAATAATCCGCCTTGTACATGTGATTTTGAACATAGCCTAGTAATTGAAATTTGAATTCGTTTATTCGGTCGAAACACAAAGGGCCTCTTTTGCCCGTCTAGATGTAGTAGGCTTTGTACATTTAAGAATAAGATGACTCAAAAAGCCGAATCTCGTCTTCTTTCTCCCCCGCTGGCGAATCGGTAAGGTCAGCTTCTATATTTTTTTTGTCTTATTTTTTCTTGCATAGATATGACATTGTATGATAATGTAGTAATCTCTTAATGTCTTTTTCTATCTTTTGCAAGTATTTTGGAGCTTGAATTTGGTTTAAATTTTGCATCTTTTTATGAAGAACTTTTGGAGCTTTTGCATAAAGTAAGGATTTTTACCCTTCTCTTGTACTTTTTTGGGACTTGAATATGCACCTTAACATCCTTGTAACATGTATTTAGATGTTTAATTGAGGATTTCCATGTTTAGATTAAATGTTGCTATCATAAAAACCAAAAAATTTATTATTTTGATGATTATGTAGTCACATGATAACCTTAGGATTAAACATCTTTGTAATAAGTTTTGTATATGCTCATACATGTTAATCTTGATGCTTTGAACCTTTTAAAATCAAATTATGTGTAAAATAGTAAGCTGATGCTTTTGATTTTTGCTTTAGGTTCGTCAAATAGAATTTTTGTTAGTAAATTGTCCATATCCTTTTAGATACGTTACATTTTGTGATTTTTATTACACCTTTGGATAGATAGCAGACGGAAATTTCAATATGTGATGGGCCTCGTAACTACCGTTAGAAGCCACGAGTTATGGAGGATTGATTGGATGGAATTCCGTTTCTTGTTTTACGCACCAACTGAAATTTATTTCTCACCCACTTTCCGGAACTCGATTGGGATGGCGAGTAAATCCTGTATTCGCGGGAATTCTATTTTACGCTCATAAAATGTTAGAATTTTTTTGGATTGTTTAGGAAAGATTTCGACCTCCCTAAGCATCACGTGTCATTTTTTAGCATGTGTATATTCTCTTTTTTTATTTGAATTTTGCATTAAGTGTAAGTAGGTTGGCCCTTGCTTGTAGTATGAACCTTTATGAACTTCATGTGATGCATTCCTCTTTACCTCACTTCCGATGCTTTATTCTGTCCGGAGGAGTTTTATGGGAGGCTTGATTTAACTTTCGCTTCTTGCTTTGTGAACTTAGTGTTATGGTCATTGATCACGTGCTCTTTGCCGTTATCACTTTAGCATGTTCATAGTCATGCTTGGATAGGCTAGCTAGTATATTACTGGAAACTAGGCGTCTTTTTTGAATTACAGCGACCTTGAGTTTGATGGTATTTAGTCAATAAAGGGCGTCCTGCTTCTTTCTGTGCCCTTTGCTCTTGGACTCACTTTATTTCTATTTTTAGGTCCACGTCTTGGCGCCTCTTTGGTTTGCTGGAAGTTAACAGCGAGAGCGTTACTTACTTGTTTCCGGCCTTACACCTTAGGGGTTGCTTTTGATTTGATAGTGTGAGCGATGTATGAGTTGAGATGATCGTTCTTCTCACTCTTCATCACTCTGCTATGTTGTGATACTAACTTGTAGAAGGGAGATGTGCGCCCCTTTAGACTACATGGTCTTTGGGGTTAGTGCTCATCCTTCTCTGAAGTGCAGTATGTAGCACATAGCCCTCTTATGGCTTGATTTGTTTTTCTTTCATGCTTTGATGTTAGGTTTCTTATGTGATGCTTTCATTACCTACAGCCTTTACATCCCTCTTAGTGCTTCGTGTGTGATGACCCACAGGGACAAAGAGAGTTTTGATAGGTTATGGTGAGCACAGGTGTTCCAGTACTACGTACCCATTAGAATCATTTCTTGAGGATGAGTCAAGCATGATTCACTTTGATGGATAGTTTGGGCTCGTATCCGAGGGAGTTTGTTAGGTGTATTATGCTCTTTACTCATGAAACTTTGGGTACTTTATGCTCGCACTGAGGAGGCTATGAGGCACTTCTATGCTTTACCAAGGAGAACGTGAGGCACTTTATGCTGCTTACCGGGGGCTGTGATCATAGCCATTTAAGGATAATGTCGTTATGCGACTACTTATAGGTCCTACGCTTCCTTCCTTCCTTCCCCTTTTTATGAGTTCGGGTATGTTAGGTTGTATTTCTAACAATTAATTTCTAACGAAGCGAAAGGAACATCGTGTGAGGCGTCGTTCCCATTCACCCAACGATACTTGTCCCCAGCGTGGCTAGATATGTGGTAAGACTTGGGTATCTTGTTTTTCGGTATAGGGGACCTTCATTTTCTATCCTCGATAGTCATAACATGAATTGCATGGATAGATAAACGAGCCACCTACATCCTTCATGTGTTATACGCCGTGCGCTTGAGTGCGTGTTTGGTGTCCCCACGGAGGGTATCATGCGTCTTGCTTTTGACTTTTATCTTACCGCCATGTCTTGTGCTTTCCCGTATTTCTTTGCATTTTATCTCAAGCATGACTTCCAACTTGACCTTAGTCCCGAGATCAGCGTTTAATGAATTGTTTCCCTTGTATACGGTCGGGAGTTCTGTCCCAGGAACTTACTAGCGTAGTTCCGTCTTGAGATTGCGGCTCCGCCTCAGTTTTAACAACTTCACTCTAAGACTCTTGTTGGTGTAGGCTTGTCTGATACCAAAGAAAGAAACTGGCCCGATCGATCTTACTCGAGGACTATGACTTGATCTTGAGATGGTTAGCTTTGATTTGTAATTGGTAGGTTGTTATCCCACATGGCTCTTGGCGCGTTGAATCTTGTGTATATGTCTCGACCGACTTTTAGAGGCTCGTGGTCCAAGATGCCCTTATCGCTTTAGGGGCATTTGGACAAAGGCGATATGTTCTGGCCTTAGTAGCAGTAGTCGAGTCAGCATGTCCGACTTTAGGCGTATTGGACATGATAGATATGTTCTGACTAGCACTTGCGAGCAGTAGTCGAGAATAACCATGTCGGCTTTAGAGGCATATTGGACATAGTGCATATGTTCTGGGATTAACGGTTTAGTAGTCGAGCGATCTGATACGTATGGATATTCGTCACATTTGAATATCCGAGTCATGGGAGTTCTGCGTGTTTCGGTAGAAGGATCCTCGGAATTTCATGAGAGAGATGTATTTCTTCTTGAACTTTGGGCAGCTACATATGGAATATCTTCGATGCATAAATCATAATGAATACCCTCAGCTAACGGGACCTTAGTCACTAGAGTTTAAGAGATAGTGTTGGAATAGAAAGGTGAAACTTTCTTCCTCGCTTTAGTCTTATTTAGATCTCATGGGTGCGAGATTCGTCCGCTTTGCCCCTCAAATCCGTTACTCTAAGCGAGGTAGACACTTCATTCATCTACTTAGTTTGTGAGTGTGTCGATATAGCGAGAGATTGAGCGACATTGCTTTTTGTCCCTATCTTCATTGTCAACTTTGCGTCCCCGGGTTGAAGAGTTTTAGCATAGTGTTCTTGAACTGATCAGGAAAGATTGCAATCTAGGGCTTTAGCGGCATAACTCTTTCTTTTGATTGCGGCTTCCGCAGGAGCCACAGCATAATGCTTGAGGTTACTTGGTGATGTAGACTTGCGCCATATCATTGTTTGGTGGATTTGAGACATCCTTTGCGTATTTGGCTATCTTTTAAGCTCAAACTTTTTGTGGGATAACATGAATGTTGTTTTAGGTTATGGTACGTCTTTGATCTGCGTGTCAGCTGCCTAAATACCCGAATCTTTCCTTGGCCATCAAGCCAAAAGCGTGGATCAAAGTGCGGTTTGATCTTTTAACCTCATATCAAGGAGAGTTGGGCCAGGTTTATCCTCATGTTCGGGGAGGTTGGATGATTAGATCCTCGTCGGGGGAGGTGAAAAATTTATACTCTTGTCGAGTAGGGTTGATAGTTTAAGCTGGAAGTATCCAAGGGCGTGGTGAGAAATATGTCCTCGTGCTCGGGAGGATACTTAGGATTATTTGGAAGTATTATTTGGTTTAGGCCGCATGTGCATCGCCGCATTCGGATAGTCTGTCGAGCTTGAAGTCTCGACCTATCAACTACTTTCATGAGGTAGGGTGTTGTTGACTTACATACTTAAACCGACAAATAAAAGCCGGACATTCATTCCGTATGCGCTCATGGATGTTATATATTGGGTAGTCCGATGCCTTTTTAGGGAACTGTTATAAGATGCCACTTAATTACGTCGAGATAGAGTATTCCCGTATAATAGTACGTTTGTAGACAAAATGTTGAATTTCAGTTCTATTTCTTTTAGGGAGCGATCACGTGCGAGAGTTGTATCCCAGGGCTCGTATATTAGGTGTCCACCGTGTTGTCCTTCCTTACTGATAGACATGGAAAGGTGGACATGAATTTTGCCTTCATTAACTCCTAGGGATGGGCGTAGGGTTGAACTTCTAGTTCTACACTTCTCTCTAGGGAGTACAGGTGCTTAAGTGCGTGTCTTTAATTCCGCAGCATACTTCTCCGATTACGCATCTTTTCTTACTGATATACACGAGAGGTTGGCCATGAACCCTTCCTTAATTGCTTTCCAAGGATGAAGGTTTCCATGTGCCTCTTGGGCTGGGAAGGTATCCCTGCGGTGTGTCTTCCTCTTGTTCCTCTATGTTGAGACATGAGGTAGAGTCTCTTTTTCCTTTTGCGGTTCCTCTATGGTTTGAGAGAGGTCATCCTCCCAAGTCATCCAAAGACACGGTTCTTTTGAGTTGGGTGGTGGCCTTTTATGTTTGCCCCAATCTCGGAAGGCGATTTCCTCTTGATTTTCTTAGCAGGGGTTGAGATTTCCTGACCTAAGGAATACTAAGCGTGCGTTCCTCACGTATTTGATGCGTAAGGGGCCTCTTCACCAAGCTACGCTACGTGGTGGTTAGTCACAATCTTGATTAAGGACACGGTGGTGGTTTTGAGGTATCTCCAGCGACCACTGTGATTGAAGTTATGGCAGACCATCCTTTTTTGCCTTAACATCTTTTTTTGGGTATCATCCAACCGCGTATTTTGTTGCTAGTGACCTTGGGAGGTAATTTCCGTATGGCTTGATTTTTAGTAGGATCATAGGTTGAATTTAATAGGAGGTCATAAGCTTTTGGACCAATAGTTACATGCTCTATTTTGGGTCCCTCTTGAGGGTATCCTGAAAACCTTTAAGGAAGCGATGTTGCCAACTTTTCGGTTTAGTGAGGGATAGAATTCGAGCCTTTGAGCAGCTTGAATTAGATCTTCCTACCCTTATTTTTAAAGTTGAGGTGGTTGTTTAGTCTTGGAGACACACAGGGCACCTCCCAACACTTCCCTTGTGTTGGAACTTTGCCTTTTTTCTTGTAGTGTTGGCATCGACAAATTGGGATTCTTCAAGCTATAGAATGGGTTTTATCCGTATACTTGGATTTTTTCATCTATCTTTGCGTATTTCAAGCCTTTGGTGGAGTGTGGAGGGGACAAAATTGTTGTTGTGGATCAGAAGATCTTCGTAGTAGGATATTATATGTGACATTGACATCTATTACATGGAACCATGAGGTGGGTTTGATTTTATCATACGAAGTAGACTTACTTTTCCAAGTGTTCGCTCCCTTGATTAAAACCTTGAATTATAATGCGGGACTATTGTAAATTGAGTTAGAGATGCCCGGCCCGGCTTTAATGTCTGAGTGAGTAGGATATTCTACAATGGATCCTCCATACAGGTATTCTTCTTATCAGTTGTTTTATGTAACTGACGCATAAGTGGTATGTTATAGTATCGTCTTCTTGTGGCGGTCTTCATCGATAAATATGATAATAGAAATCTGGAGACGCTACTTGAAGCGGGTGGCATCACCCTTAATGCCTCTGCTGTAGTTGAGTCTTTGTCGACTTCAACACATATATGACATGCTTTAGCAGTCCTCGTCGTCCGGTGAGTCGACCCGTACCTTTCGATGAGCTTACTACTCCCCGAAAGTCGTAGCGTACTTTGACCTCGGTGGGTTGGAGCGATGGTGAGAATATATAGTTGGAAGAGACCTTGTCTTAACTTCGAGGTTATTATCCACTTTCTTGCAGGAGACCATTCATAGCTCTTTAAATGAAACTCCTCGATTGGATGCCTAGTATCCTCGATTTGCTAGTATATCTTGAGGGAACGTTTGACTCGAGGAAGGGTAATCCTTCTCTGCATCACTTTAGTGTGAGCGTTCCTTCTTTTCGAAAGTGGGCCACATGACCTTCTTGGTTAAGGAGAACTTGATTTGTTTTAGAAGTCTGGCGTATACTTCTTTCTTTAGAGGCTTGGAAGCTTCTTTGGCTTCATGGCTCATGCAGCCCTCAGTAGAGGCATAGAGTAGAGAATTACGTACCACTTTATTAGTAGTATCTGCGAGAAGCTTTCATGTGAGCTGCAGATTTCAAAGTTGCTTTCGAGAAAGGTTTTGGGAAGTATTCCCGACATAATATCTTGCAGAGATTCAATCATTACCTTGAATACACATCTTGATGTTGGCATGAATTTGAGCCTATCTGCATTTTAGGTTTAAGGCTTCTCCATTGATTGATGAAGTGCAGCTAACTTGTTGTGCTTCGATTAGCGCTCTATCATCTTGCTTGTCCTCTTTTATCTTGTGAAGCGATTGAGGATTCGCTCTCCAATTGAGCTAAACTATCTATGGAGGCCGGGCTATAAGTCGATTAATACCCGGTCGAGCAGCATTCCACTTTGAGGGAGCGAGCAGTATTTGACCATTTCATCCCACCCGGTCCCGGCATTATTACATGTCTCGACAAAGTAGTCTACGTGTAATTGTTTGAGTTCCAGTTCCATGAATTGTTGGAGATAGCCCAGGCCGATAGTCGGCGCCAGTGGTTTGATAAAATCTCTTTGTACTAGGAACACAAAGGGATTTTTATTATTTCGGTGCACATAAATAATAAAGACTTGTATCTTTTTAGTAAATTGTTTAGAGCAAAAAATAAGTCTTTACTTTATCTTTGATAATTTTCTCTGATCTCTTTTATTATCATTGATTGATAATTTTATCATCTATCATACTGTCTTAACAAAGTACTTTTAAACTATATAACCAACTAAAAAATATGGAGGAAATATCTTTTATGACGAGTCATTCAATAATTCAATGTGGTGAATAAACATGGGAATATTTCTGAATTAAGTAAATGAATAAATAATAAATAAATCTGTAACCAGCTAGCTAACGAGCTTGAGTGTTGCTATCCTAATTTGCTAATGAAGTTTTGCCATCTTAAAACTGTATGATAACTTAATTTTTACTAAAGTCAATTTCTTCAAAATATCCCTAAAACCCACACCACTAATATAATCACTCGAGAAATTAGGGATCGCTCCTCTAAAATTTTGAAAATTATATTTTTATTATTAGAAAATAGAATTTTACCATTTATTTATTCAAAAATTAAGTTGTCCGCCCCCCCTAAATTTTTATATATTTTTCTTCATTTACATAATAATAACTATATTTCGACTCCTCTATATAAATTTTTTGATTCCGTCAGTTAATATAATCAAAAAAATTATGCATGCCAATTGCCAGCAGTGAAATCCTCGAGGTTCTTATGGTTGTCGCAAAAAAGAAAAAGTCTCCCATTTCCAATAGTATAATAATCATTTTTTGTTTCTTCAACTTACATTATAAATACCACTAAGCTTTATCATCATTCCCAACTCAAATATACATACAAAAAAGGCTTCTGTTTTCTGTACATATGAAAAAGGAAGTTTTTGGCTTGTCTGATTAATTAGTTCTATATATATATATTGTTTTGAGGTTATAGAATTTTGGTTCTGTGATTATAAATGGCAAGTCCCACATTCTTGCTAGGTTGTGCTCTGCTCTTTCTTGTCTCTTCTTGTGCCTCTGCTGCCATTGTAGAGGAAACATTTCATGTAAACTTCTTTTACCTACCATTATTCTGTGTTACTGTTCCAACAATCCCAAAAATATTGTCTTAAGTTTAGAATATGTATTAATTGTTGTATTTTTTTTTTAGTTCAAATTTTGTCTATATGTAAATGTTATATTTGGTAAAAATATATCAATAAATAATATTTTAAAGTATTTTACTTTTAAGTAAATATTATGATTCAAAACAAATTTATTACATCTTTCACAATTAAAATTACAAACTTTATTAATTTTGATCATTGAAATAAAGTGTGATAATTTTAAAATGGATAGGATATTTTCTTCTGTATCTCTATATCTATATCAATTGATAAGGGAACTTTTTCATCTATGACTCTTGAATAATGACATTTTATGGAGAAATAAATACGTAAGGAACGGAATTTACACTTTCGAATTGATAAAAACGTTCTAAAAAATGATCGCGGACATAGTTCAATGGTTAAGAGCTTTAGATTGGTGTTGTGTCACTTAGCTGCGTAAGTGATGAAGGTTCGAGCCTGAGGATGTGTTCGACCAGGAGTTCTGATGTGGTAAAGAGAGGCTTAAATCGCAGCAAGCTAAAAGCATGCTCACCGCGATTTATTTACGTGATATGTAAAGGTTTGCTTGACGGGGCCGCCCAAGATGAGTGTGATCGATAAAAACGTTTTAAAAAGCAAGAGGTTGACTCTGCTGCTCGTATACATGAATAAATAAGCGTAACATACACTTTAAAACTCACTGAAAATAGATTACCCTTATCAATAGATAAGTGGAAGAACTGAGGAGCATGGGTCAACGGTCATTTGGATTACAAATTTTGAAAATTATATTTTTATTATTAAAAATAGAATTTTCTCATTTATTATTCATTGTTAGCCCCTCTAATTTTACGTATATTTTTCTTCGTTTATATAATATTAATTCTTGGCCTACATATAAAATTCATGGTTCCTGCAGATAATCATCACCATCACTTAAAAAACATATATATATATATATGACTAATCAACTAAAAACTCAGTTGGACATAAAATAAACTTATACAAATAACCTTGCTAATAATGTTAATTTTTTCTATATAAAAGTGTCCAAAATTTAGTGTCTAATTATATATATTGATAAAAACATAAAGTTATATGTATATACAGTAATTTGACTTCAAAAGCATGCATGTAACTTGTAAGGTACTCCGTATTTTTTATCAAAAAAAAATTCCAATTAAATGAAGTCGGAGTGATTTATGGTGCTTCTTAGATAAAATTGGTCAATTAATTTTATGTCTCACTGTAGGTGGCCAATTTAACAATAGAGAGGCTATGCATACAAAAAACGATTGTGGCAGTTAATGGAAGTTATCCAGGCCCTGTTCTTCGAGTAAGGGAGGGTGATTCTGTCATTCTACATGTTGTCAACGATTCACCATACGATCTTACTATACACTGGTAATCTTTTTTTATATATTATTGATTCCCATGTACTGTCGTACTTAAAAGATTATCACATTTTAACTTTTTATCTTTTTAATAGTTGAATTTTGACCATAAATATTTTTGTATGTGTTATATAATATTTTAAGAAAAATATATTAATGGAAATAATTTGAAATGTATTTTAACTATTATAAAACACAAACAAAAATATCTACGGTCAAAGTTCAACTATTAAAAAATCAAAAAGTCAAAATGTGACAATTTTTTAAGGACGGAAAAGTATTATATAGAACCACTGCGACTATATGTTAAAACCGTTTACTGAAAAAAGAGTTTTCACGATATATATCGAGAACTATTTACATTATTTCATTGTTATTCACTTATGCAGGCATGGATTAATTCAATTTAGAAATAGTTGGGCTGATGGACCTGATTATGTTACTCAATGTCCGATAAAGCCAGGAAATACATATACATATAGGTTCAATGTTACATCACAAGAAGGAACACTTTGGTGGCATGCTCATATTTCATATCTTAGAGCAACGGTTCATGGAGCAATTATCATTCGTCCTAGAAAGGGTCGGACTTATCCATTCCCCAAACCAGACAAAGAGGTTCCAATCATATTTGGTATGCTCCATAATATTCTTATTAACTTAAAAAGTATATTTGAGAAGTAGATTATTGTGAACGGTTGAATATAACCTTTTGAAGTCGAAAAACAAATGAATTATTGTATCGTATGAATACAAGATATCAATAATTGATAAAATTTTCTGATTGTATAATATAATTACAGGAGAGTGGTGGTATTCAAACGTAGAGGACATTGTAAATGAAGGTCAAGCGTACGGTGTTCCACCTAATCTTTCAGATGCTTTTACTATTAATGGTCAACCTGGAGATCTTTACAATTGTTCTGCAAATAGTGAGTACTTCTTAAACAAATTGTTCCTTGAAAAGTATGAAAACACTTGATATCCTCTGGCCCTCCCTTCGACAAAAATTCATGTCGCACGTTAGTACGTTACAAAATTGAACGTCATGTATTGAATGGTTATGTCATATATCCCAATCTATATAGTGTCCAACTATCCATCATACATGGTGTTTACCCATATAAGTTAGAAGTCATATGAAGAGTACAGAAAGGACGTTGAGGATCATCGAGAAAACACCATGTGCTACTTTATTTTTGTGTGCATTTAGCTGCCTATTACTAATATACTTTTTGTTACAGGTATGTACAAATTGCAAGTAA
Organism: Lithospermum erythrorhizon; assembly: GCA_019722365.1. Lineage (NCBI taxonomy): Eukaryota > Viridiplantae > Streptophyta > Magnoliopsida > Boraginales > Boraginaceae > Lithospermum > Lithospermum erythrorhizon. The sequence continues at coordinate 327,608 of JADFUC010001357.1, forward strand.
AACAAGGGAAAACATATCTCCTCCGCCTTGTTAATGCTGTAATGCAGAGCATCCTATTTTTCAAGATGGCAAATCACTCATTCACAGTTGTTGCAGTTGATGCTAGTTATGTTAACCCTTATACGACCGATATAATCACAATCACTCCAGGGCAAACCATGGATGTGCTCTTGAAGGCTGATCAACCTATAGGGTCATACTACATGAGGACTAAAGTTTATCAAGGTTCAGATCTTATCGCGTTTAGTAGACAAAACTCTACCGCGGTAATTGAGTATATTGGTTCAAAATCTACAACTCCAATCATGCCAATTTTACCCGATCATAGTGCCAATGATACCGCTCACAGATTTTTTACGAATTTGACCGGGCTTACAACTGCACCATTTTGGCATCCTGTTCCACAACAAGTAGATGAACGTTTGTTGATTACACTTGGTCTAGGTCTGCTTCCATGTGAGGGTCAAGGAAACACATCATGTCTAGGTCCAAATGGACAAAGAATTGCTGCAAGCATGAATAACAGATCATTTGAGCCATCTAAGGAGTTGTCAATTCTTGAAGCATACTATTACAATGTTAGTGATATCTACACAACCGATTTTCCAATTGAGCCTCCTGTGAAATTTGACTACTCAAATGAGTCCAATACTTTCAATTTTGCCCTTTTACCAACCGTCAGATCACATGGGGTGAGGCAGATTAAATACAATTCAACGGTGGAGATCATTTTCCAAAATACTGCATTAGGTTCTGTAGAAAACCATCCTATGCATTTGCATGGACATGACTTTCATGTCATAGCTCTAGGATATGGAAACTATAATCCTGCTACTGCACGGTTCAATCTGGTTAATCCACAACTACAAAATACGGTTGCTGTTCCGATTGGAGGATGGACAGTTATTCGATTTCGAGCAAATAATCCAGGTATGATTCATAACACCAATGTTTTACTGTACCCACTCTTGGATCAATTCGGAAACATCCTCCTTGTTATCACAAGGGTAAGGTTGCGTATTATTCGGGAGCCTCTTCAAAAATTCATGTTAATTTTTTTCACTAATTTTTTTTTATATATATTTAACCTAACAGGTGTATGGTTTATGCATTGTCATTTGGAAGTCCATGTACCTTGGGGTCTAGCAACTGCATTTATAGTTGAGAATGGACCAACTCCTGAAACATCACTCATTGCACCTCCCCAAGATCTACCAAAGTGCTAGTCGAAGTCTATTTGCTTTTACTTGATCATTTGGTCGCTCTTAATTAATGTTGTCATGGAGCGAGTTAATTAGGTGTAATAATAAATTGGGTTTATTAAGAGGTAAAAGGAGAATAACATAAAATTAGCTTATTCAAAATGATCTGCCACTAGTAGTCCTTCCAATACCAGCAACACAATCAAATGTGTTGACAATTTAATCCTTTAGTTTTGTTTCTATTTAATAGAACTGAAGGAATCTATTGCAATAAGAGAATATGTATTATTCCAAACTTCATCAATTCATCAAGTGTTCTCATTTATTGGGTATTGTCTGATATATTGCATATAAACATATTTGAATGATTTACTTGAATTTTATTTGGGTCATTTCGGTTTTTATGAACTCGGATTAAACTTTATAATTTTGGGGATACATTAGATTGAGCTTTTGCAGTTTGAATTCGGGCTTGGGCCTTGGGGGTAACAATTTGTTTCTTTTAACATTTAAATTTGACTTTTGAAGTTTCACACCTCTAAAATGGGCTATTATTAATATGACATCTAATGCAATACTTGATTGTCAAAAAATGTCTAAATACAAATTATAAATAAAACTGAAAATGCATAAATACAACAAAATTTGAAATGACCATTCACAAAATAAGAGTCTAAAATATTTGTATCAAAGTGTGGTTGAATAGTCTATCTCGAGATCACGTGAGCCATGGAATATTTTCATCCACACATATTATATTTTTTTGAACAAAAATATTCATATCAAAGTATCGTTGAATTGCCTATCTCGAAATCACGTGACCATGGAATATTTTCATACACACCTCTTTCTCGGGATATTTTCATCCAAACACGTATTATTATTTTTTCTCGAACAAAAATATAATACAGTTACAAAAGTATCGAAATATTACAATCAAGACAAGTTTTAAAACTCCATGATTCAAACTACACAACACCAAATCACTCCAAATATTACAATCAATAAACTACGTAACCTCAAACCCCAAAATAATCATCACTCAACAGGGATCATAACTTCATTAGTCCTAAACATAGGCAAAGTAATCCAAGGAGGATTAAACCTAGCCAACACAAAATCCCCCACAACCTTAAACCCATCCTTCTCCAAACACTTCCTCAACTTCCCAACTTTCCCCTCCACCACCTCATCACTTGCCACCCCACTAAAAGTCACCACCCCATACTTCCTCTCCACCTCCTCCCTTACTACCACCCTCTCATCCAACGGCTTCGGCGTCTCCTCTACCTTCTTATACTCCTCCGGGAGTATAAACTGCATGGTCACCAATGTGCCCTCATTCTTCGTCACTACTGGAACAGTCATATCAATTTTTTCCGACTTTTTTGTGATCACTGGAGAGGTCATTGCGATGGGTTGTTGCTTGGTGTTTTTGGGGTTGCCGAAGGCGCCAATGTAGGAGGCGAGGAGGCTGAAACCGCCGTCTTTGTCGCCTTTCATGTCGGATGGGTCGTATGTTACTTGTGCTATAACAGATGGGAAGTATTTTCGGACCTCGTAATCCATGGTTGATTTTATTATTTCGTATTTGGGTGTTGCTACTTTGATTTTGCCAAAAACCATGCCCATTTTGAAGATGAAATATATTTGGTATGAATATAATGAATCGATTTTATATATATATATATATATATATATATATATGAGAGCTAATATTAGGATATCGAGAAATACAAAAGATATTGGAAGATATTAGTATGATGAACTATTATTATTATATTGATGAAATGACTAGGGTACTTATAGAAGAAGTGGACAATTAGTTTGGGACATTATAGGGGGAATGTTGACTGCATGCATGGCGGCAAAGGGGGGTTCTCGAATAGTGCAAGCTAAGGAAGGTTCTTGATGGAGGTTGTTTAGCTGATGAGTGGATGAGCTTTATTTATTTGAAGAATTTCTTGTGGAGATTGTTGAATGCAGGAGTGGAGTTCGTTAAGCCACGACGTTGCGCCAAGCAATTTGGAAAAGAGAAATTAATACATACATCCTTCTTTTGAGTGGAATAATAGTTTTGACTTGCGTACGAATATGGTCACATATTCCTAAAGTTTTAATTTAAGATCATGTACATAGATTTTCTAAAAATTATAATAGGAAGTAAAAATATTAAAAATAAATAAAATAATGCTTTTTCAATTTTACTAAATTAGTTTAAGTGCGACTTTTTCTTTTTGAATCATGAAAATCTTGAAATACTAAATTTTCATATTTTAGGTGAATAATAGAAAAGCTGCTAAAGTACATATATAAACAGGTAACTCCTAAAATAAGAAAAATGATTATTGAAAGTAAATTTTAGAGAAAATTTTAAGAGAGTCGATGCACGTGCTTTAATAGTCCATATTAATATCACAATTCACTAAAAAATTAACACATAAAGATTTGAGTATAACATTTAAAATTTTAATAATCAATAATAAAAAATTAACATGAAATAAAGGATTATCTTTGGAACCCTCTATAGTCGTTCCGTGATTTTAAAAAATTGTTAAATATTTAAACACTTTAAGAAGTATAATATATTTCATCTGTTTATTTTAAGTAACGCACGGACTAATCACAAGATTAGCATTTGTATGAAGGAAAATAATATACGAGTCTGAGTTCGAAAAAATTCATTTTCATAATCAACAATAGTGAGATTCCGGTTCGAATCCTTCCAACAATAACTAGTGGTACCGGTGTTTTAAAAGAGCAAAAATTGGGGCTCATGTTCTTTCCGTTAAGCAGTAGCACCACAGTCCGCAGCTAGCCCAGCTCGGTATCTAAGTATTGCGCACCAAACTGGAAGGTGATTATTTTCAAAGCAACAATATACTTAGACATCTATAGTATAGAGATGACATATAAAGATTGTTGTACACCTGGCTTGAAAATAGAATTGATCATATGCTATTCCAAGTTTCCAACCCATTAGTATGTCTCAAAGAGTTGTATCAGGCTCGTGACCGCTTCATTAGTCCGATGAGTGAAGTGGGCATAGAATTTTTTTGTCCTAGATTCAAGTCCATTGATAATAATTTATTGAATCATTCATAGGATTAATATGCTTAAATAATTAAACGTAATTAATGTTAGTTAATATATATTACTCCCCTTCATTATAATTCATCGTTCACTTTATCATTGCAACCTTTTGTATTGGAATAAAAGAAAATCTTTTTTGTCTTCTAATATTTTTATTTTCACTAGTTAATATTTTTCTCTCTCCTTAAAAATAATAAAATTAATTATTATATTAATAAATTACTTTATTTTGAAATTTGAATGTCGATTAGCGAGATGGAAAAAATAATAAAAAGTCATGCATAAATGTGGTACTCCTTAAGTATATAAAGTTACTTAGTGTAAGATAATATGGGTATATTCATATGTATCAATACACAGCTAACTCTTTAAATAATAAAAGTTATTTAATTATTTGGATTTATTAGACAGCTTCCCTAAAAATGACACAGGAATTTTATAATAGAAATAAATAAATTATTTACTTTAAAAATCAAGGCGGGTATAGAAGTAACCACGTAGTCTCATAAACTCGCTAAATCTTGAGAAGCGTAAGTTCATTTCGTGAAGCTAAAGTGTTAAGTATTATCTGGCTTCTTTAATAACTTAAATGCGGTATGGGTTTGAGGCTACCGTAAGGAGTAGAATCTTTGTATATACAGGGGCTTTGCTCACGGGGGACGCCGAGGGGGTCGTTAGTGCCACGGTTTTGCTCTTTTTTATAAACTCGCTAAAGATTTTAGTGTATGGATATGGAACATGTCGATCGATCTCTTCAATAAAAAGTTAAAAACTCACGCATAAAACATTGAAATTGAAGTTCAAGTAACTTTGATACAAAACCTCAATATGAAGTGAAGCTGGAATTGGATGGTAGCATTTGGAATTATGTTTGCCCTATCGAGTCGGACAGAATCGGTGGGTTGGGTTTCAGTACTATGCTTGCTGTATACAGATCACTACTTATTCACTCTCTAAATTGATTTATTATATTATGAGCTCCAGTCTTAAAGAATACACATGCATGACACTTCCCTTTGCATTTGTGTAGTCTCTATCTTGATCAACGCAACACATTAGACCTTGTCTGTTTGTCTCATCTCTAGGGCTATTATCACTTTTTCACTCATCTGTTATTCCTTTAGTATCTTGTTTTTCTTCCAATGGCAGTTTTGTTTTATTCTTTTTTACTTTTTTTGTACTTTCTCCGTTTTCACAGGTATACATTTGACTATTTGAGTACACTGAATCTAAGAAGTACCATATATAGAATTGAAGAGGAGTGCTTAATCATTTGACAGATCTAGTTTTAAGTTTGCTAAAAAAAATTGATGGCTTCAATAGTTCAATTATCAGTTTCTTATTCTTTTTTGTGATGACAAGTGACAACAATTCTCTGTGTCCAAATAAGGTGGTTTCAAGTTAATTTATGTTTGCTGCAAAAAACCTTTACTACTCTTATCTTCTTCTACTTCTTAAATAAACACTCTATCCTATAAAGCTTTGTAGATAGATAAGGGAATAATTAGTTTTCATTTTTTGTTTTGAATGGCTTATCCTGATAAAAACAAAGTTAAGGCATGAAAATTTGGCAATTTGAAAATGTAATATTTCATACATCTACTTATTTTAAAGTTTAATGAAGTAAAAATATATAATTAAATGGGAGATGTCAAATTCGATATATCTTGTATGGAGTGAATTGTAAAGGAAATGATGTTCACAAAAATGTATCAAATTGCATTTTAGTGCAAATAATAGCGTCGTGCTTGATTTAGTACTTGAAGTGGCCGCGAAAAGTTGCTTGGCTTTAGTGCCGATATGCGAGTTCCGTCTAATTCTAACAGTCAAAGCGAGGTTTTGACTTCAATTTTGGGGTAAAATTTGAATTTTTGAAAATTACAATGTCACTTTTAAGAAAATTTATTAATTACCATTTCTATTTTTAACATTTGAATTTTGAAAATTGTGGATCGGCTTTTCGAGGGCCAATTTCGGCGAAATACAAACATAATCTTGGGGTAGGGTTTATATAATTGGTTATGCATTTAATTGTAAGGAACTTGAGGTTAAGCTGAACTTAGAAATTAACATGGTATTGGCATGAATATCACTACGTTATTTAAAATAACTTAGTTGGTTTTAAGTTTTGATTAACATAGAAAATTTGTTCAAACTTGACGTTAGGTTTAAAAAATATATTTTAATTAATTTATAGAAGGTATGTTCAAGCCTCGACCGTTAAAAATAACACATATAAAACATATTGTTGAAAAATAAAAATTGAGAAGTCAATATTTTCACAGAAATTAAAATAACTGGACCATTTTGATACAAAAAAATAATCATAAAAGGCTCAAAATTACCTTTCATTTCGTATATATTTACCTTACTCTAATCTTCATGAAGCAATTATCAACAAAATTACCTGACATTCTTCAGTAATCTTTACTCACTTCAACAATCATGCTACACACTAGAGCTTAGTTTAAGCTTGATTACAAAATCATTGAGGACTAATGCTACACATTGATGTACAGGGACTAGACTTGGATCCAGCTAATCAAAGACAAATTTGATGCAGACCATGTCAGAAAGAATGGGCAATTAATGTTTTGAAGCAATTTAAAGTGATCACAAACACCACATTGAAATAAAAACTAGCAAGCAAACTTGAAGCTGTACTTTAAAGATCACAAGATGAACATACTCCTACTAGTACTACAAACCAAAACTACATGTTTACATTTAAGACAATGGATCAATAAATTACAACCACCCTAATAAGTAATAACAAAGCATAAAATTCAAGAACTAAAATTTTTATTTCTTTCCATCAATTTCTACTTCTTCTTCTCACCATCTTTGATGGTTTTCTCAACAACAATTTTTGTCATTTCACAATCAACTTCTTTAGCAGGCAAAGCATAATCCACTGGCATCACAGGAAGTTTCCTATACCCCAAGATGGTCCATATGAAGAATATGGAGACTGCCCCTAATGCTCCACAAACAGTACCAAATATGAATGCACCTATAACTTTCAAAGCACAATCACTTTTCTTTGCTTTAAGAGTCAAATTTTCACTTCTTAAGTTGAAGGCCTTTGGATCCAATGGTTCAGAATGCATCCATAGAGGGGGTGTTCTTCGCTCAAAGCTCCAAGAATAAAGATTGCAAACTTGAGTGGAATTAGTTGAATTTTTATTTGATGCACTCAACCCCACTAGTACTTCATCTTCCTTCCACATATGTGAAAGCTCAATTGGACATGAAATAAATGGACTAAAAGGCTTATTTGCACCAAATTTACTCAATCTCACCTCTAGCCTCCTTGAAGATGCTTCATAATCAATCCAAGATTGCAACTTTTCTCCACTTTTGAGATCCAAATGAATAGATGAGACATTTCTTGATTTAACAGATACAAAGCTTCCAACATCAATCCCAACATGATTATCATTCATATCACCAACTTCCTTATCCTTAAATGTATCAAATTCAATAGCAAGAAACTTATTATTTCTCTTAGCCAACAACCCAAATGACCCATCAAAATTATCCAAATCAAAACCAGCTGGAACCATCACAAAAGCTAAACCATCCCCTTTTTCTTTTGATAAAGAAAACACAAAATGCATAGAAAAAGACACCATTTTTCTTGGATTCTCTTGAACAAGCTTAAAGGGTTTCTTAAACATAACTTTTCCAGCACTAGAAGGGCCTAAACCAGAGATTTGCAGAGACTCACCACCCTTAACATGCTTTGCATCACCATATAAAGCAAATTCTGACTCAAAATTTGAATCCTTACTGAAGTTCTTTAAGGAAAATCCCTTGTTTTTTTCTGCTTTTATGACTCCCAAGTAGAAAACACTGAGAAACATGGAAAACAATAAGTACCTCAAGGATGCCATTTTCACCATTCTTGAATAGAGCTAAGCAGTGCACTTTTGGTTGTTTGGATATGCTAGTTGTTTCTAAGTGAAATAACCCATGTAACTAAGTTAAACATGTAGAAAATGTGCCATAAAAATAAATTTTGTCAAAATATTATATCATAATAATAGAAAATATCAATTAAATTGAATTTAAATATAACATGTACAAGTATTGGAATGCAAGAATGAGAGAAAAGCTAGGGAAAATATGTAATAAATTGGGTGAGTTGTGGTCTTGTGAAGTGTGGGGGGAAATTGAATGCTACTATTACTAGATTTTGAAGGTCTGTGACTTTTACTTTCTCTGAGGATTGGAATATGATACTACCACTATGAGAAAGATTCTTTTTAGGTTCTTGTCCTACTGCTTATATTGTTCAATAAGGATTATTTCATTTACTGTCCCCCCTTCACTTTATTAACTTTTCACTTCTTTTTAGTACTTGGATAGTGACTCACAACTCACAATCTTTGGAGTCATAAACCAGTTGTGCATATCTTAAACGATAATTTGTGAGTAGATTAAATCTCACTGATTTAAAGTTTAGCAGTTTAGTTACGATAATGCAAATGTGTGATGGTCACAATGATATTACTTAAAAGGGACACTTTCTACATTAAACCGTCGAGGCATGCTTGCATGATATTTTTTTAAGTAGTAATGATATATTTATCATTGGTATGTTAGTCTTGTCCATAAATTTACAATCATTACAAAAGAAACACATACAAAACAAACACTTAATTGCCAAATACCGTCAGAAACTTTCATGTTTACAAAAATATTGTTGTGGTATAAATCAAGTTTTCTAAATTATTTTATTAAACTTTTGGTTAAATTAAGATGAAGAATTTTATATCAAGTAACAAACATATTTTGGTATCAAATTAAGTTATTTTAAAATGTTTATTCAATTTTAAAATATACCTGTAAACTGGAAGTAGCCAAATTTTGTTACTGTGTCTTACTCATTATTTATGAGAAGTTGTTTTCAAAAAGTGGATTAATTGATAAACTACAAAACATGGGCTGTTGGCATTTGGCAATATTAGGATGTATACAATGGCATGTTGGTAAAACTCCGAAGGGACCGACATCCACAATGAGAAATATATGTCGCCATAGATTACTTATTCCTTAAAACAAGATTTTTCCACAATGAGGAATTACAAATTTATAGAGACCAAACTGCTTATCTGAGAAGTGATATCGATTATATGACACGTTGTCAGTATTTATTGGGTCATTTCTTGCATGTTAACTACGTATACTTCAAAAGCAATGAGAAAAAATTTACCTTGTCCATTACTGCTTTGGAAATAGGTGGGTAATGACATTTTTTTTGCTAATACATGCTTTTTGGAAAAAAGTTTTTTTTCTAAACGTTCTCAAATTCACATACTCCAACCACAAATTTAATAGGCTAAATTTCATTTGACCCTCAAACTTTTTTTAATAGAACAATTATGAAACTCAAACCCCTGAATAGATCAATTTTATATTTATCGTCCACTATTAATATTAAAATTGAAAAAACTTAATTTTGCTTGGGTATAAAATGATATTTTCATAAATACTAAAGCTTTGGTGCACAACAAAAACTCTCCTTCATCTTTCCCAACCCCACTCTCATTGCTCAATGTCATTACCCAATCTACCCCTTATTATACAAGAATAACTTTTTTCAAGACATTGATAGAAGTGTCTTTGGATTTAATCTTTCCATTAATCGGTGAGGTATTCAGCGTAGACGAGGTAAAAAGTAATACCCAGCCTTAATGTGCCTTATATCTTTGTCTTGAAATAAGCTGTCTAAATCACTGAGTATGCCTTAAATTAAAATATTTTGGGTTTAGTTTCTACCTTATTATATCCATTAACAAAAAAAAAATAACAAAAGCCCTCCCCATATTTTCCCCAACCCCAGGCCACCATCATTGCCCAATCCCACCCCCTAACTAGTTTGCTAGGGGGTAGACCAAGACCAAATATAAAAGAAAATTATTAAAATAATACTAATTTGATCACTTCTTTAATTTTAGCATTTTGAGTAATTTTAACTGTAAATATGTGAAACAACTGCTTGTAAAGAGGTAAACAAATATTTTCCTTTTCATTTTCTTTATTCTTAACAACCTGCATAACACTTAGAAACACTACAAAACCACCGCTACCGCCCTTCAATCCCTCCTCACTATATTCGCGACCACCGTTCTTCTTCCCCCCCGCCGCGATTCCTTCCCCTATCTTTTTATTTTTGAATTTTTTTTCAAAAAAAAAATTAGGTTCTAAAACCTTTATTCTTGATCCGATTTACATATGACTTCTTTATATGGGTAAGAAAATTGGACCAGAATCAACGTTGCACCATTTTTGTTTTTTAAAATCAAATCTCTAATAAAAAGCTGAGGGAAGAAAGAATCGCAGAAAGGGGAAAGGAAAATGGTGGTCGCAGGCATGGGAGGGGCGTTGAGGTGGTGGTGGTAGTTTTTGAAAAAGCAGTAGGTTAAAGGGAAAGAGAGAGATGAATAAGAAGAATAAATGAAAAGAAAGAGACTTTTATGAACAGTTTAATCTGCTTTATGAAATGTGCATTCATGCAAAAAAAAATTACAAGTGCTAAATTAAAGAAAGAAATGCAAAACTGAGCTGGTGCTATTTTTCCCAATTTTGTCCCCCAAATATAAGTCTTGTGCAATTATAGTTTGGCAGCAAATGGGCCCAGTTATTTATTCATAGAAGCCCACAACTCCAACCTCTATTGGGCTGTTGGGCGGGAGGGAAAAACTCCCCCCAAAAATCTACCGCTACAATTAATTTGTAATACAAAAAATATTCAAAGTATTCCCGCCTTTTTTCCATCGCCTATTATATATATTGTTGTAGTATATTTTCTTACAATAAAAAGAAAATGAAGACGGAGAAGCAAAATAAATGGAAGAAATCGGGGAATGTGGTGGGAAACGGGAAGGTGACTCCGGTTCAGGTAGCGTTCATCGTTGATCGCTACCTTTCCGATAATGAGTATACCCAAACCCGCTCCGTCTTCCGATCCCAAGTCTCCAATCTCCTTTCTAGATCCCCTGTTCAAGAGGTACCGTCCCAAAAACATTGTCCAATTTTCCATTCTGTTTATTAGTATGGATTATTAATTTTAAATTTATTGTGAAGGCGCCAAAGAGTTTATTGAGTTTATCAGCAATTCTGGATGAATATATTCGGCTAAAGGAGCAAAGGGTGGTAATGGAACAAGAAAGAGTACAGTTGGAGCAGGAAAGGGTACAATTTGAGCAAGAAAAGATGAGGGTTCAGAATTTGCTAAAGGGTATGCAAGATGCCATGAATGTGTACAATCAATGTCCAAATGGTTTATCACTCCCTCCTGCAGTACCCTCTGCTGGGGTTGTTGTACCTCACATGGATCTTACTGCTTCATCGAAAGCAGGTAACATTTTTATCCATTAAGTTTTGTAATAATTAAGTTTAGAGTGGTCGAGACTCGAGTTTATATAACTAGACAGGTCTAGATGTGTTAGTGTATTAATGTTATGCGGACCATGATCTGAGTTCTATAGTAGCTCACAGTGGTGTAGCCAGGATTTTAATATTATGACTTCCTATAATACTCAATGATTTACACTTGAGAATTTTGAAAAATTAATTAAGAATGCCGAACCTTTGTGGTTGCCATAGGCCATAGCAACCATGTTGTTACCCTTATCTCCGCCTCTGCACGTGGATTGATGGATTTAGATTTGATAACAAGCTTTCAATTCCCTTCATTTATTTTATCATTGAATTTAGGTACTTTTGTTCTTCTGTGTGAAGGTAAAATTGAGGCCCCCTTGCTTTTCAATGAAACCCTCAGTCGCATTCATTGATTTGACGTTTGATGAAACAAGCCACGACAATCTATAATATGCATCCAGAAGGATGTTTTTTCTAAGCTGAAAATGATTTGGTAGATTTAACTGTATGCTAGAGCTTACGTTGATTTACAAAGATTGTTTTAATCTGATACCACTATTTAGTCTTATAATCTATAATCATTCTCAAGTCAATATAAGGCATATTGAGTGTAGTTCCCTGTGTGTACCTCCAAGTTTTCCATCTGACATAGCATGAAACAATTAGAAAACATGGCTTAAGAAGGATAGTTTTCACTTTCTGTATTGAAGTTGTCGATACTGAATGGTGCATCTCTATAGGTCATTATCCTGTGTATAATTCGTCGACCATGATGTCAACATCTCGCACTTGGGGCACACATTCTGATAGAGCTCAATTTTCAACTCCATCAACAATGCAGCCAACAATCTCAAAAAGGAAGGATTCAACTGAACTTGGTGCCTCTACCATTTCTAAAAGATCTCGCAAAAGCTCAAAATCAAATCAATTGCCTATTAAAAGTAAATTCCGAATGCAGCTATTTTTTCTTGTATCTGATCTCTAAACTGAACCTTTTAAAAGTTCCATGTCGTCTGTTTCTCTAATGCCTTCTTGCTTTTCTATTGATTGATTCAGGTGGTGCTGAAATACGTACCTACAATGATTCTGCCTGTCGACAATCAATAGATCATGGAAACACATCAGATATACCATCACTTCAAGGATCTACTGTTGTTAAGTGCCTATTCAACCAATCCACTCAGTCACCTCCAACTAACCCTTGTCCTAAAACGCCTCCACTACCACCTTCCTCTCAAGCTGAAACAGCAGCATCGCCCGTGGTGATTGGCTCAAGTATCACTTCTAGTAAAGAGATGGATTCCCAACAGATCACATCGACCAATTCGACCATCATATCATCGCAGACAATACAAATAAGTCCAGTAAAACAAATATCTTACTGTTCCATTGAGAGGAATCAATCCATTTCAATATCCTCACCATCTAAGACAAGTTCAATGAGAACTGCAAAGAGGGATCATGTTAAAGGGAGGCTAAATTTTGATGCCTCGGACATGCCAACCATTTCAGATCAACCTATTTCAGATATGTACTCAACACCAGGCTCTGGGGAAGGAGACATTCTTGACTTAGAATTACCAAATTTGGATTCTTTGGGAGCTGATTTTAATCTCTCAGACCTGTTGTTTGACTTTGATCTGCACAATGATGGGTCTGATTTTTCTGGCCAAGCAACTGGGGAATCTTCACCGGATACTCATTCAGGGTAGAACCCTTGTATTTCGATTATGAATTTTGGCTCATACTCTACATTGCAAAGAAGCATTTGCATATTACTTTGATATCTAAATTAAATAATGAATAACAATCAGGTCACCCTATACCTTTCAAGAAGTTAATTATGGAGCTAATCAGGTTGCGTCTGGCAACTCAAAGGCAGAAGATTTATTCTCAGATGAAGCTGGTATACCAGGTAAAAGAGAGCTTGCACCATATCAACTAAGTTACAGTAACCCGTTCATCTTGCTATATGAACTAGATCTAACTTACTGGTTAATCAACAGGCCCGGGATGTGTTACAACTATCAAGTCTATGACAAAATGTGTCAAGATAATAAGTCCTGGTAAGTCTTCTGCTCACCTCCCCCCCTTTCATCTTATTCGTTTGTATCAATGTAGAGCGTGTAGATTAATCAATGCCGTTGTATTCCTTTTTTCTAGTGAAGAGATGGAGTGATGGATCAGGACAATAAGCCTGAATGTGGATACATTGACTTGATTTTGGTGGAACAACCCAAAATCTCTGAATCTGACCGAGGAACTCTTCTTACCATTACAGACTTGTAATTCTGATTAGTTTTAGATTCCTTAAGCAGTTAGCCTTCTACTTACAGTGATCTCATTAGAGGACCAGATAGGCTAATTTTGTAACCCTTTTTCATTAGCAAAATATTTTAGTATTCAATAGGGCATGACTTAAAACTATATTGTAGATTCAAGTGGTACCCTTTTGCTGAGTAATCTTCATATAAACTACAATGACTTCATGTTTCCGATCGTCTTGCCTATCAGACTAAAGTTCACATCTTAAATTTGCTTCTACTGATATGAAAGTGAAAGCCCGATCATGTTGTGCTAGTTGATTTTATGTTTCTAGAAAGAGGTTCCTAGCCTTGCTGCACTGATGATAACATGTGTAGTCCACTAGAGATGGTGGGCTAATGAAGATCAATGTGCATAGGTTCATAGTGAACTTCATGATTCATGAATGGGGATCTCTCCCTAGATGGATTGTGATATGTGATTGCATTGTCTGAAGACGTGCTTGCCATATTTGTGCTAATTTTGGTTGTAGTTGATCTAGCTTTCGTTATGTTTGGTATACCATACAGATAGTCACTTATTTTTGCCAAGTTAAGCCTCAGGCGGCAATTGCAATGATAATATGATACTACAAACATACTGGAACATAATTGCTACTTGATCCTTTCAATTTGCAAGATTCTTGCTAAATTTCTCAACTTTCAAGTTTTTATGTGTTAACACACAAAATTTATTCGAATACATTATTAATTTCATAGAGTAATTCTCTTGAAAGCTCTCTATTTTATTTTTAAAGAATATCAATTGAATTCAAATTAAGCATGATTACTGTGATTTCATGATTTGGACAAGCCTCAATCAATTCTATCCCATCTGCGCGGGCCTTGGCCATTTAATTTTTATATAGAGTAATTTAAAAATTATACTTTTCCATCCCAATTTACTGATCACGATTCAAAAAGACTAAGGCTGAAGAATATTACTAACATACCATAAAAAGAGACTTTTATAAAAAAATATTTTAAGAATCATAAAAATAAAAGTAACTTTATCAAGTGACAAAAGTTTCCAAAGATCAACATAAAAGTCAGTATTTAAATCATATACTTATCTAAAAAGTGAACGAATTTTTTGTGATAATGACAAGAACGAGTGATGAAGATGACAACCCGAATCTTCTGTAAACTCTCCCTCCGCATTAATCTAATTCTAAATTGGAGCCAACGAACAATCCCCCCTAGCTTATAAAATCAAGGAATGTTTCTTCCCATTTCACATTACTAATTACTATATTGGCCCTTATTATAATATTTTCTATCGACGGAAAAATATTGCTTCCTAAGCATTTTAAAAAAGACTCCTATAACAATTCAACAATTAATGTTTCTAAATTTTTACCTCAAAATTCTATAACAATTCAAATATACCCTGAACTAAATTAACTATATGATATATCAGTTTAAATTCCAATCGCTAATTCCACCCATACCGACTAAAATAGCATAAAAGCGTAACGCTCTGTAATTATTCTCTTTCCACATGTTAAGTCTCGATTATGTGAATAAGAAGTCGGGAAAAGCCTTTAACCCCACTTCGTCACTTGGCTGCAGGTAATGTAGGATAAGTTTATGCCTCAAACTCTAATATTCTAATATTCTTTTGGGCTGAAAGCAGCTTTCAAATTAATATCTCTCAGTTCTTTGGGCAGTGCTGCACCCTTACTATAAAGTTCCACTTTGCATTTAAAAACTTGCAGATCACCTCCCAATCTCGTTTTCGGTAATTCCTCTTTTCTCCCTTTAAGAGAAAGAAGAGCGTGAAAAATCATTTCGTGATTTTTCTACCCAACCTTGTCTACAGTTTAACATTTTAAAGCACTCTGCACGCTCACGTAGGGGTTCGTTTTATACGCCACAAGGGACCATTCTGCAGGCACCCACGCTGATCGCTCGCAGCCTTCTTATATATATTCCGACGCAAATCCCCTCAAGAAGCGTGACACACTTCAGATATTATTGCTTTTTATACTATTCGTAATCCCTGCTTTCTGGCTTATCGTAATTGCTATTTTTAATTCTTAAACCCAACATAAAGAATATATATCTAATATTACGTGATATTTTATATTACATTTCATCAATTAAAATAAAAGTGTTAAGTTACATATCTAATATTCTCCATCCCCTTGGGATTTAATGCTTAATTAATTTTTCACATATTAAATATTATTAAATTCAAATATTTTGCTTTTGTTGTATAATATTTGGTGAAAATAACAACAATAATATGTTTAATATACTTTATATTTGACATTAAATTTTATTCAAATCAAAATTGCTTTTTATCGATGAAGCATAAAATTTTATTAATTCAAGCGCACTTAAATCAAGTACGACAATCATTTAGCATGGGCTTGTTAATAGATTTGATGTTTTATTTCGTAAATTTAATTTTTTTTATTTAAAATATATATAACATGTTAGTTTTACAAGCATCTATTTATAAACTATGTATTTAATAATTTAATTGTGATTGAATTCAATATATGAAAGGAAATTTAAAAAATTCAATCTTCACTGCTTAATATCGAATAAGAATAAGAAACTAAATAAGCAGATATCATTACAATAATACTTTTATTAGTTTTCACTCTATATGAAAATGTAATTCATCGATATTATGGTCTAAAAAATATATGCATGAATACGTATATTATAGTATATAATCCACTTTATCGATGAACATCGATGTACAAATCGGCACCTCATCTTTTATTCGAACGACTCTTATAACCTTTTATATTATGTTTATTTATGTTTGAATATTTTAAAAATTTATCAAGTAATTAATCACATATATACTATTTGAAGTTTAACTTTTTATTAAAAAAATTATTTTGCACAATATAAAAGTTTTTAAAAAAGGTATGTCATTTTTATTTCATTGATTTTTTAATATAATTCATTTTGCAGATTTACATTCAATGCTTATTATCTAATGCTACATTGCTTATGGCTAAAATTAAGAGACCATTAAAAAAGCTCGACATTATTCAATTTTACGCAAATATTATCAAATTAATCATCAATTGAAATATGTTAAAATTAACATATAAAATAAATGGAATAGCAAAAATTATGAATAATTTATACTAGTAATCACATTACAACATACCATGCCATTTTACTATAATATAAAAGTTCGATGCTTTTTTTACACTCCACTACGCCATATAAATTAAGACTCCATTTTGGCACGTAAAAGTTGATAAAAATATTTTTCATCCCACAAAGATTGCTAATTTTTTATAAGAGTATTAAACTTTCAATTTTAAATATTTCAAGCCACAGCCAGACAATATTTTATAAAATATATCAGTAAAAGCGTTTGAAATTTATTTTTCACTAATATAGCTTTCATCGCATTATACAATACAAACAAAAATATCTACTACCAAAAGCTCAAGAAATTAAACAAAAAGCTTAAAGCTCGACACCATGATATAAAAGTTAATAATAAAGAAATCTGAAATGGCCACAATCAAAATTTGGAATGTAAATATCATTTACCACATAAAGAAATATAACCTTTCTTTGCAAACATCAATTTTACACTTCGATCAAAAAAAAAAAAAAAAGAATTTTACACGCCATGAAATTCACTGGAAATTGTATGTGAATTCAGGAGTACTGAACTTTTCAAGTTCAAGAGATGTCATGCATAATATAATACGTAATACTTCGTATTAAACAAGTAGCAAATCTAAAATTCGTTAATTTTATATCATTGTGTTGTCTCCCCTTTAATTTTAAATGAGCTAGTTAATTTTATTCAGATTTGTTATATTTTGTTTGTTGACCTTTATGTTTTCTACATCTCTTGTTAAATTTTTAAACTGTTCATATAATAACTTCCTATATTTTTTCTTCATTAATAAGTAAAACTTCATTCTTATTCGAAATACCTTCCCTCTTTCTTTAAAATTAATTAATTATATATAAATTAAGACGGAAATCAATAATAAAATATGTATGTGGGTCTAACTATTTTCAAGTCTCCCTTAAACGCGGGCGTACTTGAAGCTCTAGAATGGGTCAAATACGCTTGAATGGAAATTGAATGCACAATGTAAGAGGTAATGTTACTACTACTTGTACATGTTGAATATATATAAATATTCAAGCCTCAATTGAGTAGACCTCAAAATCATTTCTCTTTTCTAAGACAAACTAAGTATTTTGAACAAAGAAAGGTTCACAATTTGTTCTTGATCAATCAACTAATTAATGCATAAAAAAAACATGGCATCTTCATTGAAATCTTCCTTGATTGTGTTCTTTGTTTGCCCTCTTGCTTTCTATGGAGTTCTAGGTATGGATTGTTACATAACATTTTCTGCCCATGCACTATGCCTCGTTTATTTAACTTTCATTGCTATTCATATGTTTAAGGTTTGGTTAATTACAAAACGAAACAGTTTTGAGATAACTTAAGATCAAAATTGAATTTCAGTATTACTCGTTTCTCTACATACGATATTTCATTGAACAATAAACTTATCTTTTTAGCCTAAGATCAAAATATATATAAAATGCGCCCTTTGGCGAATTCTCACATCTTTTATTTTTTATTTTCTTTACTTAGGGAAATTATATGTGAGGATTTACCAAGCAACGTTTGCTCCTTCTCAATTGCATCATCTGGGAAGAGGTGTGTGTTGGAGAATTATGAAAACAATGAAGGAAATATAGCATTCCAATGCAGGACTTCTGAGGTTGTGGTTGCAAGGATGGCTGAACATATGGAAACTGAAGAATGCATAAATGCTTGTGGTGTTGATAGAAGCTGTGTTGGTATTTCATCTGATGCTTTGCTTGATGCTCAAACTACTTCCAAGCTTTGCTCTTCTGCTTGTTATGAAAAATGTCCCAATATTGTTGACCTATACTTCAACTTAGCTGCTGGAGAAGGTAAGACAAGACTAAACACAAGTTTTCTTTGATCATCAAATCAATTTCGATTATATTTTGTAGCTAAACTAAATAATATAATTTCACAAAATATTTAATTTGTTGAATTTCATTTTGAACATGAGAATTCCACTTTTTAAAATAAAACAACTCCTCCCCATCATAATTTTTGTATTTTCAACCTATTTTACTATTTACATTAAAATCTAAAATCACATGGTATCACCAAGATCGAAACATTATTAATTCTCGCTTATTGGAAAATAAAATAGACAATCTTTAACCATGGAGGTAGTATAAACTTAATTCAATTTTTTGATCAAATATTTAAAGTTTGAAAAAATGAATGAATCAATATATTGTATGTATGTTTCTTTAATTATTATTGGATTGTGCACCGATAGCTAATTCGTAATAAATTATAAAGTTTTTTGTTCATTTTTTATGCAAATTGTGTAGGAGTATACTTGCCAGATCTATGCAACAGGGTGAAAACCAACCCTCATCGTGCCATGCTTGAACTTTTGAGCAATAGTGATGCCTCTGTTTATAGTGAAGTTGATGCAGCTGCCCCTGCTCCAGCCCCTTCATCATGGTTCTAATAAAGTCTTGCACTCTTGCCTGAGATAAATATGTTCCAAATCATTTTCTTGTTTTTTCATCCTTTCAATTTATTTATTGTTCATGAGAAATACATATTATTGTAAGGGAATGAGAGGGATTATTAGTGAAAAGCAAAGGAACATAGAAAAAATTATTGATGGGGTCTGTTTTTTGTCACTTTGATTGACATTTTGAATCATCATTCTTTGTATACAGTTATTATATAAAATACGAGCATACTCACATTCGATACACGCTATGAGTGTAAATTAAAAAATAATTATCAATAATATTTTAATTTAATTCATACTTTACTGCCATATTCGATCTTCAACGATTTCTTTTTGTTTAATGTATTTTACGTCGATTTACGACATACCGTGAATCGCATTTAAAAATAGATGTATTATGTGGTTTTTAATTAATCAAAATAGATTTGGAGAAATACGGCTTCAATTCAATCGGCCATTAAATGTTTAAAGCTAGTGGGAAGGGTTTTAATTTTGAAGGCATTATTATTTGACCCCGCTGGGGGTCTTTTTAAAAATAAAATTCGCTTTTTGCCCCAAAAATATCAAATAACTCGATCGAATTTAATCAATTAAATCAATACGTGAATGAATTGGCCAAAAGAAGATAATGATTGGGGTTACATCTACCTAAAATAATACTTTTAATAATCAATCCTTTCACTTTTTTTTTTTTACAAAAAGATAAAGATCTAAATAATAAATTATTTCAGCTTCATGATCTATTTATTAACAACCACCACAAAAATAGCTCCAAAGTCCTTGTAAATTTGGAATCATGGAGCAGCAAGTGCAGGCAGGAACATGTGCTCCTATAAGAAAATAATGCAAAATTAACACAATGTATAGTAATTTTAGCTATTCCCTTCACAGACCTATTTTAGTTCCTTCTTGCAACGCAATGCAACAACAAATGCCCCCGGTGCTGAAGTACTGTATCCTTGCCTATCAAATAAATATGAATGTGCTAGTACACCGCCATTTTTCTGCCAACTTCACCAATTTAAGATTTATAATACTATCTCTTCGAGAACACCATCGATCTTTTTCCGGCCCTTTCTTACCGTGAAGAATTTTACGCGATCTTCTTCAACTAAAAGCGAGATCCCGATTGATACACTAAAAACCACCTCAGCCACTTTCTATTTCTATAACAAGCTCATCATCAATATCATCATCATCACCATTGAAGCCGCGATCCTCGTACACTACGAGTCAATGCAAGAATCTCTTTAAAGAATTTGAATACATTGAACTCATATTATGACAGTATTATTTGACGTGCATGAAGTATAAACAAAATAACAAATATATACAAAGTTAATTCAACAATAACTCAATAAGTAATCAACACGTTTTTAAATCACCAAGAAAGATTCATAAAATAAATAAACTGAAATTAATCTAACCCCCACTCCGATAATTCAACAATAGATAAATTAATTAACTCATTTAAAAAATTTAACAATAAATGACATATAAACAGCTCCTACTAAAAATCTCATTAAGACAAATTCCATCAAATTGAAATAACATAATTAAGACAATGAATCAAATATGAGACTGAGAGAGAGTCGGTGAGATAACTAAATTGGGTTCAATCTGAAACGCATGAAAAATAATAAATGAAAAGTAAATTATGCTTAGATAAAATAATTGGGTTGATCACGAAGAATGAAAATGTTACTTATCGGCTGACCACATTTTCCACATCAACCACATCGCTACATTAACTAAATGTCCAAATATTAAACGGATAATACAAATAAAATAAATTATTTTTATTTTGCCAGACTAAGTATCGAATATATTTTATAATATTTTTAAATTTCGACACCTGGTTAACGAGCTTTATAAATATCGAAATGAGCCGCGATTAAATCCAGCACCACCTCAGCCAAGTATCTATACTCCTTAACTCATCGAAATGGCCTATCGAGTCGAAGGCCGAGCTGCAACGAGTTACTCGGCTCCATTTCACCACCAAGAGCGGGTCATACAAAGTTAAAAAATATACGATTCTATTTTACTCATGAATCATATCCCTTATACTTAGCTTTTAATTGGCCGCAAGAAAATACCATTTCACAAGAATCGATAAGATAGTGACCGGCGACCACTCCTAAAACAATAAAAAGCCTAGTGACCACCGAAACAACCGATAGCCAAGACTACATCAAACGCACGCTGACAAGATAAGTGCGTAACGCGACCACTAGCCTAATGCTAATCACATATATACTATTAAGGTTTAAGTTGGTATGACGTCATTTATTATTCCATCGATCGTCAATATAATTCATTCGGGTGATTTAACGCGCTACTTTTCGCGCTTATTTTCATGCTTTACTAAAATTGAGAAAAATTTCATAAAAAAAGTCTTGATATTATTCAGCTTTGTGCAAATATTATTAAGCATAATCATCAATTAAAATACGTTAAAACGAATACATAAAATAAAAATCAATAAGAATCCGCTTAATAATTTATACTAATAATCAATTGATAAGTAATGTTCTCTAACAATAAATGAAATAACATAAGACGATTTTTTATTAAAAGAGAAGAATATTTATAAATAATAAATAAAATTTCGTGAATGTGATATTCTTCTTCTTTTATTAAACCTTCAAAACGAAGAAGAAATAGACAGAACAAAACTTTTAAATCTATTATTTAAATTATATTAAAAATTATGTGAGCATCATATAAATATGAACAAATGAATTATAATGAGCAAATTAAAAGTATAATTTATAAATTTATGTAAATAGTTAATTACTTTATTTATTATTCCAATTTAAACTTTTAAATCATAAACATTTTACTAGTAATATAAAAAAATACTTTCACCTTTGTACTTCATGTTTTGTAATGGGACATGAATAAGTATTTGTCGAGACATATCGGAAGAAAAACCCAATGCAGAATAACAAATCAAGCTTATTTTGGGATAAACACAACATTGTGCATAATTCAATCAAGAAAGATTAATAAGAACAATCGAAGCCATCACTAATCACAAGGTCACGTTTGTACTTTCGTATTATGAATAGTTGTGAGCAGTGTTGACCAATTGACCATCGACATCACTAACTGTCCCAAAAATGATGTCCGAAAACAAAAAACAAAAAACAATGGAAGTACGGGATGCGCCACCAACTACCTCACCCTCCGACAACAACGATGACGTCACGATGTTGACTTCCGACAACACAAACAGCAGCAGTCAAATTCCAAACTCAAAATGCAAGAAAGTCAAAGGTCCATGGTCTCCTGACGAGGATTCGATATTAACTAACCTCGTTAGTAATTTTGGTCCAAAGAATTGGACATTAATTGCACGTGGAATTCCTGGTAGATCAGGCAAGTCGTGTCGCCTTCGTTGGTTTAATCAACTTGATCCTGCTGTTAAAAGAAAACCATTTACTGGTATGCTGTATTTCTACTATCTATGTCCCAAAATATTGTCCAGTTTTATTTTTAATTGTCCAAATTAACAATTTTTATAGCTTTAGTTGAATCAAAATTAGTGTGGTAACCCTCTAAAATTTCGAAAAATGAATTTTTACTATTTTTAAATACAATTTGATCATTCATTTATTTAAAAGTTAAGTTGATCCCTCCCTAAATTATTATATTTTTCTTCATTTGTATAATTACTATAATATAGTTATTTCGTCCCCCTATATAAAATTATTGGATTCACATTCGATAAATTTGTCATTGAATATCGTACATTAAAGTATTAGCATTTGATAAATTTTTCATTGAATATTGTACAACATACTCCGTATATATGAATATTTGAGTTCAAAATTTAACTAGTCGAAATTGAAAATTGGACGGTCTTTTTGGGGTGAAGGGAGTACTTTTTTTCTTTTAAAAAATGTTGAATTGATTTATTTGATTGTATGTTTATGTTATATGCTGCTCAATTGTGATTACATCGTATACCGTTTACTTATGTACAAGATTTGATTCTTCATTTTATGTTTTGTAATGTGGAAATTTTGATATTTGTTTTTTTGTTTTGTTTCTTGACGAGCACTCCTACAATGAAGGCATCCAATGTTAATGGATCGAGTTTTGATGCATGATATTCTGTCTTTGCGAAGTTTAATCTTCAAATGCATAGTTACTGATATTCAGACTTTAAGGTGCCTTTACGATAAATTTTGTTAGGGTCGGAGTTGGTTCTGGATTGTTTAGCCCATAGTGAAAAAGGGAAATCTAGCCTTCTTTGAATAGATCCACTCTCTTTACTTTCAACTATACTTGTGTCAAATGCAATAAGGGTATTGCTCGATTATACCTACTCCTCATTCAAAACATCGTGGATGCGAATGTCAGAGCTAACTTGCTTTTGATCATGATTATCAAAAGCTCAAGCGCTTAGATGTTTGGCATTTTACAATCCAATTATTTAAAATTTAAAAAATTTCTTTTGTGTGTGTGTTGGGGGGTGTTGTTAAGGTAAGTGGAACATTGAACTTCGAGTTAGCCAGTTATTCTTGATAAACTGCCTCATATTTTCATAGCTGTCTGATGTTGTCTCATAGGGAAAAGAAGAGTTCTCAGATATTACATTCATATTGATTTGTAGCTCAACTCAGATGTCTGCATGTTCTGAAGATATGGTACATCATAATGCTGAAAAATTTCGAGCATCTTACTTATCCTCTCTTGCTATTGTTAAGTTAGATAATTGCCCATTGTGTAGGAACTCTCTTTTATTTTTAATAACATGTGCATTTTCTTATTAATTTGTTTATATGTCGTTTGTAATGATGAAACCATTTTGGCAGATGACGAAGATCACATTATTCTTCAGGCTCATACAATTCATGGAAATAAATGGGCACAAATTGCGAAACTTTTACCTGGAAGGACTGATAATGCTATAAAGAACCACTGGAATTCTACCCTGAGGCGCCATGCGGTTGAACTTGGCATGAGTAACCTTGAATCCAGTAACAATATGGAAGATGCTAGTGTAGAAAGATCAAAAGCTTCGTCAAATGAAACTCTATCTGGCGAAGATGTCAATTCCTTGAAGCCCAAGGAAGTGAAATTGAAAGATGTTGATTCTTTAAAGCAAATGGAAGGGAAAGATGTCAATTCCTTGACGGCCATGGAAGGGAAAGATACGAGCTCACTCTATAACCTACATGACACTACCTATAAAGAAAAGCCTGCAATAGATGGAAGTGATTGTACTGAAGCACAAACTGCTGCTACTCTCTTTCGTCCTGTTGCTAGAATTAGCGCGTTTAGTGCTTATAATCCTCAGGCAGCAGCTGAAAGTTTGTTGAGCTTATCAGGATGCCAGTCTTCTGCTGGACTGGTCATGCCAGTTCCAACCACAAATATTGGTGTCAACAAGTTTCTTGAAGGAGCTTTTGGAGACCGCTTAGTTCCACACCATTGTGGCTTTGGTTGCTGCGAAGTACCAAATGTAGAGGTTCACCGAAACTCACTGTTGGGCCCTGAATTTGTTGACTATGCAGAGCCTTCATCCCTCCCCTTCCATGAATTGGCTGCACTAGCCACTGATATAAGTAATGTTGCATGGAGTAGAAGTGGATTTGAGAATAGCAACACAAGAGCTACTGGCGAAGCATCTGGCAGGACTATTTATAACAATATTAATCATCTGCAGATGGGGTATCTCAGAGATCTGCGAGTTGAAGATGGGAAGCTCAAGTACTTGGGAACAACATCGGATCCTCAAGCAGCGCCATCATGCACACAATTGAACCACTTCCATGCAAAAATTGGTGGTTTGAGTTGAACCTTTTATTTTATCATGGTTGAGTGATTTCAAACAGCATTTGTTGTAATAGAGTGAGAACTGACCAGCATTGACGATTGGATATAAGTGTGTTAGCAATACCATCAATAACCATACATGAAAGAAGCTCGTAGAGTACTTTGCTCAATTCAACGGAACAGTTGTGGATGCAAAGATGGATGTCTAGCAAAATTGTCTTTTCCGTTCTAAATAGCTCAAGGTGAGACATTTCTGTTTAAACGTAACAAATGCAATAAAATGGTGTTCTGCTATATGGCATCTATTGATTTAGTTTGAGCTGTTTCTTTCTTATCATTATTAGGCCAGCTACTCTGCTTAGTTGCGAATTCTTTTCTAATCCTAAACTAACACCTGTATCTGTTCTTGGTTATTAGCATCCAATTTGATTCACTCAGCTTTTTTACGTTAGATTACTTTCCATTTCTTACTTAGAATACTTGAAGTTGTCTAGCCAGAAAACACTCGAGTTATGACATATAAGGACTAGATGACAACCGTTAAGTTGGTAAATGAGAGGTTAAGCACTTATATGTAAAGCTAAACCATACTTTACTCGATAAACTTCTCTTGAAAATCCTGAATCGCCTTCCCTCAGGCGTGATTTTCAAGAACAAATCACTTCATTCAACCCTACTCAACCCCTAGCCTTCATTTAAAGACAATTCTACAAGTAGTGAGATGTTTTCTGTGGAGAACGAATTAGGTGCTTTAATGTGGCACTTAAGCAGGTGATTAAACCATATATTTTAGTTGATTAGATTCCAGCCTTGTCCCATGAAACAAGGCTTCTGTGGGATACCTTGTTTAGTATGGGACTTAAGCAAATGTATATTTTAGTTGATTAGATTCCAACCGTATATTGTAGGTCATTTGCTTCCAGCATTTTCCTTTGAAACAAGGCTTTTGTGGGGTACCTGTTTTGATTTTTATTTCATAAAATGTGGATAAAGCACATAGTTGTTGATAAGCTTGGAGGAGCATTTTACATGTTTTTGGAGGTATAAAGAGAAGTTAGAGACGAAGACAAAGTATAGAAAATTTTCACTAATATGGAATCGGTGAAAAGAGATGGGTCTGTTGTTAGACTTTGCTTTGTGTTAATAGAGTTGGTGTTTCAATACAAGCGACATATCTTGTGGAAACAAATAGAAATATTATGAACATAAAAAAGCTGATAAACCAAAATAAAAGTACATTATTGAGTTAGTTGATGGATTTAGATTCCCTCTTTCTTGCTTGTCTGTAAGACTATTACCAAACCGCATAGTCCAAAGACCAGTACTATTGTCGTTAGTACTTTCAGTTGATGTGTTACCATGGTTTGGTTGGGGTAAAAGGTTATTTTAGGGTAATATTTTTTTTTCACTTCAAAATTTAATAAATGATCTTTCTTTTTTTGATAAATGGTTTTAAATATTATTCATGTTTTACAAATACTCCACTTCGATCAGTCTTATTTGCTCATAATCTTGCGTTAAAAATGTCATGTTAAGAAAATAGTTCCTTTAATAGCATATGAAGTAATTATGCTTATTTAGTAATCTCCATATTAATAAAGTATATGTTAGTAAACCCCAATCATTCACTTTACTTATAATTTGTTAACTTGTTGCTAGATTTTCACGTCCCTTCTTTCCAAGGCACGGTAAACCGATCGTGCACTCTTATTTTTTGTGCAATAAAAATCGATCGATAGTGTGGAGTCCACGGTCGATGACTGTTTTCATCTTGACATTTTACGCTTGAATCCTTACAAATACATTTATTTAACCTCATATATAATACCGAAAGGAAGCTTAAATCAAATCACAACATTATTAAAAATAGCCGAAGTGATTGCTTTTTTTTTTTACTGCTTAATCGTTACCTCTTTACCATCATTAATATTCAATACGCTACATACCATAGTATTGTCACTAAAGTTACCAAGCGATTGATGGCATATTGGCTAGTTCACTTACTAGCAATAACCTCGGAGAAAATTGAAAATAAGATTGAGCTTTTGATTCATTTTTTTGAGCTAAGATTTAATTATTATTTTTTTGGTCTAAATGACATTATTTTTATAAAAATATTGCCGCACCTCGCCTATTTTACGCATTTCTTCTTCTTCTTCTCAATCTGAGTTTTTTCAAATCCACACACACTTGCCTTTGTTAACACTTCTCCCCCTCCCCCATTAGCCTCCATCTCTCGCTTTTTCTGATATTTATTATTTTCATTTTCTGACTTTTCCCAAAATGTGGGCTCACAGATATTTAAAATGATTTTCAACGGCAGAGATATGCTATTTATATGGGTAAGCAATGTTTAAATCCATTCTCTATGAGTTTTATCTCGAATTTATGGTTATAAAAAAAATATTTCATGGGTTTAGTTGTTTCTTTGTTTTTTTGTTAATAGTAATTATGCTTCTTCAATTAGTCTATTATTCTTTTTTCAAGTTTTTATTGGCTCGCTTATATTGTGTTAAAAAATTTGTGAATTTTCTATAAAAACGAATATGGGTAATTTGATTGTGTATTTTTCTCAGAAAAATCGTTGAATTAATTGCTTGACAAACCTACATTTTGCCAGCCATACGGGTCTTCAATACAGAATATCAGATACATCAGAAAGCTCGGTATAATAATTAATTATACGCCATTATACGCCAAGATATCGTTGTATAACCAAGATAACGACGTATTTGGGCGTATATCAGGATTTCAATCCAAAGATGATACATTATCATTCAATATAAAGTCATTTATCTTATTTTTTCATGTGCAAATTACTACAAATGATGTTCGAGAATCGAGAGTAGAACATTACATAGAAGACTAATTAATATTAGAATATACAATGCACAATTGATCTATATAGAAAATTAGTTTTTTCTTTAATATTGCGGTGTAATTTTTTTTTCATTGTATACATTAATCATGTAATATTTGATATCAACAAAGTATTGTTTGGACTCAATTTGAAATATATAATATGAATTTACATTCTAAAAAATAAGTTATGATTTCAATACATAATTGTTTGGTTCCTAAACGAATCAACTTCAACCGTTGCTTTGCATTCTTCAAAGCCGCTTTCATTCTTCCTCGTGTCATTGCCACTTTGATCGAGAACATTTTGAATTCACTAACTTTTTTGAACAAATCTCGCACATTAAAAGTATGATAATCGTTAGTTTTCAATATAAAAAGTATAGTATCATCGACAAATTTAATATACGCCAAATACATCATTATATATCACTATATAACATTATATCGACAACGTATCGATGTATAACGGCATATAATCTGCCAGATAATTTTCACAGATACTCTGTACTTACGACGCTTGCGTAATTTTCTCACAACATCCATCATTAATAAAAATGTTCGCTTGGCTGCTAAAAAACAAATAATTAACGATTTTTTATAAAAAAAAAAAATACACAATCAAATTATTCATATTCATTTTTTTTTATAGAAAATTCACAATTTTTTAACACATCCATAGACAAACCCAATAATAACTTGAAGAAATTAATAAATAATTGAAGAACTATGAATTATATTAACAAAAAATCCAAAAAAAATCGAAACTTTAACAAACTCACAAAATATTTTTTTACACAAACCATAACTTCGAAGAAAACCATAGAGAATCATTTAATTTTTGGTTCTTACACATATAAATAACATATATATAGCTTCAATTTCAAGAAAATCGACAAAGATTTAAGTGTTTTAGTTCCATTTTTTCTTTTTAAAAAGTTCAAACGGTATGCATTGACTAAAAAGCGAGGATGAGGTCGCGAAATGGAAGTGGAGAGGAAGTGCTGGGCAAGTAGGGAGTGCCAGAAAGCGTTTCTTGAAAAAGAAGATATCGAGGAATAAGGAAAAGCAAGGCTTATAGCGAACGGTTAAATTCGCTTAAGGCCGGGCTTAGTTTTTATAATAAAGTAATACGACAAGAAAATTGATTGAATGATAAAACTTAAAAATCAAGTATTTTTAAATTTCCTCAATAACCGGAGTAACAATTTATCTTACATTCTTACAACTAGTAATCTCATCAATGTTATAATTTTAGAGAAAGTTCATAAGCTGTTGAAGCTTTCTTGGACTCGTCATACAAAAATGAAATATATTATCCTCCATAAGAGTTTCTCTGAAGTTCAGAACCCGTCACAATGTATTTGGTTTAACGCTACCGTTGTAATTGCCAACATTCAATAACACTAATCGACAAGACAACCGATGCATAATAAAACGTAAATTAAAAGCATTAATAAAAGATTGCATCCCAGCTCGGCCACCAGAAGACGGTGCTCAAAAAGAATACAAGAAAGCGATTTTACTACGATATCGAGATATTGCTGGGGTCAGCGACTTATCTTCGAACGCCCCATTTTCTCCTACTCCAAACTAAGAAATGCTCTGTGCCTCCCGACTTCTATCCTCACAACTCGCTTATAATCTAAAACTTTCAAATTTATCATAACGTAGCCATAAACAATCGCATATCTGCTGTGTCAGACTTTTCTAACACATTCAACCTACAAAAAATATAATCTCTAAATCTTTTACCACTCTTAAAAACGTAATTATTATGTGATGAAATGGCCAGATTCTCTCAGATCCGGGCAGAAAGAACTCTTATATGTGAAATAGAACACTAAACATATAATGGGAACATCTCCATAACAATACTTTCCATATACGCAAATCTCAATCTTCTACGCTTTAATACTCCAAAGCTTATTACCATATACCCATACTTATACCTGCTTAAAAATTCAAAATATATATCTCTAGAACTTACCAAAATCAAAGAAGAAATAAAAATAATACTCAACACCAAAAACACCAAAAGCCTCATACATGGCCAAAAAGTGATATATGAAAAATCCAAAGTCTTATGTAATAAGCTCCAAAACAATACCTTTCGTCACATAATCTCCACAACTCAACCAAATAACACATTACCACATAAAAATAAACTCTCTGCATGCACAAAAAATTCAGACACAACCTTGAAGACTGAGCACTCAACTATACTATACCATAGCTACAATGACTCATGATTATTGCAGAGCTAAAATGTTCACCTAATCCATCAATCAATACCCTTCTTTTGTTTTCTTCATTTTCCCCCATGTCTCTTTATTGAAACTCACACCACATAACAATAATTTGTTTGTTCTTGAATTTTGTGAGTGGTTTTTTTTATTCTCTCTTTTTCAGCATCAAATTCACTACTTTTACCATAATGTTGTTAACGTTCTTAGGTACTCGGTGTCACAAACACAATTTGATTAATATTTTTCGGATGTATTAATAATTTATTGAGCTTATATATATATATATATAATTAATTTGTTTTACTTCGAACTCTTGGATAGTAAAAAATGTCGATTCTTGAAGTACCCGCTTTAGACATAGAGCACGGTTGCCCCACCAGTTCGGTTTTAAGGGTGGAGGAGGAAGTGGAAAGTGTTTGTTTCTCCGACGTAGATGAAGGTGGTTCTTGTTACTCTCAGTTTTACTATGATTATTGTGGTTCGGAATGTGAGATAGTAGAGGAGAGGGTGGTGGCTCGACGGTTGTCTTCGGTGGGGCAGTCGGATATCTTGGTGGAGATTGATAATGGGGTTTGTGAAGTTAAGGTGGTTTTGGAGGGGGTAGAGAGAGATTGTAGAATTTGTCATTTGGGATTGGATAGTAGTAGTGGTGAAAATGGTGGTGCTATTGAGTTGGGTTGTTCTTGTAAGGATGATTTAGCTGCTGCTCATAAGAAATGTGCTGAAACTTGGTTCAAAATCAAAGGAAACAAGTAAGTATTACATAAAATTAAACTTGAGTTTTGTTTCTTGTTTCCTGATTCCATGCTATCACATATGTAAGGTTGATGTAAGGTTGTGTATGATCCGATCCTTATACCATACTTTGGTATCACATGAATAAGTTTGCGTACAATGAGACCACTTAGATGAGAGACTCTTTAGAGGCATAGTGACACGTTTTTGTCGTTGTTTGTTTGTTCGTTTCTGGTTTTAGTGTTTGGGTTGTGAATGACTTCCATTTATTATGTTTTCTTCATGATTTACTTTATTTAATCATGTTCATAAATGTATTCAGTATGTGACCAACTGTTTAGTGATGAATATTTTGAGTATTTCGATTATTATTGATGTAATATTTTAAGTTATGGATCTCTGGTACATGTTTTTGAATATGATTGATGGAATGTCTTAGTTTTCCAGTAATTAAAAAGGTAATTTGTTGATAATAATATGACTGCAAGGGAGATGATGCATATATCCTATGACTGAGGGTGAAAAAATAAAAGGTGAGCTAATAAGGAAGAGAAAAAATAGTTGAAAAAGAAGAAGGCTAAAGTGAAATACATAGGAGAATCAGGAGATGAACTTGATGTCATGCTACTGGAGGTTGCCTCCAAATTGTAATTTGAGATTCTCTCTTCTTTATTAAAGTAGTGACTTGACATTTGTAGATTATGTTTAACTATTTTCTCGCTCAAGATTGTTAGTTAAGGCACTTTGGGTGCTTTGCTTCCTTTATTAATGTTGGGTTTAGATTCTTGATTATTTTATGAAGTCAGTGACATTAATAATGCTTCACTACATGCATCTATAAATGTTTAGGTGATTGTCTTGAATTAATTAACTTAAGCATCATGCTTAAAAAATTCCTTAAGCTCCAAAGACAAAAACTCAGAATTAAATTATATCGAAATACTTCTAAGCGGACCCCAACTACTGCATGTATATGTTTTGAATGACTTTGTTACTTCTTCTGAAGGATAGGAAATATAAGACATATTACAGTAATGTCCTACACTTTTGGAGATGCTTACTGATGATCCACTTGTTGGAATGGAACTTCAATGTAAATGTCAACTATGTTACTAGAAATGCTTTTCTGGATAAGAGTGTGAATGAGTTATTTTCCTAATACTTTCTAATTCATAAGTAAATCGTCTAACGAAAGGAGTTATACATTTACTGATAGCAAGGTAAAAAGAACCTCGCTGAATGTCCGTCGTCTGTCTGTGTAAAGATAGCTAGTACAGTCATGATGATTGTATAACAGAGGCGTTTGGCATAGTTGGAATGAAATCTGATCTAGAACCCTTTGATTTTGTCTATTACTTGCATATATGCTTGTTGCTGATAGTTTCTCAAAAGAAAGTTGAAACATGGACCTCTGTTTCTGCTACATTTGACAATTATCTACTCC
Source organism: Lithospermum erythrorhizon (assembly GCA_019722365.1). Classification (NCBI taxonomy): domain Eukaryota; kingdom Viridiplantae; phylum Streptophyta; class Magnoliopsida; order Boraginales; family Boraginaceae; genus Lithospermum; species Lithospermum erythrorhizon. The sequence continues at coordinate 360,218 of JADFUC010001357.1, forward strand.
ATTTTGCAAGATGAAACCTATGTTTCATTTTTGATCATTTTGTATATGTAATTTCAGGACTTGTGAGATATGTAATTCAATTGCACACAACGTTGTTGTTCCAAGCGAGGCTAACTCATTTCAACAGACAAATGAGATGCATTCCATCTCTAGCAACTCTTTGAGAGGACCAGTGTCGTCTACTTCAGATACTCGAAGTTGTTTCAATGGTCACCGGTTCATGAATTTCCTTCTTGCTTGTATGGTATTTGCTTTCATCATATCATGGCTCTTTCACTTTGACATCCCATCTTGAGTAGCTCGCATGCCGGACGTGGAAGATCCCGGGATGTTTCCCAGTCTGATGAAATGGAAGATGAACTGGAATATGTAATCCTTAGTTCATTTCCAGAGTTATGTACTCTAGAAATGTACCACACAAAGTATGTTCAGGTTCTTTGGTGTTGGAGATGTTGACTGATCTTGAAACTATTACTACAGATTTCTTAATGCCACTACTCCCAACTCCAAGAAAATGAGTACTCCGTATTGAATAGTAATGGAAATTTCTAGAAGCACTGGTAAATGGTTGACGATAATTCAGATAGTTTCTGTATTTCAGCCCCAATAAGATATCATACAGCTTGGGCTTCCCTAAGAGAAGACATAAGCCAGACTTTGGCCCCTAAATTAACATTTTTGCTAAATTTTACCACTTAAAGCCAGATTTTGGCCCACGTGAATGCAAGATTAATACTGTGACTTTGGCCCCCAAACTAATATCGCCAGCTTAATCTCGTGATGCTTAAATTTAACGTAAACGTTAATTTGCGACTCAAAGTTGCAACTTTTGCATTCACTTACATGATTAAAATGCTACAACGACACCTTTGCACCAAAATGTAATTTAATCATTTACTCAATTTTCTCGGAAATTTATAAGGGTTGCTAATATTTCCTTCTTTCCAAATTTCGTTGGCATACTTGCAAAATCTATCACTTCCTACATTTAAAAGAAATTGGAACGTCTGACCACTCATTTTAACCTCAAACTCTTATTAATAAGCTCCAAAACAATACCTTTCGTCACATAATCTCCACAACTCAACCAAATAACACGTTACCACATAAAAATAAACTCTGCATGCACCAAAATTCAGACACAACCTTCAAGTCTGAGCACTCAACTATACTATAGCATAGCTACAAGCCTACAATGATCAGGGGCGGATTTAGCCTAACAGAGGTAATGGTACGAAATATACATTAAAAAGTTTTGAATAATTTTTGTATAATTATTAATTAATAAAGAATTTGCAAAAAAATTCTATTATGAAATAAGATTTTTTTTCTTTCTAAAATGAGTAAATGTTGTCTATCATTCAAAAGTTGAATATATTGTGATTCGATCATAATGAACTATCAAAACGAATTTAAAGTGGTTAAGTTGACTAAGTTGATAATGAATTGATAAAAAAACTTTAATTACTACTAAAAATTGATAGAGGATAATTTCATAAATTACTTATCAATTAAACTATCAATAATATTGGTGCTTCACTTGAACCAAACCACTACAAACCTATTGTAGAAAAGAATAATCTTTTGATCGATATTAATGATACAAACAGACAATTTATACACAATAAATTTAATTGCCCCTATACAAACACTCAGGCCGAACAATCTGGAAATGCTAGAAATAAATACAAGCCTGGAGATCTGGGAGGCGTTCTGACTTTGGCACCGCCCGAATCTCTCCAATCCCTACTCACCAATATCGCCGAAAAGATCTAGACCTATAACTCCCGACCATGTCCCACAATGTGCAATCTCAAGACACCCCTCGCGCCGAGTATCACGAAGATATAAACGCCCAACTCACATTGCAAAATTCAAACCGCTTTCCTCCCAAAGTCGCCAGAAAGAGCGCCGCCCATTCATTCGTAACCAGGAACACGGTGACGCTACACCTGTTCCATCCAAAATAAGATCCCACGTAAAAACGACGCCGGACTTATACGCCGTATCGCTCATGTAACATCGATTCTCGACCAAACGAAGCAAATAAACTCATAGTCGCATGGTATATCCCAAAACAACGGAGCAAAGCCTTCAACCATTTCAACCACAAGTCACTTCGCTTCCATAGCGATATTCCGCCTGGCCATTTAGCCGAGGCCACAACAATTGCTTTCTTCGCTGGCCTTCCAAGACAGCCGAGTAAGAAATTTAAAACACAATCCATCCGTAAACCGAGCCGACGAGCCGAAATGGGACAACTACCGTCACCGAAGTGTATTTACTAAACTGACACTGGGCACACTAACCAGCCGAACAGAACTCCAAGACTACCGACAACAAAACTCGCCCCGCACTTTCGATATCGCTACCACCGCAACGCCGCTAACTGCTGATCCCGACGAGCGCATTTAAGAACTGTGGATAACACGTGAACAATAAAGTGACAAATCAGACGCGCTAATGATGATAAATCAATCGACCCACTAAGCCGATTTATAACGCCTCCACGTCCCCGTGAAGAAATAATATTAGTCGACCGAATCTAAATCGTGATTTTGCTCCATCGGAAAGCCGATTGTGTTTAGCCTCAAGAAACTGGGGCCTCGTAAATAATATCAAGGACATATTTCCGCCTCGACTCGAATAATCCTTCTTCTGCCACTTCGCAACTTCCACTCTAAAAGTACTTCGAACGCCCAAATCCTTCATATAAAAACACGAAAGCAAAGATATCATTTCAAACTCGAGATCATAGCTGAATCATTACCCGAGATCGTCAAATCATCAACATATACCAAAGACATAACCGAACCTTGTCCTTATATAATGTTGTAAACCGAGAATAGCCTGAATAAGATCAACAAAACCAGCGCCTCGCGTGCGCTACCAAAACCAAATGGTGTGCCTGGTCACCATACAACGACTCTCATGGCTTACAAACCATAAATTTGACGACTTTGTAAAATCCCAAGTAATTTCATATATACTTCCTCGTGATAAACCCACTGAGAAACGCATTACGAAATCCATCCACGCAACTCCCACTACTTCACACCGCATCGCCAGAATGTTCGAATCAAGCCACCATCTTTGCCACCGGAAAGAAAAGTCAGCGATAGCTCCGGTCCCTTCAACTCTGACGGTTATGTAAAACGACCAACGAAATTTTCAAGCCAACCGCTACATCGTAACGCATATTTCCTCCCTTATGTATCTAATCGAAAATAAAGAGCCTTCGCTTCTCCGTAAATACCATACCCATGTTTCATTTTCTTCCAATGACATCTTCCTTCGCATGGCCTCACGCCATTCGCGGATATAATATCAATGCTTTAAAAGCATTGCCCAAGACTGCTAGCTATAGCTACAAGAAAACTTCCTTGCGGCCCCACAAGAAAGTCGATTATAATTTACCGACGCGTTAATAGATATAAAGTACTACCCGAAAGTTCTGAGCAGAGGATCTGCGAGATCTGACTATACTTGACAATATTAATCAACATAATCCCAAAAGCCTTCATTTTAAGAGGGGCACGAAAGTTCGCTGACGCCTCTAATTTGCTCACCATTCGGAATCCAACTCCTACGGTTTCATTGGTCCCCCCGGCACTGCTGACACCACGGCATCCTCCAAATTAGCCGGGGCCACCACCCAAATGAACCAAGCCGGGCGCATCAGCCGCCGCGCAGATCGGGCCGGGTTATAATTCAACAACGGGCACATCCGGCTCCACCGAACCAACACCCCCATCGTCATCCAACATCAAACCAAAATTTCCAAGTCATCTCCATGCATTCGTAAGTTAAGCGGAAATACAATCACTAAGAATATCTCGGCAGTAGCCCCCCAACGCCAAAGTAAAAGTGATCGACTACGAAGTTCGATAATCTTTGCTTTTAACGACGACTTTAAACATCGAATACTATCTGGCCATTGCCAAGTTGGATTTATTTCATGTGCACGTTAAAGTGCTCAGAGGGGACGCAGTTGATATTCATCAACAAGCACAAAATTACAAGTATCAAGACAATTTAAGAAACGACATGAGTAACATAATGCCAAAAAAGATTTAGTATTTCAAGGATGTAGGCTAAGAATCAATCATACAAAGCCTGCAGTCAAGAATCGGGCGATGGGTTGTTAAGCACGTTCCATCTACCGTCATTTAAACGAATAAGAAGAGCTAACGAAGAATCAAAGATCTGAAGAGACGAAATTTTGACGCAAGGCAACATTATAGAAAAGTTATAAATAATCTACTTACTTTCCTTCCTCGACTGGACAAGTTCTTATTCTGGGAGATATTTTTCAAATCATTTTTGACAAAAAAAGAACTTTAAACCGCTTTATCGCTTTTTAAGAATGTTTGTCAAAAGAAAATATTTTGAAAATCTTAATATTTTTAAAACTGGAGTTTGATTTCATATTATCAAAGGGTTTAAAAGAGCTTTCCAACTCTTTTTGAATCGTCAAAATCGGAGTTATAACGTAAGTCGAAATGAATTTTTAAGTTTGACCATCGACTATACGCTCGAAGGGATCTCGCCGGTCTCAATGAGGTCTCGATGGATCGCTTTGACCATTCTCGTAGTACCCCATCGGCATCTGGCGATCGCCATTTTAAAGCGTAGTATCCTGATAATCACATAAGCTCAGATTTCGGCAGCAAACCTTGGACGATGGCTTTTTAGCTGTCGCTGCAGAGCATTGGCGAATAGGTGTTAGGTTAACGGCCAAAAAATGCTATTTTCCGACTCCCCCATCGAGACTCCATCAGAAATAGCATTTTTCAATCAAGCCAACTCCATTTTAACACCTATTTAAACCCCAAATCTCCTAACTTTCCCAAACATTTTTGAGCTTTCTAAAAATACATCATTCAAAGGTTTTATTTCTCATCTTTAAACACCAAATCTCTCAAACATGCGAGCTTTTTAATCTGAGCTATCAAAGAGCAGTTTAGTTTTGTGCCTACACTTTGAAACACGAGAATGGAAACAAAGCAGCATTCAAGGTGTTTGATGAAATGCTCAAACGGGGAATTAAGACATCTTCAAAGTCATATCTACTCTCAACAAGAAGTTCAACAACCTTCAATTTCATATCTACTTAACGGAAGGAGTTATAAATGTTCTTAAATTGTAAATCCTATCGAGCTCATCGAACATTTAAATCGTGATAAACAACAATCTCCATTCTATAAAAAGCAGATGTCCTATTAAGCTAGATTGCTCATCATACTGTATACTTAAAGCTGCCTGAGCGTGTTGTAGGCTTACTCAAACTAGAATTTGAGGAGATCACAGAATATTGCCACTACCGGGCTAATACGACATTAGAAATGAAAATGGAGTCAGATTCGACTGACAGAGGGAACTCGCGATTCCTCGGGTTCTAGCTGGTACTCAAGAGTTTTAAACTCCTGATCGCTGTTTCTGCCCTAAAGCAGCGAAACAAGAAGAAGAAGTCAAGTTCGGGCTTCACCAACATTTAAAGGAAGACCATCTACGATTCTGCAGAAGCCTAAAGTAAAAGAGCTGGGTCAAGCGCCAGAGATTATCGAACCTCGGCATATACCTTGTCGAAGTTTCCATCTTCTATCCCTACTCTTTATTTTCTTTCTAGTCTATATCGATATATCATAGAATTGCTGTGATTCGATTATATGCTACTGACAATCAATATGTCGACATATAATTGAATTAACTTGTAGTATCGATATAACAAGTTTAATCGAAAGCAAACTTGAATATCTTATATCGATCGTAATTTAATATTCATTATTAGATAGCTTGATTTGATCAATGAACTTAATCAAGTATATTCCGCACCGATCAAATCATAATTAAACTTTCTATCAAGAATGTCTTAAACTCACCCAAGATATCTTTATGTTTTGAATTACGATATGTTATATAGATATCGCTAGATCGATCAATAGCCACGAATGGACTTCTAATCGTATTATGTACCTAATGCTTGATGTTAATGCTGATCATCAACATGAAGTTTGAAAGCCATTATTGCACATAATGATCGCTAGATCGCTTTAATTATTTTATCTTTAATCTGAAGATTCATTCGGTGAGTTCGAAACTTCGTATACTTGCTACTGCGTTATATTTGACTAAAGTTTCCATTTCAAGTAAATCGACAAAGAAGTTTTGTAAGTCGAAAATCGGGTTAACAACCGATAAGTCCTTATTCACCCTCTATGACGCCATATAGGCTACACAAAGGTTTTTGTGACATTAACATACTGAAATTCACCATAAAACACCACACGAGACACAAATAAGTCTCGTAATCCAAATCAAAAAGTTTTCACCCCTTTTTTCCATAGTGGTAACCCACTAAACACACCTACGATCGCGACACAAACTTTATCCAAACGGGATTTTTGATCACGAAGAAAGATAAAGCACCAAACACACGCACCAGAGCATGGCGGGCAATTTTGTGTAACACCCTCATGCTTTATATTCTAAAATTCAATACACTGTAGGAGTAATGACACCTAGATAGAAACACAAAATACATTCACCCCAAAACGCATTGTAAAAGCCATCTCCGAAAAAGCCAAGAAAGCACGACCTACATCTCGACACAATATGTCTATACTTACGCTTTGTCCTACCATATCTCCGCCGGTGAGTACCAACGCTAAGAGGCTCAAAAGTGCCAATACTCCCTCGTGAGGAAAAATATTCACGAAGACATAAGAATTCAGCATCTCATTATCACTCCTTACAACCGAATTTAGCCCGGAATCACGATGATCATAACAAGAAATCAGAAAAAATACTTGTAAATCCCTTTCATTTTATCGACAAGAAAAATAACCAAACAAAGACGAGAAAATAATATCAATTAAAGCCAAGAAATATCGAAGCACCACAAGAGGACACAGCCGTTATAGGTCCCCTACAAATCACAATGAATCAATTCAAATAACGAGCGGTCTTACGCTTCACTACTAACAAAAAGTGATCTCTGTGATCGCTTTCATTCGACGATTAATAATAACGCAGTTTTATTCGATAACCGATGCTAACTAGAAATAAAAGGTAAGTGCCGTAATCGCTTCTATCTCAAGTGATTTAATTGGCCCGCGACGCCACAAATCCCAGACACCTTCCCATTCACGCAGCTGTCTCAAGCCCCCGTGGATACCGCAAAAGAGTATAGTCCATTCCGTCAACCACCGAGCCCAATCGTGATTCCTCAAGGGTATGTATAATGCAAGCATTCTTAGTAAATTTAATCACACACCGAAAAATCGCCTAATCGTCACAAAAAATCAAATCAAGTAAGTAAACGAGGAACGATAAGATCTCAAGAATACAAAAATAGAAGATGATACACATTACCACAAGTTTAATCAAGACTGTAGAGCCGCTCTATCCGAAAGACAAACCGACAACTGTAAATGCCACAGCATTTATCACATAATAAACTCAAGCCACATGTGCTGATTGGGGAGGCACCCGAATCAACGATCCAATTGCTAGTAACTAACTTACTAGTTAATTTATCATCGTAACTGCACTATCCTGATACTCAAAAGAGACATTGAAGCCTCGGCACGCTCTCGACACGTGATCCATGGGGACTTCGATGCATTCACTCGAACCTCGCCACGGCTTCCCACAAACGTAGCCCCACGCCCGCTGCCGCCAGCCTCCCAATTTAACCAAGAACAACACCGCCACGCCATCGCCAAACCAGCCGCTAAAACTAACCATACCATTCGAACCTCGACCAGCCCCACGTCCCCAACCTTCGGGAAACCATGCTCGTGTCGGTGATTCCCCGCGGCTCACACTACGGCAATGGGTACACTTGACGGACGCATTCCCTCGCTCTGCATCGAACAACCATGGTCAACACAACATCCAAAGCAAATGTGAACTTCGAAGTACGAACCTGCCCGCCAGCGTAATGCAACACGGCCGTCGCAGGCCGCTGGGCTCGAGACAACACCTACTTCTAACGGCACCAAACTTCTCCGCACGGATACCACGCTAAAAAACTCACAGCCGATCATTATCCCGTTGGGCTGAACCGCCTTCACCTAAATCGTATTGACGCTAAAGCATCTCCGCAACGACAAAGGCGAATCTGGTCATAAAGAAATTAATCTATCCCGTGAGTACCGAAGCTCGCTAAAATAATCGCAATCTGACATCGCCGAGGGCCGCTTACACTCATCTAACGCAGCCTTCAACCTGCTCGCGAGTACCAATCGCCAACGCCAAACCGACGCCAGAAAATCGCCCATATCGACGAGCCTCAAAGTACGGGGACAGTTTCATGAGGGACATATCGATCGTATTTAAAATCCAATCGAACGAGCATCGCTGAACATACTTCCACTGTAACGCGGACCAGACATTGGTTCGACAATTTCCCCATCAATAAAAGTTCAAATTTTTTCTGCAATAAACGGCAAATAGAGATTTGGACCACTCATCATAATTGTTACTCAAGTTTGGTAGCATTCAATTTACTCTGACCAGATTATTATTAGAGCTTAAATAAAACCCGGTAAGTACGATCAAGTTTTCAGAGAAGCCACAGCAGCGAATTGCAGGCGACAGGATTGTCGACGAACCTGCTCAGCGAGGCGAACGGGCCGATTAATTATCCCCACCCACCGGAAGAGAAAGGCCGGACACGCGAAAGCGTAAGCAAGGTAAAAGACACCAGCCGATATTAACGATACAACGCACAATTTTATACACAATAAATTTTAATGTTCTATACAACATGTCTATCTAGTAAGGCTTTAACTGCAGACCGCCCGAACTTTTCCGGGCAGAACTATTGGCCTCTACCACGCCGGAAAGATCGTGCATTACGCGCCCACTCCATAACTCCCGACCATGTCCGACAACGTAACCTCCCATATTACCTATTGGTCCGGCTATGACAAATTAATTGCCATTATTGCAGAGCAAAAATGTTCACCTAATCCATCAATCATCACCCTTCTTTTTTGTTTTCTTCATTTCCTCCCCATGTTTCTTAATTGAAACTCACCTCACATAACAATAATTTCTTTTGATCTTGAATTTGTGAGTTTGGTGTTTTTTATTATTCCTTTTCAGCATCAAATGCACTACTTTTTCTATAATGTTGTCAAATAACTTTCTTAGGTACTCAGTGTCACACTATTTGGTTAATATTTTTCTGGTATATTAATGACGTATTAAACTTATATATTTATAACCAATTAATTTTAATTTCTACCATTCTTAATTGTTGATATCTCGGATAGTCGAAATGTCGATTCTTGAAATGCCCCTTTCACATGAGGTTGCCACCGCCTCCAGTTAACAGGGGTGGAGGGAGGAAGTGGAAAGTGTTTGTTTCTCAGACGTAGATGAAGGTGGTTCTTGTTACCTCCAGTTGGGACTATGATTATTGTGGTTCGAATGTGAGATAGTAGAGGAGAGGGTGGTGGCTCGACGGTTGTCTTCGTTGGCGCAATCGTATATTATGGTGGAAATTGATACCAAAGTCTGAAGTTAAGGTGGTTTTGGAGGGGTAGAGAGGGATTGTAGAATTTGTCATTTGGGATTGATAGCATTTAAAATGTTATGGGTGCTTAGCGAGCTGTTCTTTAAGGATGATTTAGCTGTCTATAAGAAATGTGCTTGTTCAAAATCAAGGAAACAAGTGTCATAATGAAATTATACTTTGAGCTCTGTTTCTTGTTTCCATAGACTCCTTAGTAATAGTATTTATATATTGTTAATGTTTTATACTATTCTGATCCTTTGCCCCATTTTAAAGTTAAACGACAGCCATAACATTCCATATTATTTGGTACCTTACTGTGATAGATACATAAGCTATTATTAGTTGCTTTGTCTGTTTCGCTTCCCCGTTTCTGATTTCCTCAATGATTTATTTTAGTTTATGTTACTTCCCGCGACTTATTTCTGCTTATAATCTACAGAATTTGTTCCGTAATGTAATCAAAAGTGTTTCGCGGAGAATATTTTGATTATTATTGATGTTGTTATAAAAACCTAGATATTTGTGAAGTTCAAATTATTATATTACGCATTACTATATTATTATTATCAAGAATAATACTATTGTATTTAAAATAATATAAAGAAGAAAATAAATGTGTATAAATTGATTCTTGGTGTGTTTTTGTTTGTAAGTGAATTCAGCAGATGAGTACTACAAACGACCACTTTAATACTAATCAAATATCCCTACATTATTGCTTTTACAATCGATATTTCAACATCACTATTCACACGTCAATTTTACAACACCCCCCTTTAAAATATATTTAACTATTTACTGAATCATACGTTAAAAAACCTTATGTTAAAAAAAAAAAATTCAAAATGTATTAAAACCCCTCATGCTTAAAAGAGTAACAAGATGCCCCCTTAACGAATATGTGTAGCTTCTTCAAAATCTCGGCCATGAGCCCGACACTCAACGCTTAAAAACTAATGTAGTGAAACGCCATACACAGACATCCGCTACATTATCACAATGAATCCAATATACCTGAGCATTCACCTCCTATTTCTTTCTGCCTTGAGTGAATGAAAATAACTTTCGTGAAATATTTTTGTCATCATTGGAGCATAACCTTCTTTCATCCGAGTAACAATACGCAGTGACGTCTTCATACGTAATTGTTTGATTCTTAAAAATAATAACTGGGGATGGCCCGATATGCCACCGATCTTAACCATATCCGCACTTTTACTTACTGCAAAGAGCTATTACTTCAACATGCTCAAATTGTATACAAAGAGTCTACTGGACCTCCGTTATATTATAATACCATACGTAAATACATTCCCAATCCGCGATGCAAGACATGATTGATAAATAACGCCGCATCTCATAAATCAAATAAAATTACTGTATCGTTATGTATTAAAAACAAACCAAGATCGTGACGTATTCCCCCAAGTATATCGAAATATATGGGTTTTATTCCTTTCCATCGTCTTTCAGGACATTAACCGAATTGCCAAGAAATTCACCGCAAAACGATATCGCGCTCAGATAATTTCAAAGACATATTAGTCCTCCTAATGACACCTTTATCACACTAAAGATCCTCTTCATTTTTCTTTCCCGTGATCAAGTGACTATTTTCTGTTTCATTAGTCGGCTGGCCTATCATCGGAAAGATTCTAAAGGATTTCAGAGATTATCCATAGTCCTTTTCAATACCCTTTCTATATAATTTTGATCGGTGCACTAATATACCATTTTTAATGCACTCAATTTGTAAACCAAGTGTAACTTAATTTTTCCTAGATCTTCTATTTCAAATTCTTTTCTTGGAAGACCATCATTTTCGATTTTCATTAGTTCCAAATGATATTTTAAGTCATCAACATGTACAAAGAATGATTACAACCTGGATAAGTCAAGTTTTTCTTATAAAACACAAATAAGACTCATTTACATAGCCTTCTTTAAGCAAATATTCACTTAATCTATTATACCACATTCGGGCCCCGGATCGTTTAACCTCGCATAATGATCTTTTTGCAAATTGACCAGATATATTTCTTTGGATTTTGACGCCTCGCATCTTAAATCTTTCCTAAGATTTTCTACGTATATTTCACTATCGTCGATTCATATAAGTACGTGAAAGTAACATCCATAAGATTTACATGAGATTATTAGATACCCGAATGCACCAAATTAATAATCAAAAAGTAATCTTTGATCCATAACAAGAATAAGCTATCTCTTTATATCAATTCGGCCCAGAAAACCCCGCAGTCAAAGACGAGCTCAGATTCACAATCTCGCTTTACCTCGCTTTCAAAACCCTTTTGTACTCCAACAAGTTTCACACCTTGTGATAGTCACAATAGTCCAAAATACTCTTCGATTCTTAAGAGAATTCTACCGCATCTATCTGATCTTTCCAAAGTTTACAATCACGTTTCATTTTATATTCATTCAAGGATCTCTGTTCAAGATCACTACTTTCATTCATAATTTCCCTCACATGCAATGGTAATTTGAAAATATCTCATCAATATCCATACCTTTCTTTCGCCCATAAATTTCCCAGATAACATAATCGGCGAAATTTGGTGACGGCCTTACTTTCATTGTCAATGATTTTATTTTCATCATCTTGTGATTCTTCAAGATCATGTTTTTCTATCATGGACTCATTATTTGCTAGTTGTCTTATCAAGCATCACTTTCATTCTTATCATTTTTTCGTCTTTCACATTTTTATCTTAACTCCACATGTCGGTTATTAATGCTATGCCCATGTACTTACATCATTCTCGCTCTCAAATATTAACCTGGTGCAGGGGTATTAACAATCGTACATGCGACCTTTGTCACTTTTTCATATCAAGAAACGAATCCCAAGAATCGATTCGCTTAAACCCTCAGAATGCTTAAACCTCAGAATAAGACAATTTTCTTTATATTTTCTTCCCATGATTTATTATATTGGTCCTAATGCAATAAAGACACATACCATGTTATCTCTTTTTTTCAATCAAGTTTATTTTCTTTCCCTAATGCCAGAAAATTTGTCTCATCAAAATGACAATCATCACCCGCCGAAAACATCACCGTTAAAGCCAAGATATCTAATAATAATGGTGATTCATACTCCTGCTATTATTCCTCAACCTCCTCATGCCCCATTGTTTCCATGAGCTATTTGGGGACATATACCGTTATCAAATCAAAATCTTTGGGACGCTAAACATTTGGCTCTTTAACAATCGCAAGTCGATAAGTGGCACGTTTATTGATTAGCACTTCGCCTAAAGTAATTAACGACGCAAAGATGTAAAATTGTATTTAATCTCAAATTAATGACCGGTAACTTTGTTCTCATTATCAACGGTCCGTAAACGACAAGACTTTTTAATTAACGACTCGCTAAACCATTTTGTACGCACACGAGAACAAGCATTTATCAACACTAATTCCAATTGACATTTAATAATTAAAATGATTCGAATTAACAGATTGTCGTTGTAACTTCTTTTTATAAGATAATCAAGGAATCGAGATTTCACTTTAATTCTTTTGTGCAAGAAATTTTACAAATGTCATATCACGCTGACAATAAACAAACATAATGATCATCTACTGGGATGACAATTAATACCATACAATACCGGAATTGGCCTGGACAGGATGGATAGCCCACATATATCACTCAATTATTTCAATAAATGCAGCGATTCTGTCAATCTTCGCCAGCGTAATGCCTTATTATTAGTTATCGAGGGAACACGCTTACATGGTCTATCTTCTTTGTGTTTTAAGCCTTTCAATGGTCAATACGCAGCATTTTTCAATTATTTTACACATCATCGCTGGAATCCACGGGCGACTTAGCCACGCCATGTGTAAATCACACTTTGGGGTCTTTACTACCAAATTACATTCAATTTGGCTGTAGAGATGATGCAATTTTAATCCGTAAGATAATTTTGGCATTTTTCTAAGGTTTTCTTCTTTCCCAAAAACATTAGTAGAAGTATATTAATGTATTTTATATTACCTTCGTGATCGTGATCCCCCGACGATATACGTCATTAAACTCAATAAGCTTTCTTTGATTCGAGAATATAAAGCATCATTAATGATAAATTATCCTTATTTAAGAATACGAATACGACATTACCTCGCTCATCCAATCAAATTCGCATGACTTGAAATTGGCAAGTGACACTTCATTTTTGCAGTGATTTACGCCAAGAAATATTTCTTACTCGGTGATCAAGTTTCTAGCCCAATCGTTCTGACAAGAAATATCTCCGACACGTTTACGTTCAACCTTCTTAAAACGAAGAAAAATAATATTAAAAAAGAAAGAGTAAATCAATACAACATATTTTAACATTGGGCTTATATAGATAGCATTAAACATACCACAAATCGCATAAACATACTCCATCATACTTATCAGAACATAAAGTAGTACAAGCACACCACACACATTCCAAATACATAATCTTAAAGTGAGTTTCTTAATCTATATTCATTTTATCTCGGGTCCTTACAACGAAATCACCGCCTCTGCAGAAAGGTATTATCCTTGGGATCAATTTTTATTGAAATTCACTTCTTTCTCTCTTTTCCTTACGACGCCTTAAACCTTTTACGTAGATATTTTCTGCATCCTACATGCTTTTGCACTACCTACTTGCTTCCACATCCGTAGTAAATCATCACTAAGCCAGGACCTTCTCTGATATATCTACCGCTGTCGAATGTTATTACCTCGGGTCATTTCCCAGGCCTTAAATTACCTATATAACCTCATCCACTTACCTCGACTACCTAAAGTGGTTACGACCATGATTTCTCGCCTCTCTAATTTCATCGCCTATTAAATCGACTATGTCCACCACACGCCTCCGAATCCACTCATAACTACCCAACACCCTTTATTAAATATTGCGGGTATTATTTCAGATACCATCGTCTCCTAGCGGGACTTGAATCGTAATTTTTTACGAGAATACGCCATTATTTCGCTTCCGCCACTAGAAGAAATGGCAACCAAATCGTAGTAATTCTCGTGAATCCTTCACTTATATCGGTTATTAGAATAACACTTCAGACGCATGGAAAATCAAAATATTTTTTCAACTTCTTCTTCTTCTAAGCATAGTTACGCCACAAAATTTTAATCATGGGCCATAATTTGGTGCATGGTCGAAGTTATGAAACAACACTTTATAATTCCCTGAACCTTAATTTGTTCCAATCGATCCATCGCTATGCTAGCACTGATGTTCAAATCTTGCCTCTTTAATCTTGTCCTTAACATTCGAGATCTTTTCCATTCGTACTCGCTTGTAATCCATCATCAACGCGCGCTGATTATCTCGGCTTTGCTCGAATTTTCATCGACAACTCTTCCGTGTCAACTGCCGAGGTCCCCGTGATTATCACCTCAAGCGATTTTGTCGAGTCCTCACATGTACTCTATTAAGTCAAGTTGTTCCAAGTTACGTATTTGTCCCCAGCTATGTTTAATTTTGAATCGACGCTAACGCCGAATAAACACGATTATATCTAAACACAAACAAACATGATCAACATCCAACATATAGGCTATGACGAAAAAACGCTATTTTATTCAATATTAGACTCACTCTTATTCAATACACAAATCAAATCTTATTCAATTACAAATACCATGTTTACTCTTTTATAGAAATTCCCTGTATCTAAACAAAAAATAAATAATCCAAATCAAGATTATAAACGGTGTTCTAAGTACCATAAATGCTAAGGCTACATTTCCGTTACTCCATTCTAAAAACCAAGAAGAAAAGAGAGAAACAAGTAATGATAATACTAAAAACATCCCGCCTATTCTAAAACGTTTATAAAATCTTTTCTGGTGGGCGATGTTTGAACGCCAAGGTAACGTAAGTGATTATGCAGCCGAATTTCGGTACTGTCTGTTATTGTTGGGCTACTGCTTTATTACCGTTGAGATAATAAAATAATATTAATTTCCATCGCTCATTACCGTTAGAAAATCTTATGAAAAATATTTTTGGAAACATAAGATGACATAGCTTAAGTAGAATGCGTAATATAATGCAATTTATCATAATGATAACGAACATTACATGATAATATAATACATATACGATTATAAACAAATAATTCATGCCAATAACAAATAAAAATAAGATAACATAATAAATGGTATAATAATATGTGTATTTTCCACAATTTAAAGATATAAAAAGTTAAACTCTCCACATAAGTCAGCTAAAATTATCAATAATATAAGTTAATAAAAAATTAAACTCTTCTTCACATGAAGATGAAATTTATCAATAATATACGAATATAAAACGAAGATTTTAATTTTATTTATGCTCACGACGTTATAATGTAAATTTGCGATTAATTTTATTTTACGTCTACGATATTATATGTAACGTGATTTTAAACCTCCACAAAGATAATCTTAAGATTTACCAAATTATCTTCGCGATACTTTATTTAACTCGCACAAAATAATAATATCCACACTTATTATAAAACACTCGATGCTCGGCCAATTTACCATAATAAAAATGAATAATAATAATAATACCCACTCTGCTTATAAGGCCACTTGACGATCACGCTTTTTTATACCATGGGTAACAATAATATCCCATTTAATTATGTACTGGCCATATCGTTTGGGCTATCTATAGCTTTTAAACATATAACAAAATAAAATACCTGTGCCTGAGAAGGATAAGATATACCAAGAATGGAAAGTACTCCCATGGTAGGCAATTTCACTCGCTACCGATAATGTATATACAACCTGATATTTTATACCAAACTACTATATTACGTTACTACTATATTATTATTACCAAACAATAATACTACTGATTTAAATATGTAGAAGAAAAACAACGCCAGATAACCGCTTATCTAAGGTTGTTTTTGTTTGTGTGAACGGGATATTTATACTACAAAATTACCCATTTAATACTATTCAAATACCCCTATTACTATTTATTTTATAATTGATATTTTAACATTACCATTCACATGTTGAATTTTATAACTGATGTAATATTTTGAGTTATGGACTTCTGGTACATGAGTATTATTAGTATTATTGATGGAGTGTCTATGTTTTTGAGTAATTAGGAAATTCAATTCTGATGAGGCTAATTTGACTGTGCGAGAGGTACATATGTACCATTAGGGGTGAAAAAGTGAAAAGGTTAGGCTGGTGAAAAAGATGAAGTGAAATACAACAAAAGAGATGAACTTGATTTCATGACATTGGAGGTTCGTTGCCTCCAAATTGGAGTTTTAGATTCTCTTTTCTTTTTATTAAAGTGGTGACTTGACATTTGTTACTAAAAATGATATTATGTGCTACTTATGAAGGATCGGAAAGATAAGACATAAACTATTGTGGTAATGTCCTATGATTATGGATCGGAGATGCTTATTGCTTATTTCCTCATGTAATGATGAATGAAGGGAAGGTTAGCCTCGATTGGAACAACAACGTTGAGTGCAATTGGATTAGTCCATTTTGTATGATGAAACCTATGTTTCATTTTCTAATGACTTATATTCGACATTTCAGGACTTGTGAGATATGTAATTCAATTGCACACAACGTTGTTGTTCCAAGGGAGGCTAACTCAGTTCAACAGACAAATGAGATGCATCTTCTATGTTCAGTTGAGAGGAGCAGTTTCTTCTGGCATCGATACTGAAGTTGTTTCATGGTCACTGGTTCATGAACTTCCTTCTTGCTTCTTCTATGTATTTGCTTTCGGATGATGAAACTGAATATGTAATCCTTAGTTCATTTCCAGAGTTATGTACTCTAGAAATGTACCACACAGTATGTTCAGGCTCTTTGGTGTTGGAGATGTTGACTGTGTTCATATTGAAACTATTACTACAGATTTCTCAATGCCACTCCTCCCAACTCAAGTAAGGGAAATTTATAAGGGCTGCTAATATTTCCTTCTTTCCAAATTTCATTGGCATACTTGCAAAATCTATCACTTACTACATTTAAAAAAGATTGGAACGTCTGACCACTTATTATAACATCAAATTAAATTTAGTTATTTATTACACCATTTATTAAATATGTGATTATGTGAACCACAACTGCAGCCCAACGTGGTACTCGTCCTTAAAAAATTCTCTTTGTTATCAAAGACAACAAATTTACAATCTTTGACACATCCAAAATTTCGATTGAATCAAAATTATCAATTTAATAATAAAGATATTTAAAAATATTATATATCGATATATTTTTTCCAAATAAATATATATAATACATTAAAATTATTCTCAGCTTTAAAATTGAAAAGTTTAACTATTAAAATTCAAACGCGGTAATATTTCTGTAAACGAACCCAGCGAATAATAAGATTTTTGTAGCCATATGCCTAATAAACTCTGGCCTACTGAATTTCTTGGGCGAAAGAGAATTACCCAAGGCCCATAAATTTATTTTACTTTAAGTCCAAAGTCCTAATTGTTGAGTGTTGAACAAAAAATAAACATGATTACATGAAGCCATGAAGGCACATAGCCATATATACTGATATATTCATTTAGTCATATAAGAAGAAAAGAGAAAACAGTACATGGAGTTGGACATGCAGCTAAATGTCCTGAACTGAAAACATATGCATAAGTGCATAACAATTAACAGGATAATGTGAACATGTTGTTAAACACTTTAAACCTAAAGATTGCATTTTTGTTTTTGGGTGGAAAGTTAGGATTTGGGAAGTGGTTTAAAATTTGAATATTCTAATTTGATTAATTGATTTTGAAATGATTCCTTAAAGAAATTATTTGAAAGCTCTCATTTTGTATTAGGACATGCTATGAAAACACATAGCTCATCATTCTTGTGGATTTCAAAGATTCCTGGATGCATCATGCATGATACTCTATATCACTTTGTAGGTATTTTGAGGACGTTCAATGAACTTTAGTGCTCCTCTGACTACTTGAAAATAACCGTTTTCAAGATCAAAATACTCCAACGTTTAAGGTAGTATTGGATCGAGATCTTTTTGTGTAAATTAGCATACCTCATGCTTTCTGGTCATATATTTTTATATATTAGAGATTTAGAATAATCTTGGTTGAGACAATGTATGACATCATTAGATTGTATTTAAATGTCGATCTTTTAAAAAATTAAATATCAGATTAATGAGATAATCGCGATCCTTAATAGAGGTGGCCGATCGTCGTGTCTAGCCCAACGACCATTAACATGTCTCAATGGCTTGACCCATATTCTGCTAAAAGAATATAGGTGGCTTATCATCAATCAATAATATATATTCGTTTATATTGCATAATAAAATTACTTGTAGACGGTAGACCCATACAATTCAAATGCTTCGCAATTTTAAGATGAATCCGAGAAAAGGTTCGCATGATGCAATAAACATACCCCGAAATTCTGGGACCTAGGTATTGGTAATGATAATGGTAACATGTATTAACCACCATATCAGATATGAACATGGCCACCACACTTTTTCCCTCCATTCTTGTTTGATTAACCGACTTTCCAGCTTTAAGCAGCGGTCAAAGTTGTCCAGTTTGTTGCTTTCAAATTCTATATAAATCCAACAGCAGTCTGTTACTCCGTATATAACTAGATCTGAATGTAAAACTTTACCTCTAAAAAAATTGGTATTTTGATATTCAAAGATTACACATATTTGAGCACATGGCTCAGCAGAATTGGCAGCGTACTAGTGTACATTGTACAAAACACATTAAGAAGAATACAAGATAGAGGTATATATACACATAGGAATATAAAAGAATATCCAAACCCTATATTCTCACCCCAAACATGTGTTACGAAATTTGAATTTTGATAGGTCATAAGTCTCCCTATCAGATAGGGGAGTGCATGTAGAATATAGCAAAATAGGGACCAGTAGTCCAGCAAAGTTGGAATAAATTCTGCATATGGCATGTGCTGTACTAGCTAACTTTTCCTCTGGAGTTGTGGAAGGTGGTTTGTGAAGAACCGTGTCATACCACATGCTTCTCATATAAAATTTGACCCCTTCTTATAAAATCGTGAAAAAGGTCATGTGAGTCCACGGCATTATCCCAATCCGACACTGCTTATTTGTTGGCTGGCTTTCTCTCACATCGACACGGTCAACTCTAGCCGCCATGCATTCATAGGCCGCTCTCAGCCAGCTGGGAATACACTGGGCCGTTTCCTACTCTCTCTGGCCGTGCCTCTGGGCCCCGGGCAAGACATCCCTTGCTTATCCTCCTCTGTCATCAAGTGACTAAAAGAAATGTACTTAAACGAAATACATCATTTTGCTAAAAAGGTCATGTGAGTCCACCTGGCACATCCTTAACCCGGATACTTTACTCGCTACGTACCGCCTCCCCACATCGACACACTAAGTTCGAATCCCCAGTCAAGCCTCCGTGATTTGGTCGGGTGGGTCGCTCCTGTGCTACAGCGGCCACCTATTCCTATGACTTACTGCGGCAAGCCCCCACTCCGAAAAGACATCCCGCTTATCCTCCTCCTGGTTTATCAAGGGACAAGAAATGTACACTTAAAATGAAATGAGCACATTTTTTTTTTTTTCAGGAAAAGGTCATGCGTGATCCACATTACCAACCTCGTGTTAACGAGAGTGCAAACGCCAAGATACATGGGTTCGAATTACGAAGCCGACAAAAATCAGACAAAGCTCTGGCGAGCTGCCCTCCCCGTCCCCCCACCGCCGAAATGATTCAATCTCTTCCATTTAACCTACAAAGCAGAATCTCATGACCGCTACAAGGACAGCTTAATATTCTAGTTTTTACTACTGACGACGCCCTCGAAAAACAAATTTGACCCCTTCTTAATTCTTATGTACTTACGGGTGCCACGACTTACCATCCTTCAAATAACTTATATACCTTTATGCATTAATCTAATAGCATGCTTTCATTTTTTGCCAAACTATATTGCCTCTTCTAAAAAAAATCGACATTTACATTATTTTCTCTTATCATTTAATTCATTACCACGATTAAATCACACTATCAGATTAAATTACTCATTGATTTCATAATTGACTTTCATCAATCATCATCATTTTCATGAAATATTTTTTAAAAGGCATTTTAATTCATGGTTATAATAATAACTTACAAAAATTTAATACATAAGTTAAAGCCCTCTAAGGAGTTACAATATTATATGCGACTCTTACTATTCCATCTATGGAGAGTTCCATCCTTCCACTATATAATCCCTAAAATAATATTTTCATTTAATTACACAGAATGACAAATCATCGATCGTTTTTAAACAACCTAATAATCGTGAATACGCATGGTTGGGGATCAAAACTAACTAATATTATAGTTGTTTATCTATTTATGTAACAACTTATCAAGACACGGAAGGCTTCCTGATCAAAATATTATTTCAAACCATTTTATGCTCAGATCACACCTTTTTTTGAAGTTAAGTATTTTGTTGAATTATTACATCTACCAATGTATCACTTTATCTTTAAGAAAATTTATCGGTATGAACGCATTTAACGACCATTGCAGCCGAGCTCGGACATGAAAAATAAAGAAAGAATTCTAACATTCACAAAGACTTACATTTATTACATTTAATAAAAAGAAAATACAGTTCATAGCCAAACAATTAGTTTTACATGTATTTGAGAGGTAAGATCACATCTTCTATCTTTTAATAAGTTATTGCTATTATTATTAATTGTATTATTATTATAATACCATTATTATAATTAAAAATGAATAGTAACATTTATGAGAATAACAAGAAAATATCATTTGAGTTTTAGAAAAGGTACAAAATATTTTAATTTTATGATATTAACACAAAGTTAAACCTGCTTAATTGAATTCAAATATTTTTATAGATTGTTAATTTTTATTTTAAGAATAGTTCATTATTCATAAAATAAATATGTTAATTATTCAATTTTGTTAATTTAAACTAATGATAATGGAATCTCGACCAATTACATTAATAAGTGATATTTTATAGACGTGTAATTAGATAATTCACGCTCTTTTTATCTAACATTTAACTAAAGTCGTATGAATGTATTATAGTAATATAAATTTCTATTATGGTAACAAACTAATAAAGAGATTTTGAATAAGTAAAATGAATAATGTAGATTTAAATCAGTTAATAACTTTTTATCTTATAAGATATACGATAAGATTTGAGTCCTCACCATAACAAAACTTATATATTTTATTATTATCACCACCAACTTGATTGTTAAGTAATAAAAAAATATTGAGTTTTATTATTATAATATTGTCATAATAATTAACCAAATGTGACTCTTAATGTGTAATAAACGAAACTTTTGTAACCTCTCATGATCTCGTAACCTATGTCTTAAAATTATATCAATTCACTATTATTATAATAATAATTACATGATGGATCAAATATAAAAAAAAAATAATTAATTTTTTAAATTATAATGGACCAAATAATGTAGATCTAGAAAATTTTAATAAAATATCTGACATCTTATATATATAATATATATATCATAGCCCCTGACATTATTATGCATAATAATAGATGATATTTCTTGTTTATGATAATCGGAGCTAATAAATAGTATGACCTTCAAATTTTGAAAACACATTTTTCTTATTTAGTCAATTGTTAAAGAGATAGTATTTTTGTCGCTACATTAAAATAAATAAACGAATTGGTATTAGTTTGATCACTAACATTTTATATATTCTATCAATAAATATGCGCGATCATCAATATTTTAGTTTCAGCTAATTAAGACGCTCTATCATACATGCTTTCAAACGCTATCATTTCCGGATACACATGTTTCAAACGATCTATTCGGATCGCCACGCTTTCAAAAAGTCATTCTCTACTTCATCATTACGTCTAAATTCGGCGAAGTTTCACTTTTAGACAAATCGAGCAAGCGATAAAATTATCCAACTCTCATTTTTGAGATATTTTTTTGATTTTATTAAATTTTGCAAAGAAATAGTTTGATTATAGAGATTAATTTCAATAAAATATTCGATTAGATAAATATTAGAATACAATATATATATTTATAAATTGTATACTTTTAGTTTACTTATAAAAAATAATAAGTACTCAAATTCAGGTTTTCTAAAATGAAAGATACTTTTAATATGAATCGAATCTGATATTAATTTTAAATTTTATTTTAACTCTCTATTGTTAGATAATTACACATTCGTTCTAAATAACATCAATTATCGATAACATTCAATCTACAATAACAAAGTATCTATCTAATACAAGACAAATTGCATATGATATATAAAAATAATGGAGAAATCAATGAATCAAAATAAAAAGCATGAGTAATTGTCGTATAATTACCATATAAGTCGAATAACACTTAATAACTTACAACAACTATCAAATAGTTTTCATAAAATATTAAATTAAAGTCCCTACAAAGTTTTTCAATAATTTATTTATAGATTGTTGTTCTTTATAAAAGTTAGCCGCTGCTTTTATGAAATTATTTGATAGTTACATAATTTTAGAAAATAAATAACGACTTTCAACCAATTTAATGTCACATTGAATGTGTATGTTTGCTTTATAGAAATGAGTAATTTTTTTTGAAAAAAAATATACAATTTATAAATAACTAATCAGACAGCTTTTATCACGCCAATTCATTTAATAATTTACTAAGAATGTAAAAGAGCATCTCATGTCATTTACAAGATTTGAATCCAACAACTCATCAACGGGGATAATATCCATAATCACTAAGTTAACTCTAATGAATTTAATTATACCACATTAAAATATTGTTCAATTTATTTGTTCAATATTCAAAAGAGATAAATGAAATTTATAATCTTGGATTGCATTCACAACTTAGATTTGAATCAAGATGACATCGAGATCATTTGTTCCATACTCATGGATTCATGGTGATGGATAGGATTTCATTAACTTATTACTTGAAATGTAAAAACTATACAAGAAACTAAAATGCAAAAAGAGCCTAAATGAGTTGGGCCATGAAACAATTCCTTAAAACTGTGTTAGATAACAACAAGGAATAGCTTTCAGCCATGACCATCATCATTTCCTAGTATAAAGCCAGATATACTCTACAATGCTCCTCCAATACAAGCGAAAACAATCAAGATTTGTCGAACCCATTAACTTCACAGCGATTAAGCAGTGGATCGGGCATGATGACGCGGTCGTCTTAATCTACACACCATTTACAGCTTCACCATGACCATTGCTTCCGTCCTCGGTTGTCTTACCATTAACTTGGGACCTCAATCTCTGCAAATGCAATGTCAACATCACATCCCAGAGAACAACTTATAATCAATGCAAACAAGATAAATAGAAGCTTAGTTCTCATACCCAGTCGTTTGATTCCCCAGAATTTCCGTTTAGAAGTTTGAGGTTCTCTTCTTTTCCCTTGATTTCTTTGCTCACAGGTAGCAAAAATGCAGCTGAACGATCAGGCAGCTCTGGACAAGAAAAAAAGCTCGACTTCAGGAAACCTTTACACTTACGTGTTGAATTTCAAGAATAAAATAGGATCAAAACATCTATTACCTGGCAACTTTTTGTCAAGGAAAAAAACTACCAAATTTACAGTATACCTGAAAAGCCACATCATTATAAGTCAAATTCTAATAAACCAAAAAAAGCATCAAAATAAGTACTTAGAGAAAGTCTTATTTACCATGCCACTACAACATCCACGGAATAATGTTTTCGAGATGCTATAATCAACAAGCTCTGCACCACGACAAGAAGCCAGGCACATTGCTTTATGAACCTGCAATATTTGTTGATAGCTTCTTAAGACCATGGCAATAACGAAACTAAAATGTTGAGCCTTTCCGCGAGGTAACATGGATATCATTACAGTGACAATTAGAAATAATAAGATAAAGTGAAAAAAAGGAGATACTCTTAAGACATCAAGAAACCTATTTCAGTCTCATAACATTTCAAAATGAGAAACATAAGTATATCCGTGAAGATCACCATACATAAACTAATTGGATTGACAAATAAACTACACTAACAGACTTTGCCATAAAATTTTCAACTCATGAAACAACATCAGTCTCATACAAACCTTCGACATAGAAGAGTAGCTTAAGTCATGATTCACGCAGGAACATTCCATGAAGGATCAAGCTTAATAACTTAAATAGCACGCCTGGAAGACCAAAAATGCAAGTTGCATATAAAATTACCTTCGCGTTCCATATTTTTGATAAGTCCGGACAAATACTAGAGAGAATATCATGTGAGATGAGAAAAGGGTGAATCCACCACAACCGCCATAAAAACACGCGGGGAACTGCGTTCATAATATTCTATTTAGCATGGTGAAACAAATAATATGAATTGCAAGCCATGAAAGCCCGGAAGAATATGCATGCTTTAACGCGCAATTATGAAGCTTCCAAAATATTGTATCAGGGCCAGAGGTAGTGGAATCTCCATTCTCATCAACAGAATTAATTTTCCGACAATGATAGTTGGGACCAGGTAGCTGAGTAGAGTAGAAAGTGATGATCCTCAGAAATTGGCAAGCCTGCAATGAGAGCGTAAACTAAAATTTTAGTGCAGTGTTCACCTAACAGAATATTCTGTGCAAGTTTTCCAAACTGAATCAGTTAAAAGCCATCATAATGTATAACTATAAAAAATAGCGAGTGTTGATAACCCGAAAGAAGATAAATAGGTTTATTTCCAAAGAAGTAGTTTCAGATTAAAAGAAGAAAAAAAATAAAGGAATACTTATCATTATTTATTCCAACAGTTACTAATCAAGAGATCGTATACTTTGAGCATTTAAGGTGTTAATGACCACAAGCTGATACATACTAACAAAAACACATTTAGTGCATTCATGGAAATATATGATCTCAAGGATGCTATTTCTATCATATTAATCCATACTAATACACCACCTAAAAAATGAAACGGGTCAGACACTTACACATAAAAAGGCAAGTACCCTGCACCACAGTAACACTGTGTAGATCTTTTTGGTCTTCCAAATGAAAGGATGGAAAGTCCACTGTACGACAATATGAAAAATTCAAAAAACTCAGAATTCCTGAAGAGATAACAAATTCATAAGTGAATACGAAAAAATAGAAACACTCATTCCACAATCTGTAGGAAGAATTGGATTTCAGAAGTCATAAATCATGTTCTAAAAATTGCAACAGCAACAACATATATTAGAAGCACTCACCAGAACAAAAGACAGAAAAATTGACGAAAACACGGTCTCACTAATGTAAGCTCTTTCTTGCCCCAGTTCCTACAAATTAAGTTTAAAAGAAAGAAATGACTTACTGTAAGCTTATAGCAAAGGTTAAAAATAGAGGCATCTACTGTACTTACCGGAAGAAGATAGAACCCAACATCTTGAAGAATTGGTCCAGGACGATGAAAATAATGAATACCTCGAGCAGCCAATCCGTGAATGTACTAAAGAAAGAACACAGATAAAAATGTCACTTCATAAAATTCTAGAAAATACATCCAGATAGAGGAAATAGATACTCAATTAACATAATCAACAAAGAGCAAAATAAAGGTTCAATTTTGACAATATTTCAAGCAACATAAGTTAACAAAGTAATGGAATAACTTGCCTTATCAGCAATAAAATACAATAAACTTGAAGGAAACCAAGCTATCACATTAAGTCAATAAAATGAAAACGTAAACAAGTCCAGAAGCCTTTATGCAAATCAGCATCCACTAGCTCTGATGATCTGTAAATATTCCAAATTAAACCAAAGAACATAGATGTCCGCTCTTTAATTTTCTTCACCCCTCAATTACACAAAATATCATAAAATTGGGATTTTTCTAAAACAATACAGCAACAAAAAAAAGATTAACTAGCATATCATCAAATAACTGAAACCTTCAAGGAGATAAACAAAGGTCAACCAGCAAAATCAGAGCAATAAATTGCATGACATCACATAAAAACAACTTGGCAATCAACTACAACTCCTAAAAGCTAATAACAAGTTTATCCCAAAAAAAAAACTCAATTCTCAAATCCATTAATCTTTTGAACAAAAGGGTATAAAAAAAAGCTCCATCTACATAAAATAACTAATTTAAGGTGACAAATACATACTTTCATGATCAAACTATACCTGAAAGATAAGACCACCAAGAATATACTTCCAATTCTCAAGAAGAAGACTGATTTCAGTTGATGTTTCAGCACATAATCTTTTCCATAGCTTCTCACACACACACACAAAAAAACAACCCAAAATTCAGATCAACAAACTAAAACCAACCAATAATTAGCATAAAAAACAAACTTTTTAAATATGAATATTGAATGAATAGAAAAGGCATAAATTGAGAGACAACCTTTGAAGCCTCACGACCAATGTAAAGAGACATCATATGTTCTACTTTTTGTTGATGTTAGTGTTGTTGATGCTGTTTTAGCTGCTGCTATAATTGTTTATGTGAAACCAAAAGCAGTTCCATATCATATCATAACAAACCAACTACTAAAAATGAAGGCAACATCTCCATTTTTCTAAAGAAAGCTACTTTTTTGTCAAAATCAAGAATCCAACAATAAAGAACCAATTTTTATCAAAATTTTTTTAGCCCAAATACAACTTCAAGAATCAATTTTTATCATAACATTCTCAACCCCAAATGAAAACTTCAACTACCCAATTACCAAAAAATGATAAACCAAATAATCAATATATAAAACTAATTAAAGGGTAATTGTTTAAACTGCAAAAACTTGAATTTTTTTTTCTTCTTTCTCACTCTAGAAACTGTATGTGGTTTTTTCCTCTTAGTTTGAGGGAGTGAATTAAAAGGGAAATTAGTTTGAAAAGTTGGTTTGGGACTAGTCAAAGTCTGATGTTTGCTTTGATTTGTCAAACTCTAATCTCTTTTGGGCATATGGCTACTCAAAAAACGCGAGTTCAACACGGAGCAGACAGTTGCGAAAGTGATGAATAATGGTATTATAAGATTTCTGATAAAAGAAAAATATTGATTCTAACTGCAGTGGTTGAGCAATTAATTAATGATTTTTGAGTTCGGAGTGCCAGTAGAGGGGCCAGATAATTATTATGTCGACTATTGAAGCAAGAAGTTTAGACACGCAATAACTTCTCAATTCTTGCTTGATTAGTATAAGATTTTTTCGTTTTTCGTATCCAACCGATCATCAATAAGCTAGTTAATTATATGATGAAAAATTGTAAAATTACTTTTTATGAAAATATATTTAAAGATGAATTTGATAATTTCAATTTTATATTTTTTGAATTAAAGAATAATAAGTAATTGATGGTTAAGAAAGAGATTAAAACAACATAACTTAAGCAATTATAATGATTGAGGTAGTAAATGCTTTTTGGGATTACGAGTTCAAATTAAATAAGAGGAACATATAATTATTCATGTTCATACATCAAAAAAGTTAGGATCTCATTGTATACTTCTAGTGCTTGAACTATCGATTAGTAACTTGAGGTCGCGTCTTAGAATACCATATAGGGGTTGAAGTGGCCAGCAATTAATTAATCAAAAGAAGTACGGATCCTTGTTATGTTTTTGTTACGCTTTGTTAAAATTGTTATATGTGTATTGTTTGTTTTTTAAAAAGGGAATTTTTTTTTTAAAAAAAGTAAAAACGTGTATCGTAATCTTAATAGAATCATATTTAATTGCCATTTCATTCAAATATATGGAAGTAGTAAAAATTTATACTTTTTACATAAAGAGATGATTTGATAAAATCAAAAAAAAAAAAATGAGTTCATCCTTTTACTCTACTTAATGCTTTTTTCGCTGAAAAGAGCCTAATTTCGGTTGATCTGCTACTAGAATTTAAAATTTGAATTTGTGAATTCAAATTTTCATTTGAATAGTTTTGTTGAAAATATTACTCAATTCAACCTAAAAAAATTATTTCATTTTCATTTTGGTTAAATTTTATGAAGCTTTGATCATGAATTTGCATTCGCGATAAGAAATAATATAAGGCGTGTGAGATCTTTACATTAGATTCGTTTGATATACATATTTTTGAAATATCAACTTTTGTATAATTTTTAAATTGTATAATTAAAGATATTTCGTTTTTAAGTCTTTGTCTTGTGGCCGAGTGAAAGTTAAAATGGAGCAATCTTTTTTTGGGATGGGGAGTAATCATTTTCTCTCTAGTTATTTGGAGATTTGGAAGTTTAGCTTTGGTAGAAGCTCGATTGTAAGGAGCCAATCCAGGAAGTTTAACTTGCTTGGACAAAACCTATCACAAACTTATGAATTCGACTCATTTCAAAATCAATTATGTTGATATGTGAAGTGACTGAAGTCTAATCAAAATGGGAAGAAAAAAAAGAAGAAAATCACAGAACTTGACACAAATAAGACTATAGTTGATTATATAAAAGAAAGGTTGTAGTTAGGATGATCGATGAAATTAAAGAAACTAATGCAAGTATACATCAGGCAACTAATTAGTTTGTATGTTCTAAAATTTTAACCAGAAGTGAAGTTTTAAGCTCATAATAAATAACTCGAATCCATACCAACTAGATAAGTTCAACAAATATGCTAAACATGGAATATTCATTCTAAAAAACTTGAATAATAGACCTCTTATTAGGAACTTGGATTAGATGCTACTATCTACATCTAAATTGATGATCGGATGAAGTACTAGACACAAGAACGTGATTAGATTATTGTAGTTGATATTAAATCTGGCCTTTGTC
Organism: Lithospermum erythrorhizon; assembly: GCA_019722365.1. Classification (NCBI taxonomy): domain Eukaryota; kingdom Viridiplantae; phylum Streptophyta; class Magnoliopsida; order Boraginales; family Boraginaceae; genus Lithospermum; species Lithospermum erythrorhizon. Next base: position 389,592 of record JADFUC010001357.1, read on the forward strand.
AGCGGATGTCGGATCGCCGCTTCTTGATGCCGCTTGTCGTCGGCGTAGGTTGGAAATCACTGGCGGCCAATGATAATTGTTCTTCATCAGGAATGGAGTAATACCCATTGTGCGAGAGTTCTGCGCAGGCATCTTTGAAGCCCCATGTATGGGGTAGTATGGGCGCATGCGAAGCGTCTTCCGGATCACTCGCGTTGGTGATGGGTAGCGAAGTAGCAAGGTCGCACTACGTTGAGGCGTATCGGCCCGTATTATTATAGTGTGTAAAATTAGTAAAATTGAAATATCAAAATCCTTATCATCTTCTTTCTTGGGAATTTCATGAATTTGTTTGAGGTATTCAAAGTCACGAGATGGAAAAGCTCGACAGGCCTAACAATTTGTAGTATTTAACAGACAATGGTACATATTCTCTTTTGTGGTTTTTTGTGTTTTATTTGAAAGTTTAACATGCACCTCAAATGTCTATAAAATCCCATTATAAAGTAGGAACAACTCAAACTGGCATGATGCTAACCCAATGAATAGGTAGGCATCATTTGTTGGGTTATTTAACTGCTCAGTGGATTCTAGCTTATCGAATATGAATCACAGGGATCTTCTGCAGTTGCGTAAAAGCTTGATAAAATTATGAATTCTGAGTGTCGCTTTTTCTTCAATAAGTTGGCAACGAAGATTTTTGATGCAAATACTCGGCGTAGAATATCTCCCGAAGATAGTCCACAGGTAAAAGCTAAGGCTTTTTAAATACATTTCTTTAGAAGCGATTAAAGAGAAGCCCAAGAGCAAAGATTGAAAAAACTTTATTTCTTGACACGGGAGAGGAGGGGGTCGGCTATTTAGCGTGGTAGTTTAGAAAAATTTCACTTCTTTAAGCAAAAGTTATGAGCATTGAATTTATGAGGGATGACACTCTTTATATAGGCAACACGTAGAAAGTTTTTGGGGAGATAAAACTCCTCCCATACTCATCATCATTTTGCCCCCGCGCGCCACAGCAGGCCTCGGGATTAGATTTTTTTGTCCAGAATGTTGTAAAGTAATTTCAACTTTCTCTCAGAAAGTTTTATAATTATTCGTAGTTACGTTTCTCTTTGTTTGTGTGTGACCTCTTATGACGGTTTTTAGCAATGGTAATACTATAGATTTAATATATACATTCTGACGGGCCTGGTAAGCCAGCCGTAACACTAATGTCAATTCCGGTAAATCCTAAATACTAATTGTAACAATTAATATATATTGGCTTTATATATTTTGAATGGTCATCGGTTATACAGTAATTTATTCCACTTGAACATTTTAAATGAGATCGAATATCTCGTCGTTTCAAGATAAATGAATTACAGTAAAAGATTGAGAATTGAGTTAGTGGAATAGGTGAGAGACATAAATTATAAGGTCATGTGTTCGATTCCCTACTAACACTTCTTGATGTCGAGAGCATCCCACGAGGTTGTCTAGTGTGATTTACCTTACCGCTCGGCGAGTAGCCTGACTACAAATCCTCTTACAAAAGCTAGGCATCATTAACTCCATTAACCCTTTTAAGCAATGTTGTACTACTCATTCGTATCAATATTAATATTGATGGAATATTTAAATTAATAATCTTATCTTAAAATGTGTTATTGTTCAAAACAAAAGTGATATTTTTCATTATCTTTATATTTTTATTTTGCAAATTTTATTCTACATCTTAAAGTATAATTTATCTCTAATGAAGAACATAAAAGAAAAAATTTATATCATTAATAAAATATTTTTAATTCTGTCCGATCAATTATGCTCGATCTATATATGAATTCTTTTCTATATCATTAATAAAATAGCTTTTTAAATTAATCAGTGATTATATCTATATGACGGGTGTTATGACCATCTTTTTTGTTGCGTATAAGATATATGATAAGCTATTTTTGTCCATAGTTTGTGTTTAGGTGTGTTTATCACTAGTTTTGTTTCACATATCTTAAACTTTAGAATATTATTTTGACTTAGTATATGTTGGATTTGGTTCAATTTGTTGGTGTTTTGAGGCATGGTTAATTTATTTTTATTGATGAGTAAGCTAAGTAGTGACGAAGTATCAGCCAGCTAATATTCCAGGAGTTGGAAGGACCGGATCCATTCTTGTCGAGCATTAATAAATATTTCAAGAGATTCCTGGCGATTTTGGTAGGATTCTTGAAGAGATATTTTCGAATTTTCTTTGAGTATTTACCAGTGAAGGCTATATGGTAATAAGCTTGGTATTATAGAAGCATGAGATTGAGATTTGTATATATAGAAGTATTGTTTATGGAAGATATTCCACATATATATGTTGGTGTGCCTACTTCTATATAAGTGTCGCTGCATAGATCTGAATGATTCGTACAAAGTAAATAATAATTACCTACGTTTTAAGAGGCTAAGGTTGTGAGCATATTCTTTGTGTAGGTTGAATGTGTTAGAAGAACTCTTTTTAAACTTGGCTGAATAATACGATTAAGCTTTATGAAGCGGCTACGTTATAAGCAATCGTTGAGGGATTTTTAAATTTGTAAGAAAAAATCTTGAGTTTGTGAGGATAGAAGTCGGGGGGAGCCTGAACTGGATTTACTAGTTTGGAATGAGGCCAGGGAGTTAAGGTAAGATCGTCCTTTATTTGTAATATCTCGATATCATGATAAAATCTTTCAAAGGAAAGATTCTGCAGACACCAAGTCTTTACAGTAATGGCCGGCCCAGGAATTACATGCTGTTTATTTTCTTTTGTATACATCGGTTGTCTTTACATCGATTCGAGTGTTATTTTTGTTGAGATTAACCAACCCCGACAAATGTTTTATAGCGGTTACAACTTTCCACAATTGACATAAAATATGTTTCATTGTTATATATATACTTAACTATTCAATTATATTTTTATATAAGTGAATGATTAAATTTCAAATTAGAAATATTATGTTAATAAACTACACGTGTAGAGGCATGTGCGAGTGTCAGTCATGCCACTTTATTGCTCCATAAGACCCGGTGTGGTATTTATCAAATTGAACTTCAACTTAATCGTTAATCAAATGAATAATAAATTATAAATTGAGTCTTTAATTGGTATATCGTTTTTATTTGAATTCCGGGATATAATGTACTATATATCATTATAAAGTATAGAAGAATATTATTTTTGGATATGATTTTTTTGCAATACTTGGTAATAGACAAATATGAATATTTTATTTTAGTAGACTTGTTACTTAACCATTTTAATAAACACAGGACATCTCTTACGGCTTACCCTAAAGTCTCCTAAGCTTTGACATAAGAAAAAACGAAAATCAAAGTCAACCTTGGAAAGGTCGATTTGGTCAAGATAACAGCGTTATTAGTTTGACATCAATTTTGCAAGACAATAGATGATCTTGAATCCAGCATTCCTTAAGCAAAGATGTCGCATTTATCGAGGTAGATATGCAACGTACTTTGGAAATTTCAAGTCAAATACGGAGTATATAAAAAGAAAAGCTAATTTGATTTTTGGTACATATACTATTTCGTAATTTTTTAGTTTGGTTTAATTAGCTTTTAGTTGTTTCATATTACTTGGCGTTTTTTAGAACGATCACCAAGTTTTTATTTTTAAGGATGGATTCTTATCGTTTTAATACTTGATAGATTCATAAAAAGCTATAGGTTTCTTGGCAAAATGGTATTTTACTGAATCTTAGAAGCTAAATTTTAGGAGCTACGTTTCACGTAATTAAAAATATAGTCGCTTTCTTGACACAACCAACCCGCTTGACTCCTAACCAGCCTGCGTATGTATTGCCAGGGTCGGCCTTTTGAGTTAGGATCGTCGGCCAACCCCGTCATCAGTCTGTCGATGAATAGCGACATAAAAATCTTAGGTGATAATAATAAAATTGTCCGTAGTGGTGAAGGCCCCAGGCATTACGCCATACATCAGAATCACCAAAAGTGAAATCTTCTCCAAATACAACTCAACAATGAAGTTCCAAATGACTCCACAAAAGATGACAATATAGTCTAAAGGCCTTGACAAAAAGATGTCGATAAATGAAGGTATTGGCAGGGGACTTCACAGCAGCGTCCCCAGCACGATCTGATGACGGCTTCGAACTTCTCGCCCGGCTACTCAGCTGCGCTACCAACTGACAATCATGATAAAAATGCCGACCACCGAAAAAATGGTAAGTTGCGAGAACTTGGTGAATATCTGATCATGGGAGGTAACTAATCACGCGGGCTCATGTGCCAAGATTTATATAAGTATAAATACATGTACTTATTTTATCCTCCTATTATATCAACATAATGTCCAACATATAAGCATATCATAATACACAAGTCTCCACAACATTTGTCCAGCATAATCAACTCAGAAGTCATAATGTAATCATGAACAAAACATATAACTCAATAAATCAACGACATAAGCAACTAAACTCCACAATCATCTATAAACAACCTATTACTCGCGGCATATATAGTCGCATGCTCGGCCATTTCAATAATACGGTGGTCGTTCGTGATTCGTCATCCCGCGTGTATATGTATTTTACTCCTTTCAGCTGAGTGAGCCTCTTTGTCTTTTGGCGACACGAGGGTTATATTCTCCAGCATGCAGCGGCGCAGCACAACAAAGTGTTTGGTATAATATTCACACACATCGCTAGCCACGTCACTAACAAAGTGTTTCGTATACTCCCGTATGTACAAGTCAACTATATACGCTCCGCTCATATATAAGTCTGCGTCTACGCTTTAGATTTATTATGTCGCGACCATATATCTCACTATCAGCGTCTCGTAATGTTATGATGCGTCATATATCTCGACAAGCGTCGTATATCATATCAGCGACGCTCGACTCATATCGTGTCAATATTATCTTTAATATCCAACTTATGTTTCATATCACCATATCAACAATATCAATATAAACTCACCGTATACAACACTTAACCAGTAAGCGTCACGTGCCAGATATTAACACCACGTAAGCAATCTACTTAATAAGTTACTACTAGTGCAATAAATACCACCTCGAGCAAAGAAAAAATCTACTAGTATTGACTAGTTAGTTCAAACACCAGTTCGCCTTTCGACTCACCAACGATTTCGTATTAACGTCTAAATAAATTTGCTAGTTTAAGCTCTAATATCTTTTATTATAAATTTTTGGAGTTCTATACTTATTTTACATTTGACCATCCTTAGACCTAAATATCATCACCGATATTTTATTATTATTTGAATTGCTCCCTTTTTAAAATATCATTTTTTATTTTAAAATTTCTCCATTTTTACTTCTTGAAACACCAAATAAATACCAAAATAATTTCATAAATCCTCATAAAATTTTCCCCACTCAATATATAGTTAGAGTACTCAAATATTTTGCCCAAAATTGATTTTATTAATTTTTTCAATAAAATCAATTTTTCTCCATTTAAATTCAATTCTAGTCATTTTAACACCCATAATTCACAATAAATACCAAAATAAGTTTATAAATTCTCATCTTTGAAAGTTATCTCTGTAAAAATACTAATTTTAATTTATAAGCTCCAAAATACTTTTGTTTTGTTTAAACCACATTTTAGTAATTAAATCACCAAAAATAGCAAACAATTTCAAATCGCTAAAAATTTTCTTGGAGTTTCTCATGGTACAATGAGAAATTTCCAGATTTAATATTTTAATTTTTTCAAACATATAATATTTATTTCATATTTTATATATTTCCTATCCATTTATCTTCCAAAATTTATAATAAATACAAAACGAATTAAAAATCAAAACTTAGTTTCATAATTCAATTCTAGGTATCAAAACTGACCTACAAAACGAATTTCATAATTTTTGAAATATTTTTACTATTTATTTCCTATTTTTCTTTAAAATAAACAACTTTAAAATGAAAATAAAAAGGATTCAAGAATACCTTAAGTATTTTAAAAGTTGGGTAAATGATCGTAGAGCTTGATTCAACAAAATGAAAGAAATTTTTTAGAGGAAAATAAGAGAGGCTCACGGTATTTTGGGTTCTTTTTGGGGGAGGAGGATGATTTTTGTTTTTTTTATAGAAATATGATAAAACTGCTTTTTAATAGTTAAGTTAAGTTAACCATAATATAGTTTAAGTAGTAGTTTTCATGTCAAAATAAGAGAATTGGTTTGTGGTTTTGTGTGGTAGTAATTAAATTAAATGCAAATATATATATTAAATCAGCAGCAATCTTTCTGGCGCCTAACGTTATTTACGGGTTACTCACGTGTATTTCTCGACTCGTTTAATTCTGTGGCTTGAGAAAATGTTTATCACTACTTCGGTTACCCCGTCAAAGATTAATATAATATTGTTTTAAACACTATTTCTTCAAAAATTAATCTCACCAGCGTGACATACGCGAGGCTACCTAAAGCAATAATATTAAATATTAGGAAAAATATTCAATCACGTTTAATCGGCTTTGGTAAATGAATTGGAAATTACACAATTGTATAGCGGGAATAATAAAGGAAATCAATTTTCATTGATTTGACGCTCAATTGCGGGCGATTCTGTCTGATATTTTATGACGCGATCTACAGTATTAAATTGTAAGAATTAATGGTAAGCATTACATGGCTTTCTTTGCCTGGAGTATGAGGCCGAATAAGCATTTATGGCGTCCAGCAAATAATAAATTACCAAGCGTGTAAAGAGGCACGAGATCTTCCTTGTAAATCAGGGCGGATAAATCCCTCCCCGATATGCTCAACATCTATCGTTATACTGTTTGTGATGACATGCCGTTATAATTCAGCTTAAGGCGGGCGTTTGGTCATAGTGAAAATGAAAAGAGCATATAGCACAAATAGTTATATGGTAAGAAAGCGAAATTGTCGAACCTAAAATTAAGCAAATATCATGGAGACACCGAGATACACATATCTTCTATAATTCGTTTCGGTCATAACATATCTTACATGAATTCGTTTCGGTCATGTGCCAGCTCACCAGTTATATAGGACCGGCTGACCCATTAATTATTGACCTTTTGATCTGCTTGGTGCGTGATCGAACTTATCCTTGTCGGTCACCATGTTAGTCATATGATGCTTAAGCCACAACTATCGGCTGTCGACCCAGGGCACTTTTGGGTATCACCATGTTCTAAGGCCGAGAGGTATAATCGGTGATTCATGTTTCTAGAAAAATATGAACTAACCTAGGGTTTAACTTTTCAGCAGCTGTCGAGGATCTGATACATGTATATTGTATGTAAATTTAAAACATATAGACGAGCAAACAAATATACTAGAATATAGAAACCTTGATATTCAAATATTTGTTCACGTAACTTATAATAGATACATCTTGTTTGACTTCAGCAACCCCTAACGCGGCTGCTGACGTACATCACAAGGCGCATGTTATTTGCGTGCTGTCTGCACGACTTAGTGGTTTGGTAAAAGATTACGACGAGACTCAGCTTTCATTCTTTACTACATACTTTGATATCAGCGTCCCATTAAGCATATCTTTAAATTATGTGATACTTTCTAGATGCGTGCTTGGTTGTGATGTCTTCGGGGTTCATAGCTTAATTTGTGCCCGGTATTGTCTAAAGCAACTCATTTCAGTCCTACGATACTAGGTACAGCGCAGAGTTCGGTCGAACTTAACATCAACGATACTTAACTTTTAGCGAGCAGGGCAATTTACTGATATACTCAAGTGCATTGGTAGAATCGGCCAGCGGTACTGTTTTGGAACTCTTCGAATCTTGCTCCACCGTTGAGACAAAATCTGTCCTGGGGCCCAGGAGCGATAGTAGATCTCTGTCGGTTTGGCCAGCGTCGGTGTCTCGGTAACTACTAACTCGTCGTCTCCGCGTATACCCGAAAGTATCTTTTTAGTTAATATAGGATAACCCGGGGATGGACTTCCCATTTCTGGCCGATTAGGCGTTCACCGGGGTTAACTGGTATCTCTTGGTTATACTCGATTACATAAGACCACGTCGGTCTAGTCTTAACATATGGCATACATGATGGATCTATAGGCAGGCGTAAGGTACATCGCCCGTTTTGTTAAATACCGGCGCTAGTAGTGGGACATTATGCTCTATTGAGATTAGACTCCGTGTCTCGTGGAGAGAGATTATCCTTCTTGGAATTACTTTTCGTGTCCAATTAGCCACATACGGCCCGTCTCGATGGATGTTTATTCAGTATATATTGTCTTCGCCCAAATCGCTTCGGTGAGAAAACATTTTACGGCCGATCGCGATTGAGTTGATGGCTTCTACCTTTTTTCAATAATGATAAGTATGTCATCGACATACGAGGACTATGGAATGATACATAACTCTCACTTACATACAGTATACACAAGATTAACTGTGATCTTGATGAAGCGAAAATCTTTGATTGATTCGTCAAAAGCGTGGGTCCCAGTAGCGGGATCACGCAAGCTTGGGCAATAATGGGCCTTTTGGCTTCGCATCATACTTGCAGATCACTTTAGGACATGTAAATCCTAGAGTTGTACCATTATCACAGCATCTCCTCCCAACTTCATTGAGGCAGTCTTTCATCCATTTGTCATATTCATAGTCATGAAATGAAGCGATAGCTAAGATTATCGGATGGGCTTAAGCGCTAGCCAACTGGCCAGTAAGTTCAAAATGCATAGTCATGAGCTTGTTTGAAACCTTTCGCTCTAGTCTAGCTTTGAAAACATCGGCGTTTTCGCCTTTATCATGTTTCTTCTGCCAATACCCGTTCACGTTAAATAGAGGCGAACCCCGTTTGGTAAAATCGGCGGACGAACCTGGATTACGGTACATAGAATCCATCTGGGTTTAAATGGTTATTTTTCCATTTAATAAAATCATTGCTATTAAGTCGCTTCTTTGTGTAAGAAGTGGGCTCGTCACTTTCAATGATGAAAACTACACCGTACCGTACGGTTAAGTGACGATCCACAATTGGATACTCACACAGGGGTTGGTTCTTTAAAAGCGACTTCACGTGGATCGAGAGGCTGGTCTTCTATGAAAGAAGGTACGATTCTTGCTTAAAAATTAAATCAGGAGATGTTTACGCATTATATGCATCGACATTTGGCTTCGTCGAGATGAACACCATTACTTAGTCATACGGATGGAAACTGTTCCTTTTTCAAAAGACATTTCTTGTTTTAAAGGCAGGAATTACATTCTAAATGCTTTTTGAGTGAAAGCTAGTAACCAATTATTTCCTTTTGGATATCCTATGAAATAACATTTATCATATTTGAAACATGATTTATCCACTTGTTAATCTCTCTTAACATAAGCTTCGCGACCTCGAATCTGAGAAAATCCAACAAGGGATCTTTGAGAACCAGTTCATGGGAATTTTCTGCAAGCGACTTTGTTGGACATCACATTTAAGGTAAATGTCAAAGCTTTAAATGCATATCCCGAAATTAACCGGTAGATGGAATGGGCTCATCATAGATCGGACCATGTCAAGGAAGTTCGATTTCTCGTACCGAACCTTCCGTTATCTTTGTGAAAATTCACTGTGAGTGAGTTGTGAAGCGATACCCGCGCTCTACAAGATGGTATTGAACTTCGTGACTCGAAATATTCTCCACTTTCATTAGATTGGAAAATATTTATTGTCTTGTTAAATTGGTTTTGTACTTCGTTTTGGAACTCATGAATTTCTCAAAGGACTTCGTGTTTGGCCAATACCGTCGGATACAAAACCATTGCCCTCTTTGTCATTAGAGTAAATGTAATGAAGTAGTTATAACATCCTCTTGCCGGATGTGTTCATTTGGCTTGTACGTATTTGTGTATGATCACGATAAATCGATTCTTGCTTTTCGTTAAATGGAGTGAAAGAGGCGTTTTGGTCGTTTCTTTTAGAAGGCGAGAGATTTACACTTTCTCCGACGCGATTCATAATGAAACGCTTCAAGTATTCCGTCGAATTGGAGTTTAACGATTAGGTTCTCGCTTAATATGACCCAATCTGATTCCGTAGATGCGTTTGGTTTAAGTGGGTGGAAACTATTCCGTTTAAGTTTATGTTATACGACCGCAGGTGATGTCTAAAGCGAATAGACCATTTTGAGAAGGGGAGAAGGCCCCGATTGCGAAATACTACCCGTTCCACGAGTGATCCACAAGTCGTTGGGATACAGTGAAAATGAAAATCCATCATTATTCAAAAGCGAAGCAAAATAATATTCACAAATCATGAGGTATATAGTAAATCGATGATAAGTTCAAAACAAGGCCGTGGGCAAATTTAAGCGATGGATCCTCACTGAGGGCTCTGACCTTCGTGTGGATTTCCCAGCGCGTAGATCCGTTTCCACCTCTTAAATGCTTCCCTGCGGCTTGAGTTCCTGCGTATTATGACAAATAACTAGGGAACGCATTGACCAATTTCCTAGCATGCAGTAGAATTAGAAGTTGTACAAGAAACGATAACATACCCTCTGCCTTGAAATTTGAGTGGTCGTGAGACCATTCTTCCCTATAAATATGTGAACTTCCTGCCGAGTCGACTTCCGGTGACCCTGGAGTTCCATGATAGCCAGGCATTTTGTATCGTCGCTACTGTCTCCGCATCCAGCGGCTTTGGGGATTACTCGAAGACCACTTACTTTCTGGGGTAAACTTCTTCTTATGAATTTCTTAACTTTGTTTTGGACCACGAAATAGAAGGAGTAGAAGTTTTAATTAAATGCGGTTAAATACCGGCGTCGTGATCATCTTTATGCGATTCCGTTAAGAATAACTCAAACTTGTACATATTGAGATTCATGACAAACTAAGAGAATTTATGCGGAAGAGACTTTAGGATGAGGTCATGACAGTTCTTGAGAACACTTTGGTGCCAGGGCGTTAGTCGATCGACGGGCCAATCATTTTAATGATATGTCATGTCTTTGTTGTCACGAGCCTGAGGCGGTGTCGTGTCTACCGTTTACAGCTTTCCTTCGAATAATTCCTCGAAGTTTCCGGTATATGTCATCTTGCTTGGCGCTTTTTCGTATTGAATGCGGAGCGAGGGTTAGTATTAATGGCTTATGAGACAATGGACATCCAGCGGCGTTAAATTGTGCTTTTACGTGGGACCCACTTTTCGATAGAACTTTATCGTTAGGGTTTGGAGGAGCATATTGATACAAATACGTGATCGAGTTCTCTCTACAGCTTGAGAATGATTCTCGAGTTTGAGACCACTCGTCAAAATTTGAATTATTAAAACTATGACTTTTCAAATTGCTTAAGCGAGCGAAGTTCTTAGGAGTAGTAGTGGTAACAGTATAATTCTCACAAAGAGGCAAAGTAAATAAAAGACACTTGATATCGATGGCCAAGCGTACTAAACACTTACAAATAAATTGTAAAGTAAATCTTTAATACTTTGAATCTCCACGAAATATATTAGTATCGAAGACACAATTATCACCCAAATTCAAGCGTCGACAACTGCGTACATTTTTGAATCCGGTATAATAGTGGATTACTCAACCAATTATGTAAAACTACGTAACTCTTGTGTCATTAGCATCTTTATTCAAGATGCTACCGACTTTTATGTATCTCCGACAAACCGGTTAAACATACGGAATTAAACCAAATAATTACTTGGATTGATAAATACGAAAGCCTACAAAGTTGAGTGGAAATCATTTCGCTTAGCAGAATCCATTGTCATATCAAATTGCAAAACTGTAACTTTATCATCGCGGTGTGCCCGGATGATACAGCCCGATTTCTAGCTTTAAAATTGAGAACACGATACATTCTTTATATTTTAAATGGGTGAAGTATTATTACTTTACTTTTATTTCTGTCTGATTGAAGCGCATAATACGGCAATATAAGCCCAACTATGAAAAACTAAAATAAGTAATGCATTCAGAGGCGTATGATATGGCCGCAGAGCCACTATTTTCTTGTCTTACGTCTTCCGATTTCCACAACCGTCTTGAATTACAATTCAAATACGTTAATCGAAACTTGGGCGTCGCAATTTGTGGGAGAAAACGAAAATTACATTCATTTATGATTTCACTCCCCAATATGGTTTTATTGGAAATTTTTTGGGTTCTATGCTTATTTTACATTTGACCATCCTTAATGACCTAAAATATCATCCCAATGTTTATTATTATTTAAATTTAACTCTCTTTTTAAAATATCCTTTTCATTTTTTTATAATTTTTCCATTTTTTACTTTTGTGAAATATCAAAATAATTCCATGCTTATAAACTTTTCCACCAAAAATATATTTAGAGTACTCAAATATTCTGCCCAAAATAATTTGTTCAATAAAATTAATTTTTTTCTCCATTTAAATACAATTTTAGTCATTTTACACTTCATAATTCGAAATAAATATATCAAAACAACTTTATAAATTCTCATCTTTAAAAGTTAGCAAATATATGGTATAAAGTTCTACAAAAATACTACTAATTTATAAGGTCCAAAATAATTTGTTTTGTTTAACTTAATGTTTAGCAATTAAATCACCAAAAATAGCGAACAATTTCAAATCGCTCCAAGTTTCGTTGACATTTCCTAACTGATGCAATGAGAAACTTCTAGATTTAATATTTTTTTAATTTGTTTTCAAGCGTGTGATATTTATTTCATATTTTTATATATGTCTAGCTATTTAACTTCCAAATTTATAATAAATACAAATTTAATTAAAAATCAAAACTTCCTTTCATAATTCAATTTTTAGGTATCAAAACTGACCTATCAAACGAATTTCATAATTTTTCTAAATATTTGTTCCCCTATTTTTCCTTTAAAATAAACAACTTTAAAGAAAGCGAAAATAAAAAGGATTCAATAATCTTAGAAGTATTTAGCGAAAAGTTGGGTAAATGATCACAGAGGCAGTTAATGAAATGGAAGAAATTTTATTTTTAGGTCTTTTTTGGGGGAGGAGGATGATTTTGCCTTAGAAATATGATAAACTTCTTTTTAACTAAATTAGATAATTAAGTTAAAGTTAATAGTTAATTTAGGTAGTAGTTTCATGATCAAACAAGGGAAGATTTGTTTTGTGTGGTAATAATTAAATTAAATGTAAAAATATATATTACACTTAAGCAATCTTCTATTTTAAAATTATATAAGGTTCACTAACGATCAATGACTGCAAACTCAATTAAACTACTTGCTGGCGAAAATAATTTATACTATATTAAGATTTGATCAATTAAACCCATAATATTATTTTAACATTTAAAAAAAATTAATCTCGCTTGTGAGGCCAGCGTCTTAAAAATAACCATCTATTAAATATTCAACGGTGCAGGTTATTCAGGCGACAGCGCCGCCGCGCGCCCGCCGCCTTGGAAAATTTGAAAGGCTGAAACATCTTATATGTCCGAACTAAAAATTTCTGGCGATAGTATAAGGATGGCAGATTAGCTAAAAATGACCACAATAAAGAAATAATATACAAGATCCTCGGCATTGCCTGATGGTTTCTTTATTCGGCTTGTCTTATTTTTGATTTGAAAATTCTATATTATCTTTTTTCTGCTTTAGCTTTCAAATAATTGACAATGAATTCGAAACTTAAATAAAAGGCTTGCTATAAGAGCTTGGAGTGCTAAATCTAAACCTTTTTATAACTTAAATGCGATGTGGGTTGAGTAGTGGCAAAATCTCGTATTGAAGAGTGGTTTTAAAAGGGAAGCTGAAATCGCAATTAGTTGAGGGAACATCCATGATTCTCACTCTGACGTATCGAAGTAGGAGCTTTAGAGCCATTAGATGGCCGAAGTTCGTCGTTTTATGATCGTTCGAAACTTTACTTGATCTGATAGTTTTCTTTTAATAAGAATTATTCCTCTTTCATAGCTTTATACCGTATTAACATTCACACTATCTTTTTATTGAGTGGAATTTTGAGTATTGGAAATAGTTATTATTGAGTCAAAGATTTCTTAAAGATCCCAGCAAAGAAGAGTTTAGTAAAAGGATAATAGAATAATTATATTAAAATGGATAATATTTTTTGATAATAGAATCGAATGAAATAGAAATCTTATTTATAAATAAAAATGATGAATTTTGAAATAAAAAAATTTAAAAAAAATTAATTTGTTATGAAATAATTGTGCTTCAGGGTGAAATGGTGTATAAATTCACATCCGCCTATATTAAAGCACGTAAAATCATTATCCAAAAATCCAGCCAACCCCAAATAATTGCCACGCTTCACGCGCGTTGTCTAGCATTGAGAGACGCGCCTAGCAAGCTTAATGAGACCCGGCTGCGTGTCCTCATTGTTGGCCCAGTTCGAGAGTTTTCAACAACTTAACTTTTTTCTCCATATTTAATACTCCCTCAAAGAAAATTGATTTTTATTTAATTACTTATATTTAATATAAAAAATTATCACGTAATTACATATTTTTAATATCTTTCTTTTTTTATCTACTTTATTAAATTATCGATAAATGCGATAATATAGTTTGATTAGTTGTCGTTTTGTATTTTTAATGTCTTTTTATTTATTTTCGTTTTCTTGTCGTAATGTGAGTAAAATTTAGAAAGGCAAGCCCAAAGGGAGCAAAGCGATGCATGCATTATCCCTACTTTCTTCAACACTCCATTGTAATGATTCAACGGTTGAATCCTTGCTTGGTCATATTGAGTTATGGATTTGTGGGTAGCCTAAAGATTATTCACTTTTATATTTTTTTTTAGTTCTAATAATTTATGCCATTTGATCAATATTTTTAGTATATATTTTAGGAAACAAGTCAAAAATAGACAACCTTTTTAATAATGAGTAAATGATATTTTCAATGCTTTTTAAGAGACTTAAAAAATGCAGAAAGATTAAATTATGCGGATTAAAATAAGAAGATGCAAATTGATTGAAAATCAGTATATCTGCTTACTATGAAGTACTTCTTAATGTATATGAAATATTCATTTTCATTTGAGGTATTATGCCCAAAGAATATACTCTTTGAATCTCACGAATGTAAACCATTAGGTTGAAACACAGAATGAATATTTTTCGATAAAAAAAAGTAATTGGTGTTGATTTACCTAAAAGTCATATCTGAGAATAGTTATGAATGGCGAATGGCGTCTGTGATGGTAAAGTCGGAGAAAAAAAGTTGAAGTGTCGTGGCGGTGCGGCGAAGCGGTAACCTTTTGTAATCCATGATGTATTATTAAAAAAATAATAATAACTTATCAAATGGAAAATAGAATGACAATTGATCAAATAATTCAAAATATATTGTCTAGAAAGATGCAAATGACATAATTAACGATCATCCGAGTACAATTTAATTCACAATAAAAATTACATAAATAAAAAACATATAGAAATAAACTTTGGAATGTGCATTTGATTACCAAAAACTACAAACAATAAAAGTTACATAAAAAACAAACATATAGAAATTAACAAACTAGTTAATCAATAAAAGTTAATCTAGTTAGAATACCAAAAAATAAAATTAAACAAACATATACAATTATCAAACAAAAAAAACAAAAAAATTTAACAAATAATTAAATAAATCAATTACGGAAATTAATTATTAAAAGTTAATGAAATTAATTACATATATTAATTATTACAAGGAAATTACAAAAATTAATTTTTTACTTTTAATTAATTTGAGATCTTTTATGTGAAGTATGAACATAAGAGAAGAAATAAGGAAGAAAAATTGAAAAGAAAGAAGGATTAGAAAAGATTTTTTCATCTGTATTACCTACTCGATTTGAGAGGGTGGAGGTGATTTGGGGGCAACAGAAAAGACTGATTCAGGGTTTAGGGGCTTTTCATTTCATTTAAGGGAATCGGAACAACCTAAAATTCGTAGCCACGATTGCTCTGTATGACAAGCGAATAAAGGCGCGCATGGCACTAGCCATGGAGGCATGCGAGTAATGGCCCGCCACAGCCATCCTTTCGTGGCGCGTTGGTATTAAACACGCCAGCGACTCGCTTTTGGTATGCGTGAGGGGCGGATTCACGTCGTTGAAGTGGTAGTTCGAAATATCACGTTAATTTTTTAATGAGTTGATGAAATATTGTCAATTATAAATCATCTTTTGAGACAAATTTAGTTTGGTCTATATTTTTAGTTACTGTTGTAATAAAAAACTTAATTTCTGATAGACGCCGATAAAGATAAAAAGATTGATAAGCAAAATTTGAGTTTGAGCGGCGGTCATTTATAATATCACTAACTACCAGAGATTAAATACATTGGGCCCCATTGAAAAAAGTGTCTTGAATTTGGTTTTAGTGTTCTTTTGTTTCGAGCTTCAGCGGGACTTAGTCGCGACTTGGTCGGGACATGGACGAAGTCCGATAGAAGCGGGATATTTGTTAAAGAAGTTCGAGAGTTGTAGTCGGGACTTGGTCAGTCTCGATCGTATACGATAAGCAGTTAAGTCTGACGGGGAGTTGGGACATGAGTCGGGGCTTTGAGGTGGGAACCGAGGGCCGTCAGGATAGAAGGAAATTGTTTTTGAACAAAGTTGTTGGGAAGCTGGAGCGGGACTTGGTCGAGTCGATGCTCGATTTTGATGCGGATTAGGTTTACATTTGGCGGTTTAAGCGCAAATCACTTTCCAACGGCTTCGTTTTGAGTCTTAATCACGCAAAAAAATGCAGTGTATTAGCGATAGAATAGAAATTAGGGTTCTTGAATAGTTTAGATCTTGTTCTTCTGATAACACGGATTGTATAAATTTGGTTTGTGCTTACGATTTTACATTAAGACTTGAGTGTTGTGATATATCGAAATCTATTGGTATGAGTCAGTTATTCTATAAGCGTAGTGCTCATCGAGGAGGCTACGTTTATTTCCGAGTCTGTAATTTGTTCATAAGATTATAGTGAAATCTGTTGTGTAGCTCTGTAAGTAGATTAATCTTAACAGCGTTGTTAGGGATCTGTAAAATACGTGTCTGCTTTATTTTCGATCTTTTTCTTAGTGCTTTTATCTTAAATTCGCGTAAGTTAAATGCAATTCGTTTTTCGGGTTATAAGAGAAAAGCTTTTTGAATAAAACCGTCTTGAACAAATGTAGGTCCGCTTGTGTCATTACGTATTATCCTAGACTTTTACATGTTCACAAAAAGAAAAGAACTTTTTTATGTGAAAACAAACATGGCCTTTCAAATCAAAAGTTAAGAACAATTTCAATGGTCGTGTCATAATGGGTGCGAGGTGACTCGGTCGTCATATGTCTTGAGGAAATATTGGTAAATCAAAAGTTAGAACACTTTAAAAAAATATTAGCGATGATAAAGAGTTTTAGAATAATAAAAATATGTTTTAAACTATCTTTCGAATCGGGGCCTCTTGATTGGAAGAGCACATGATGGATATTACTTAGTATGGAGGCGAAGTGTATAAAAATTAGAACAATTTTAAGAAGTTTATCATTATCGAGAGGAGCCCATTATTATATCCATGTGTGTCAATTTTATTATAATACTCCCTCCCTTTTATAAAAATAAATAAAATAATGTTTTAATACTAGTAAAAACATTATTTGAATTCAGGAAATTACAATCCATAAGTTGCAACAAAAATCTCCATTACTTGTCAATGACTTTTTCTGGTATGTAGTGACTAGTGAGTTGGAAGAGTTGATATTTATGAGAATAAATAGTGAGACAAGAATAGGGCAGCATGGAGTTATGGTAGACAAATCACCACTTGAGGCGGCTTTATTGAAGCTGACGAGGACGTGTCGCGCAGTCTCTATCTTGTTGGCTTTCTGCTTATTCAAGTAATATTATCAATCATGTGCCTTTCACGAGTTTAGTCAACAATGGGGAATTTAGTTGGGTCCTACTTTTGCTACCTATCGAGCCCTCCCCATACTACCTCAAACTAGGTTTGTGAATCGAATTTCACGAGGGTTCGATTCAATTCGAAAATAAAGATTGAAGTTTTTGATCGGTCGAGGTTTAAGAACCAAAAAATTGATGTTAAGTCGGTTGAAAAATTGAAGATTCGAGGGCGGATTCGAACGATTCGTGATTTGGATGAAAATTCAAATTTTCATGATACAATAATAAGAAAATTGAAAAGAATCCAAATGTATATAATTCATTCGATATGACCTTAAATTGAGGTTTGAGTTTGATTGAACGATATCGAATTAAGAAATTTCGAAGATTAGTACCGAATCAATTAAAAGCTTTAGAGTTTTTAGGTAGCCTTTAAGTGCAGGGGCAGGCTATATTTGTTTGTACAACCATTTATAGTTAAATGTTTGCGATACAAAGTTTGGACCTCTTTATCATAAGTTTAAATTTGCAATGAAACCTATCAAGTAGAGGCGGAGCCAGTAAATAATAACTTTCAGCCAAGGTGGGCCAAAGGAGTGGTGAGTGCTAGGCAGCAGACTTCGCATTTAAATCGGCAGTTTGTGAGAGATTAAATCATGATAATTTAGTTTTAAAACTCTTAGGAAATCGAAGTGCAGTGCCCAGAAGAAGCTCATTTAAAAGGGTTTTAATTTATAGTATCCTTTATTTATTTTTTAAGATTAGCTTAATTTACATCTGAAAAGTAGAAATTACTCACAAAAAAAGCCTTGATTCTTTCTTTTGTTAATCTTACTTCTGTGCTTGTAAGCCACAACCACCGCGCACTTTGAAACACAAACCTACGCTTGCCCACTCCACTGCGCCCTTCGCCGCGTTGCTCAACTTCCCAAGCTCCACTTGGCTATCTCCTCACCCGTCCCGATGTTCGTGACCCCCCCACAACCTGTTTTCGCTGACCCCCACTCGACCTAGTTTTGTGAACCGAGTCGCTTTTAGATGTTCACCCGGATCACTCCCCGCAATGCGATTTTGATTTGAGGGGAAAAAAATGGGGTTGGGCGGTTGGTTGGGTGGAAAGAATGAGCAGTGGTGGTCGCGACATCCCAGCGGCCTGCGCGGTATGCTTAAGATTTGGGAGGATGAGTTGAAGGGGTGGCGATAGTGGTGACAAGAGGGGGTGAAGATGATGAAAGCGATATTTTCGGGAGAGGGATTTTAGTCTTCGTAGGGAAATAGTGTTAATTTTCAAAGAAAAAAAAAAGGTGCTAGAAATTAAAACCCCTTAAAAAAGGATGCTAGTTAGCCAAATTTCTCGTTGTATCGCAACAATATTATCATAATTGTTAAACATCCGCATACTAAAAGACATATAATCACAACTTGATACTCTTGGGAGCATGTACGTCAATTCTCACAAAATTTTCTACAAAATCTTGTTTCATAATCGTCGATTTTAACTTTATTTTGGAGCCCAGCTTTTTTTTATGTATATCTTTTTAAGGTTTTCTTATTATTGGCGAAAAGCATAAAAATCAGTATTTCGATAATGAAAAGAAAAGATAAATATATAGAAGCCGGTACAAATTGGGTATTGTGCAAATTTTGTAGGGAAATTCAGGAGCTTATTTTAGGAGGCTAAAAAAACAAATTTTATCAATTTTTAATTTTTTGACCCTATTATAAACTTTTAGGAGGTGATCACTAGCGTGCTTTTATTGTATCAAACTAACTAAAAGAGCGAGGTGTTAAATCAAAAACAGCGCTCTTAAATGGAATGAATAATGGTCCAGTCGGCAATTAGCGAGAATCTACCGTATTGGTGGGTTGGTATTGAAGCTCTTATCTGCGTGGTTAGTCGCGTCAGGTGGGAATCAGGGAATTGTGATCTCGAAGTCACGTGTAGTATGACGGTTTGTGGCTTTTAAAAGTATCAACTAATTAAGATTTCCATATGGATTAAGAAGTGAACAGTTTGATAGGTCAATAAATATTGGTCTGGACTCTGGACATATTAGATTTGCTAAACTACTGGTCCAACATCAATCTATTAAGAAGCATTCCCTTGGCCTTGGGAAGTTGGGAAACATGGTCTGATTTCATCTCTCACCAAGACAATTAAGCCCAATGCACCTGGACAATTGTTCAAACCTCACAGTTACATCGATTGGTAGAATAGTAAATATAATTAGTTTATAGATAGGTCATGGAATTCAGTAATGATTTTGAGCCGTATGTTTAACCATGTCCATTACATTAGGTGCATTAATGAGATTATTGAATATTCCTCTATTAATAATTAATTTTAGTATGAGATGGTATGCATTCTTAACACGTTAAAAATAATGCACATAACTTCATAACTACTTTATTTGTTAAAATAACACAAATTAATGCTATATATATATATATATATATGTGTGTGTCCTGTAAGTCAAGTTTTCTTACCTCCTAAAAGGGCAAAAATTGAGCCACGTGCAATGCAAAAACTCTGCTTATAAATTGTAGCGTTGGGATAGATACAAAATTTAATTTATCGATAAATTAATAATTTATTAATTTAAACGAGTTTTTAACAACAAAGACATGTACATTTAATGGCTTTAAAATTTAGTGAGGGATAGATTGCGAAAAGATGTAGAATTATCTGAGAAAATATAGGAAGATAGTACTTAATCTGATAGGGAATAATAAGGAAATAAAGTATTAATTATTTTCATATTAGTTATAGTAATTGCTTGATTTTAAATTTAATATTATTATTATTATCATAAGCATTTGACATTATCACACCATAAATATAGTTAATCTGCGAAGATGATAGATGGTTTAGACGTAATGCGAGAAAGGAAGCACTTTTAGCCTACAAAACTCTTCAAAAATTTATATTTATAATGAATTCGAAAACACAACACCAAAACTATTGGATGCGATAAGAAAAAATTAGATGGTCCAAGCGAGATTTGAGCTTTACAAAAGAAAACAACAGCCAGCCCAAGTCGTATTTTTATTAAGTTGCTAATAATTATTTATTCAATTTTAAATTATTAATTTATGATTTTCTTGGGACTTGTATTATAAAAGGATTTCTCGAAAAAATTATTATTTTATTATTTTATCGATTTTTGTAATTTTTTAAGCTAGGTACCGGTAGAATCGGATAAATTTATCATTTTAGAAAATTTATTAGTATAAGATATTAATTTATAGAGTTTTAACTGTACTATTAAACACACGACAAAATAGGTGGCACATTTTTAAAGTTTACTTTAATTGTCTTTCTTCCCCTTTGCTAATTGCCTCACATGCGGAATGCCTAATCGAATGACAAATGTCAATCAAGTTTCATGATTCATTTATTTGTACCAATTATCTCTGGATATTACTATGAAAATTTTAGTATATAAATGGAATATCTAATAGAATACTTCGAATATAATAATCAAATATCTTAACATATACTTATTCCTTTTTGTGTTTGTTTTCGATATAGATAAAAGATGTAACATGATGGCGATGTTTGTTGATGTAAGAGCACCAGCATAGACCTTTCCCTTGAAAAAAACTCACAGTAGATATTTTATGCTGTTTTATGGTTTGCTTGCAAATGAACTTATGCACGACATCAATAAAATAAGCCACAAGATTTGAGGACGAAAGAGGTGAAGAGTACTCATCCTCACTAGATTTATACTTCCATTATTTTGAAAAAAGATTGTTCGGTTTTGAATCTTGATAACCGAAGTTTTAAATTTTGAACTCGAATATATTTGTATTTGTTGTGTACTACTTAAAAATTAAATCAAAATATAGTACTTCAACGAATTTGAATAATTAAATATCAAATTTGATTCAAATTAAAGTGTATGTATATTAATTAAGTTAATTGAACATTAAATAATAAATTGAATATTTTTTAAATGAAGTTAGTACTTTTTCTAATCCTTGTCCTTCCCCTTTAATATAATCAAACATGTGATATGTATATCGATCTGTCTCTAAAAGTCTTTAAATCACTAAATCAAGTCGAAACCCTTATCGTAAGAAACTACTTTTTTTATTAACGTTTGTTGTCATTCAAATTTTTATATGAAAAAGAGAAGAGAAGAGGTGGTGAATTATAAATAAACCAATAAAAATAAAACGCAATCATTTTAAAACACATCTTATTGTGGATGAATAATATGAAGCAAATACGAAATATTTTGATGGCCTCAACATTAACCTTATGTTTCTTCATCTAATTTGTCTACAAACTTGAATTACTCTTGGACTGCTTTAATTGTCCTTCATCTTCATTTTATGATAATTTTGAGTTGATTTTGTGGATGAGTAATTCTTTGTTGATTTTAGGGACTAACCTTCAAATATTCATAGATAATATTGAAGATTAGCAAATTCAGAACAATAAACAACATTAATGATAATGTAGATCATCTCAATATATCTTACTATATATTGGAGCTTATTTGTTTCATTCATTATCATATATCATGCACCCTCAAATCTCAATCGAGATAGTTTTGACCTTGACTAAGCTAATAATACGTGATGTAATGCTACTAATCAATTGTTAAATAACTAGAAAACAAAGTAGATACTGCCGTGCACTACATCCTTTATGATAAGAGCCAACGAAAACCAGCAAGCAAACTTGTGGGTAATGGCTAAAGATTCCATCACATCTATAGATTCCATTACATGATTCACCACAAATCCACAATTAGTTTTACATTTATTCTATTTACAAATCCCAAATTCAATAATAAAAACAAGATTTTATTTAATAATGACGAGTGAATTGATATCATTTCGATAAAAAAATATAAATATTAGAGACGGACATAATTATTTTTGAAAAATTAAATAGAAATATTTTATTTTCAATAGTAAAATTATACTTAAACCGAACATATAGTAGGATACTTCCTTTATAAAAGTCAATCTTGCTTTATACTCCTCCATTCACAATTGTAAGTATATTTTCTTTTAGTAATTTTAAAAGAAATTGATTTAACACATTTTAATAGTTTAAAAAGTGAAAAAAGCTAGTTTATGAGGCAAAATATGAACTACAAAAACTTTGGCAAATTAAACATCCATAATAGAAAATCAGGAGGGAGAATAAAAAGATTCTTTGTGTTTAAGTTTTTCGATAATACATAGAGATGAGTTGCAAGTTTGCAACATGATGGCAATGTTTGTTGATATTTCCATTTTATATTATATTTAACTTGTTAGTTGTAGGATGATAGTGATGTTTGTTGATAACAACTCTTGCATAGATCTTTCCCGTTAAAACATATGAATCACCACGGTAGATGTTTAATTATGCTGCTTTATGTTTTGCTTGGAAATGCACAAATTAGTTGATCAGTAAAATTCGACTCAACTTACAATAACAATAGATGATGTAATGCTACCAAACAATTGAAAAATAACTAGAAAACAAAGAAGATACTGTTGTGCATTATATTTCATTTATGATAAGAGCCCACAAAAACCAGCAAACAAACAAAGGGATATAGATTCCATTTGGATACTTGCCCCCAATTATTTCTATCGTTTCTTCTATTTACAAATCCCCAACCTCCAAAACATTATTTCATCCACTGTGATCCAACAAGTCCTAATCCAAGACTTGTTCTAGTTCTTCCATTTTATTCATCCTATAATGCCAATCACTACTATATCCATTTCTAACTGCCTATCACAAACTAAACACACTTGCTTTTGTGCTAATCAAACCAACAAAAGATTTAAGCCATTCAATATGGTGCTTCCAATGTGCAGATTTGAGCTAGTAAGTCCACTCTGCAGGTAGCCGGATCACCTCTTGGTTCTCCGGCTCCAGCTCTGCAATACTCTGGCTCTGCTGCACCATTACATGACTCTTCTTGTTCTCATTGATATATTTCAAGGCAGCCCCTGAACAGTACAAATCAAACATGGAAAAAATAAATAAAGATGGTATATTTAAACAAATACTGTAACACAGACTCAAAATTGAAATCACATCAGATAAATAATATTCTTGAAGCAGAAGGTTAGTGAAACAGAGCTAAATTTGATAAGCGACAAATTATCGGTTATAATATTACTACTTGTCACTGCCTTTAAGGCGTTGGATTACCACCCAGCACCCACCCACTTGTTACAATGACAACTTACTTGAAATAAGGTCAGCAGAACAGTTGTTATCTTATTTTGGTGATAACTATTAAATCATTAGATAACACATACTTTGAAGGGTGAAACTAAACCCAAAATATCTATTCATGCCAATTATTTAACAAAAAATAAAACTAATGACAAATTTCAATAACTCCAAAAAAGTTCATATAATTGCTTTTACCATGATCAGCAGAGAACCCATTATTGTTGAAGCATCCAGGACGAAGGCGAGCTTGATTTTGAACACCCAAGGTCTCCAGATTCAAATTTAAGGCCTGAATCACCTTGTCCGGTATTAACACTGGAGAATAAGCTGTAAAATGAAAGAAAATTAAACCCCATTAGCCTAAATGAAACATCTCATAAAAAATAGTGCTAAACCTACAAAATTCGTAATTTTACCAGGTTTGTTCTTGAGATTTCCAGTCGAAGATTCAGTTCTTGGCAGGAAAACACCGGTTCCAGCACATTGTTTTTTAGCTACATCAAGATTGTTTCCCAAAAACACAGCCGTCATACCTGTCCCAGGCTGAGGTTTTTGTTGAGATCTCTGCAATGGAGGCCAGGCTGAACCAGGCAAACCAATTGGCATTCTTTCACCATTCTTCACTCCCCTGGTTTGTTGGGTTTGATTCATCATTTGGTGCCTTCTTAAATGTTCAAACTGCAAATGCAAAAAAACAAAACAAAACAAAACAGAAAAAAAAAACAAATCAGTTAACATCTTCAAAACACGAATCTAAAATTCAGTACATTTCAAAAAGATAATCCCGTTTCCAGTCTTGATAGTTGAACTCTTAAATTCTGAACTCAAGGATTTTTCTATATGACCTATAACATTTAGTCGGAAAATATATCAACATACGTTTACAATTAACATGACAAGTTGGATTTAAATTAACGATACACATGTCAATTAACACTACAAAATTAGTTAACTATTGAAAATCGAACTAGACAATATTTATGAAATGCAGGGAGTACATAAACATGAACTAAAAATTGACTCCTCCAACATACCCTAACAGCTTGCAATTGCTGGTAAGCTAATTGTTGAGGAGGGGTTGTGGGAAAACCGAAATTTGGGCCGGGTTGCTCCACAGGCACCAATGGTTCAGTTCTGGAAGGCAGTACTCCGCCTGATTCTTGAACCATTTTCTTCCTATCTTGAACCATTTTCTTCCTAGCAAACTCTCCAGCAGCATTGCATAATGGTGATTTTGGTGAACTGGACAATTTCCATGCCTGTATTTTACCAAAATCATCACAATTAAAATCACGTAAAAAACTCCCTCCATCTCATAAATATTAACAAGTTTCATTTCCAATAATCAAAATTAATGAATTCTGAAGTACTCCGTATTAATTACAAGTATCGACTTCAATTTGAATCAAAATTATCATATCGTTAATAATTACATTAAAAATATTAACTTCTGATATTTATTTCCACCAAATACAACCTTCATCCTTGAAAGAAGTCCTGTTTGCCACTCCAACATTCAAAATAACAAATTTTACGACACTAATTTACAAAACGACATTTTTCATCCGAATCAAAATTATTATATTAATATTAAAATATGTGGAAAATAACATACTTTCATATTTTAACAAAATACCATAAAACAAATAAAAAAATACATAAGCTAAGAATTTAAAAACTCTAGCTTATCAAAATTCAAAAACTTATCTACCTTTTAGGGATAAAACTACTATTTGAGCTCAAAAGTGCAAAACATAACAATTTTTTTGGGTATAGGTATATTTAAAACAAAATTAAAAACTGGAAAAAAGACACATTAATAAAAATTACGAATCAGATTAATTTAACCTAACCTGCCCAAATAATATAATTTTATTATTTGATATGCATAACTGTTTCCATCAAGAGTTGCGTCAGCCATTTTACGAGATAACCCATTAATGAAGTCTTCCTCATCACTCTCTGACTCATTCGAACCCACCACTGACTCAACTGGAGACCCCATCTCCGAAGATGATCCAAACCCGGAAAACAAATCAACCCCCTCTTTTTTATCTTCTATTTCTTCGTTTCCACTCTTCTTTAAGTTGGTATCGATTTCATCGTCGCTGAGAAACTCTGATGGTAGCCAGAATTCACAGTTATCAAACTGGTCAACCATTTTGGGACAAACTATGTGGTTTTATGATGTTTTTGAGGTGTGTTGGGTTTGTACTAATATAGAGGTTTGGAGGTGTCGGGGTAATGATGGGGACCAATGGGGTTAAGATTCTTTTTTCCTCTTTATTACAATGGAGATTCAAGGGACCCAGAATCATGAAAAAAAAAAAAAAAAAAAGAGGGAAGAGGGGTAGTGATTTTGGAGAAGTGGGGCAAAGAGGAGTTTATAATGGGGGTGGAGTGTGGGACCGCGAAGAAATAGCCAATCATTTGGGGTTCACGCGGGAATTGGAAGTTTGAACGCACACTCGAATAATTCAATGGAGTTTGATTCCAAACTTTATCAGTGGTTGGGGACTGTACATGTAAACATTAATTTTATATTTGATTGATTTTGAGACATAAACTTGACCTGATACGAAAACTATTATACATAATTACGTAGTATTAAATTATAATGTCTATTAATAATATGTTGGAACACTCAAGATATATCCCCACTCAAAATGCTAGCTGTTTTTTCTATTTTCATATTACTAATTACTATATTATCCTTATTATACTATTTTTTATATATTGATGGAAAATTTTGTAATAATTAATAAGTATTAAATTTTTTGTCTAAAAATTCTATAACAAATCAAATATAGTTAGAGTTATCTAATCTCTTATAATACGTGCAAGAATTTTAACACTTTCATATCTATGTTAATTATAATATATTCATTAACATCTTCGTCCAATTATATAAAAAATACTCATCTTTTTTTACATGCATAAAAAATGATTGATATAATGATATAATACTCCCTTTGATTTTTTTTTAATTTTATCATAACAATAAGTAAATTTCAGTTTAATACAATAAATTAGTCTACTCATACTAAAAAAATTTGTATGATAATTATTCAATTATAAATAAATAAAAATTATAATCCAAAAAATTACTATTAAATAATACTAGCAATTTGACAAACGCGATGCGTGTAAACACTAAATTAAAGTTCTCATAAAATAACTTCTCCCAAAATGGGGCGGCTGCGCAAAGTTGTGTTGGTAGTTTTTTTTTTTAAAGTGATCGTTATGTATATGTATGTCAAATGACAATTTTGACCTTATAAGATAAATAACTAATTGTATAATATATGATTGAAAAGGATAAATTTGAATATGATTTTTGGTGAAGCCAAATAACTACCTACTCTTATTCTCTTTATATATAGTATAGATATATCATGAGAAAAATGCATGTCAAATCCATAAATCATGAGATGCAACTGCTTCAAGAATAATTATTGTTGTTCCCTTATCCTCTAGTGTGAATTGGGTTGTCCTTCCAAGCAAAGAGGACAATTTTTCCATTCCCAGTGCATGCAATCAATACCTTGATCATGCTAGAAAGTCTCGCATCTCACTAACTCGGGAGTATCCTTTGTATCATCGCTTCTGGTGCTCAGATAAACCTGGATCATACAATCAGACGATCCCTTTTACAAAATCTATGTAAGCATTCTAGTGTAATTGTACCACCTATTTAATATTATTCATCAACCGCATCGTCGATAAACCATAAAGTTAACGTATTTATTTGCTGGGTACACTTTGTTAATAAAGATATGTCTTCTTTTTGCGCATCAAATCTTTATTGAAATAGTCGCTATTATTTGGAAAGTTCTCAACAATGAGTAGAAAACGTGTTTATATTCGAATCTACGAACATAGTCTGGTCATACGTAGTGATCACCCGAAAATAATCGCCTATTAACTCAAGGCTGCCGTCCACTTACAAGAAGATCCATCACCGGGACACCGTGGTTACGTTGGGCTCTTCATCGGGTTTCATAGAAGTCTAAAAGCAAACAACACTCGCTGATCAGCTGAAGTCGGTACAAGAGCGTTGGCAAAGATTCAAAGGAAAGTTAAAATGGCTTAGTTTTGTTCCTTTAAAATCTCAAGTACCACTACAATTGCTTGTTCCTCTGGGAGCGTATAATCGTCACCATTCACAAAATTCAAAACTCGTATTTTACGAGCGCATTCGTGCACAATGTAAATAGATTGTCATTCGACAAGTGGATCACTACAAGCGCGGTTTATCGATCCAGCTTTTATTCGACAAAGCAATAGTTGGTCATGTTTTTACTAAGTCCTTTGTCATGCATCATTTGTTCCTTATCGTCAAGATGGATTTTGTTCTCAAGCTCCATCTTAGCTAATGGAGAAAAGCACACATTTCTAAACAAACACAAAATATGGTCAGCGGTAGGATCAAGGCGCGATCCGCGTATGGATATGAGGGACGGAGGGAAATTAAACAAACGACCGGCTGAGATCAAATCAGAGTTAGTCGAGGTCAAGCCACCGATTGCTTTTTATTGTTTTAGGCGCCAGGATCGTCCATTACACGCCGCATAAATAGGGGTCAATATATAAAAAATATAATTTAATTGAATCATTAATGAAATATCCGATTTTTCCCATTCAATTCCTCCGCTTGAAAATGTTCCTCCCCAAATCAATTTTCAAACCCTAATTTATAAATTGATTTGATTACTTCCTTTTCAATTAGTTAAATTGTTTGATTCCGTACAATTTATCAATTTGTCTGCATGTATGGTATATTTTGAAATTGAAGGAAAATTAAAATATTTTTTGCAAAAATGATTTCAAAATATTTTTCTTCAAAATTAGGGAACAATGACTGGCCCCCTTTGCCCAAAGGTTCACAATTTGTACCTCAAGAAATTACTCCTATCACCAACGGCACCACCTGGTCATTGTTCAGTCAACTACCTCCTAAAGTCTAAAAGAGTGGGTCACAAATACTAGCTAAACAACTAACTCAGACGCACCCTAATTAACCACTCTAGTGGACTTATTTGGTCAACTACCTCATTAGTCAAACACTTCTGCTCTTCTACCCACATCACCCAAATTAGCCATTAAGAAAAACAAGAAAAACAATCAACTACCTCAACACAACATAATTTTGAGGAATTGGTAGAATAATAATAATATATTTCCAGATATATAAACGAATATGGTTCACCCTCTTCATGGTTGACCAAAAAATACATAGATTTACATGGTTGATTACTTAATAATACACAACATTTTGCACTGAATTCGAATTCAATCCATGCTTCGGTTCAAATTAAGGTTAGGTACATAAAATCACATTGATTCGATTGTATATATTATACTACCTCCATCTCTAAAAAGATCATTACATTTGATTTTTTTCATACCAAAGATTAATAAATTTACGATTTTCATTGATATTCAAATTTTTATTCAATCAAAAATTATAGAAGAATAATAAAAGATGCTGAAAATATTATATGTTGATATAATATATTTTTTTTCAAATAAATATATAATATATTAAAAATTATTTGAGTTTAAAATTAAAAAAATATCAATTATAACTATTAAAATTCAAAATATCACAATATTTTAGAAATTAAGCGAAGAATACATACGACACACTATACATATCATGATCTTCATCAATAAATTGTCAAGATAATTGCCGGGCGATAAAATCATATACGAGAGGCCGACGGACTTGTTGGCGCCTGACAATTTATATAATGGCAGATCAATCATGAAGCAAACATTTGTCAGCAACCCACTCCACGTAGAGTATATTATGATTTTCATCAATAAGTGTCAAAGGGAGAGATAATTATTGTTAAAATTTAGGTGTTCCATCTTGGTGTATGATATTTTATGAGTGTTACGTGTGAAGATTAATTACGACAAAAATTTCGTGATTATTTTAAAAGCTTCAAGAAAAAATAATCAAGAATGTTGAAGTTTTATTATCTATCTTGGAGACTTTTTTTTTGGGGAATACCTAATTACGCTTGGTAAGTAATTAATGTGATTTTTTCACAGAAAGAATTCCTTTAGAACATTAACGAAACCTATAAATACCTTCTTCTTGTGTACTAATTGCTACAGATATCACCACCTCAAATGCGGTAGGATTAAATAAAGAGACTCAAAAAGAAAAAATACTGGCAGACTCAGAATTGGTATTTTCATGTCTACGAGAAAAACACTAACTGGAAAGATATTATTTCTGTGAGATTTGAGTGTATTAAAGACATCAATCGCTATATGGTTGAATATGGCCTCTTGAAGCCTTCACAGAACAATTTCTTCGGTGATTATTAATGATCTACAACAGCAGGACATTCCGCGATAAAATTCTGTGTGTGTGTGTTTATTTCACAATTTATTATTTCTCAAGTATTGTCATGTATGAATTAGCTGGTATCAATCCCTTGCGGATTCGATAATTAGGATAATTGTTGATACTACAATTATCGCTTAATTATGGATTATGATCTCGATATTGTGTATCCTGCATGATCCGAAGCATCACAATTATGGGCTGTCAATAAGGTGTGTGATTCTAAATAATTAAATAATGAAATGAGGTCACAATGATCGTGAAACTATTCAGATGTCAGATGACTAGGTTGAAAGGACAAGGCCAAGTACAAGATGTAAAGTCAGTTGGAAGCACTCATTATATCTAAGCATGCAGATTGTCATTCGGCTCATTTTTCGAAAGATCAACATGTTGTCACTTTGAGATTTCTGGAAATGTTCATCTTGGAAGATGAAAGGTCCCTGAGATTGTGGATTTTAGTAAAGGTGAATTGGCATATCATTATTCGCTGAAAGGCTCAAGCCAAGGACATCGACAGACCTGATGATTCCTTTGAGGAAATTTGTGACATGAGTGATGTTTGTTTTGAGGTTTATCAAACGGTTCTACATAAAAGATCTAGTTATTTAGATTCTGCTGCCCATATCTCATGGACTTCAATCTTGTTCAATGGATTTCAAGCGCATCTCAGATCATGGGATTTATCGATCGTCAAAGGCCCATGAAAGGACATGATGGAAGCGATAGGCTCAAGTTGATTTTGCTGTGTGGATTCATCGGATATCGAAAAGATATGACAGAGTCACAAAGGAAGTCTGCAGCCATTGCCGTTGTTGTTTAAGAGTACTGTTAAAAGGGTGTGTCACGATGGTATCTAGTCGAAAGAGTTCATAAATGCATTTGCATATCGCTTTTGGTGTACGGCTATAGAACAATCCCTATAGAGATCTATGCACAAATCATAAAGCGAATCGACATGGTGGAACCCACTTAACATGAATTTGGCTATAAACAATATTTAACCATGAAAGAGAATTAACATCATTTTACCTACCTGTTAGATTGAAAAACAAACATTTAACACTCAATTTAATCCTCTATTGCACTTGGTCTTATATACTCTGAGAAACCAATATACACAGTCATCAATAACTTCTTTTTTTTAATAAAGGGTTCTAATTATTGCTACTACATCAGCTTCTTATATAATGAATTATGACTAATGATCATTTGTTCCTTAAAACTATATTTTTTTATTCTCACTTTTATTCTATTTTTTATCATCAAAATATCAATTTTAGGATGTAAAATGACATTCTTCAGGAGCATGGTTCTACATTGAACCATTGTTTTATTTCTTTCAATTAATGTCCTTGCTTAAGTAATTTTATTATGAATTTTTTTTAACAAGACATGTACGGATATACCCCAATTTAAGTATATTTCGCCTTCTAATTTATGAGTATGTTTGATTTTGCACAATTTTTTTTTTTTCAATTTAAATCTCTCGTATCTTTTACAAATAAATTTGATGAAACTATAATTACCTTTTTTGGATTTATTTTTTAGGATACATCCTTATAATATGAGCTACAGTAAAAAAGGAATGACATCAATTCAATTATTTGGGTATCAAACTTTCCGGGGATGAATATATAGGGTGTTAAATCATTTGTCAACTTTATTGCTTGTTGCTCCCGTAACTCCTAAATGATTGAACTATTTGTGGTGCCCAAAGATAACAATAATGTGATTTAATCCCACAAGCGCAACGTCAAGGTCATGGTATAACAAGTTGCATCAAGTTCACCTCATTTAGTTGACATTTTTGTCAATAAAATTTAAGTTTGGATTAAGTCTTGTCATTATTAGAGTAATTGGCATGAAATTAGATCTTCAACGACTTGTAAAAATTTACATATAAACAACTTATGATTCCATGTTCCCTCCCAAGTGACATTTTACTAAAATCAAAATATTGACAACACATTACTTTTTTTAATCAAAACTAAAAATGCAAATAAATAACCACTGGACAGTTAACACTAAATGGTAAATGATACGTACATTATTATTCTTCAAACATTGAGGGATATATATCATACTAGATTAGGTGAAATATATATTATCATTCTCATAAAACTATGACATATCTTATATTCATGGTGAGTACATGGTCTACATATAACATACCACTACTATGTTTTCAAACCAAACATTTATTCATTTCGATTAAAGATTTAAAGATTTAGTACACCTTTCATTATGGGCATACCTCTGGAATAGGAAGAGATACCCTAGAAAGTAACAAGAGGTCCAACACTGAGAACAAACATACTTCTTTCTCAAGATTAAAATTGAAACATATTTTGATTTTTACTTTTTATAATCAATTGATCGTAGAGTTGTTTTTATTTTTTGCTTTTATAATATTTTATAAAAAGTATATCAATAAAAAATTAAATAATTTCAATTGATATATTTTTCATCAAATATTATAAACAAAAAATACTTCCATGGCCAAAATTCAATTATAAAGTTAAAAATAAAATATTTATTAATCTTAAGAATGGACATAAATTACTTATCAAATTGTTACTGAGCAAAATTTAGACTACACTCTAGTCCCAGTCTCGCTATAGTGCAAAGTTGATATGATCCTAATTCCACCTGCTTACAATGCGGGTGCTATTAATTGCAAGGATCCTTTTGGGCGTGGAGGACTAAAATGGTAATTTACCCTTATAAATAAAGGAAAAATTTCGAAAAGCTACTCATTTGCACTTGTTAAAAAAGTTGTTTCATGTATTACAGACTTTAATTTCATGTATAACACATGAAGAAATATATATATATATATATATATATATATATATATAGGTATATATATATATATATATATATATATATATCATATGAGATAAAGTACATATTCCATATCCTCAATATTTAATTAACATTACCCCATGCACTATGTATGAAGTATTACTAACATTTCATGCATAGTATACGAAATAAGTCGTTTATTTCATGTGTTCAATATGAAAAACAGTACAGAGAAGTCTTAGGTAACCATTACACACAAGTACATGACACACTTGTGATTTTGCGAACGAAAATGAAGTACACTAAAATCTTTTTTAAACTTTTGTCATGAGATTAACAATATTTGAACTTTATGTTATTGACAACAACAATTAATAAATTCAAGAAGTCCAAAAAAATTTCTAACATATGAAAAAATACATGGTAAAAAATACACAATAGTGGCAATAATGCATGAGTAGCTAAATAAGGTACACACTAGTGGAACTACAAAAACATCCATAAACGATCATTGTCTTCGAAAGAGAAAGGCATGCATGGTTTTCAACCCATCTCATCTCCTGTGCGCCTCCACACCATCGTCACTAATTATGTCCATCGTGAGTAGTTATTGTCACGAAGAGACCGAAGAGTCCGCACGACAATGCCCAGCCAACATACTTTCAATGTTGAGAAGATAGATGAATATGAAGAGGTCTATGACTCAAAAATCTTCGAGTGCATAAATAACATACTTTCAATGTTGGAGAAAAATACAAGCACGCAACGTAATACGAGAATGCACCGGCCAAATTTAAAAAGAAGAGCGGACAAGTGTGTCACCATTGCAACATATTTTCAAGTTACTTTCAGACAATCACTACACTGTTTTCAGTAGAAAAGATAGTGAGACTGATGTTATAGGTGATATCTTCTTCTCTCACCTCATTGCATACAATATGTTGAATTCATTTTCTTATGTAATTCAAGGTTATTGCACGTACAATACCAATTGTTATGGATTGGCACTCCTACAAGTTTTGGGTTTTACTTCCACTGGCAAGAACTTCACTATTGCTTATGCTTTTCTCCAACATGAGCGGCAAGACAATTATACATGGACACTACAACATGTGCATAGTTTATTCCAAAAAGACAAGTTGCCACTTATTGTCTATACTGATCGTGATCAGGCTTTCATGAGAGTTGTGAAACATGTATTCCATGAGAGTGCACATCACTTGTGTAGGAGGCATATTGAGGTAAACAAAGAAAACATGCTTCAAATTTAATTAGTAGTAAAAGTTATCATAGGTATATATGAGATTCAATAAGCAATCTCGCCCCCGATGCTAAAGGTATATGCCCGTTGGCAAAAATTGAGGAAGATTAGTCGTCAGTATCTAACATCGTTGAAGCTACACAAAGATATATGGATTAATCGACACGTTAAAAGATTTTATCCATGTACACTCGACAAGTTATTAATTTTTTGGAACACACATCAAAAATATGGTAGCATTGAAACTAATATCTATTTTATTTCATGCACGTTATATGAAATATATAACACTGCATGTAAAATTCTGAAGACAATCCTGTCATGTAGTATGAGAAATCTTTTTATTCTATTTTGTGTACTCTATATGCCATGTTATAATATCGTTGGCGGTTCCATGTTAATTTAATCGGCTCTACGACGAACATGAAACTATACAAAAGTATCATGTACAGTGTATAAAATTACATAAATCTTACATGCATTCTGTATGAAAGAACAAAACTCTGTATGAGATAATCTTAATACATTACTAGTTTTACATAAATTGTGTGGTTGAAAGAACATAATAGGTTGAAAAATTTGGCTACATCAAGCACATTTGATAATCGTGTTCAAAAGACAAATGAATTAATGTATATACAAACACAAGATTAAGGCATGCATGAGCAATCAAAACGCAATTCCTCTTGACATGAGAAAATCTCATTTGTATAGTGACATATTAGGTCGGGTATCATGCGTGGCCTTGGGATATTGTTAGACTTGAGGTGTCTCGGATTAAGAACAATGAATCATTGTGGACGAGTCAAATTGTGGTTGTTATTATAGACGACATACGGAATCCCGCAGGTCATGAAATTACCTTCACTAAACACTCTGGTGAGAACATCAAAGTTTCTTCATTTCATAATTTTTGGACGAAGTTGGAGATTGAAATTGATCCTCTCCAAAGACAACTTTTTAAGACAATTACTGACGGGTTGTATCCAGAGTCGGATGATGTTTCAGAGTCCGAACATCTTTCAAAGGCAAATCTCCTCGGCTAAGGCCAGGCAAGATTACCGGCCATTTAGTGCCATTTGACGTCAGTTTATTATTTTGTGCGCTGACGGATTTATGGATGTCAAAGTCGATGAAACTGTTTATAAAGTCAGAGCACTCTATATTTATGGTAATGAAAACGTAGTGGACATGGGGCAGAAAAAAGAATACGTGGAACTCCACCTCAACGAAGGATATTTATCAGAGATTATGCCTTACGAAGATTCGACGTGCTCTTCCTAAGAAAATAGCTTTTGGTGCCGATAATGCCCTTACTTTTCAATTAGATGACATTGTCAAGTAGGCTATAATTTCTACAAGGTACAATGTGCTTGTCTTATACGGGCATATAGGTAGCCTCACATGCCTTCATGTAATTGGGCTACTGAGCTGGGACCTCCATAAGCACAGCTTGTATTGTGACATGTATCCGTGATCTACATTTGTTGGTAAGATCATATTATTTACCTTAACTATATATAATTTTACATTTCAAATCATGTTTCTCATCACATATTATTGTTTTGCAGCTTCATATGTCAGAGGATAATGATTTTCCTATCCTGCATCGCACTTTATTAGAGGCTAAACATGATCGAGTGCATAATTTGATGATGCTTGAGAACAAGGATGGACAACTATAATACAATGCATGCGAGAAGAAATAAATCATAGGAACTAATGTGGTACCATTAATTAATGTAATAATTTAATCTCGTTCAAATTCACTTGGTATGAAGATGATCCAATAGAGTTAATTTTTTAACTATTCTGTTTTATATATATCACATGATACGAAACATTGATCCATGCTCTACACATGTGTATGAGATAACATTTCATATGTTCTACATGATATAAGCATCTTTTGACATGTATTTTTTATGAAAAAGTGATATTATTACATATGAAACACTGTAAATGAGTATATTATTTCATGCACTACATATGATAAGGTTATTATATATCATATGATGCACATGAGACAATGGCTTTGGCACTCGTGTGGTACATGAAAGAGCTCCGTATTTATGAGAGAAAGTGAGAATTTTTGAGTTTATATATGAAGGGCAAAGTTGGTATTATTGGATCTTTGCAAGTTAGAATGCTTGTGTATAGGTTTTTCCTTACAATGCATCACTTTTCCTTATACATTGCCGAGGTATATCCGGAGACTCCAACTAAAGTAGGATAGTCATAACGATTTACTTCACTTTTGACTCTATCTCCCGCTAATATATGTATAAAAATAATCTAGAATCAAATCTTCATCATCCCAACGAACAATGATAGTATTTGACAAACCCATTCTCAAGCATCGCACCTTGTTCACATTCAAGAACCAAGGTTAACAAATTAAAACACTCAATGACCAACAAGTAAAGTAAAATCAATCAGTAGTTAATTATTTCGACTGCCTAATGCATCGGTATTCTTAATATACATCAACAACCAAGCTCAACAATAGACTAGTTAATAGTCTCTTCTCTTCACAACCATTTCACAAGCCCATATGTTATTATAGCTATAGCTATAACTATGAACATTAAAATCTAGCCTAATTGATTCTTGAATTGATAGACCGCTAGAAACCAATCCACTAGCTGCAGTTCTTCAAGCTAATTCACCTGTTTTCACACCGCCATTCGACGTATCGCTTGTTAGTCCCAATGCTATTCCATTGGTTCGCCCAATGCTCGGCTTCGCTGGCCCACTTACTAATGGGGCGGGGCGGGCCGAGATTTTGTACAAAAGTTCGCCCGAAACGCTCATTATAGATTGTGGGCATCCGAATCGCTTTTACACACGCTCGTTAGCGTCTGCTAGGAGGCGCCCGCTTATTAAACCGACGCCCGGTACATAGGCTTTAAGTTGACGCACCTCATCTTATTACGGATGTTCAAGCATGTAACTGACGCTCGCTTGCTTAATGACGCCCGCTTTTGTAATCCTGGATGTCCACTTTGAGATATTTATTATTAGCGGACTTCCGCTGGAATCCAACCGACGCCCGTCACAAAACCGCCGTTTTTCCTCCTATAAATAAAGAACCATTACTTTCGTTCATAACATCATATAGTATCATTGATTTTTTTTTTTGTAATATATATCTTCCTTGGTTCTTACTACTTCAATTATAAAAGTTCTTCATGTTTTAATTGATGTGATGCCATCTTGGAGAATAAGTTATGTGATCATGAATTTCAAGGGAATTAACATCATTATCTTCCCTCGATTAAGTTCCATATAATATTAGTACAATCATTCCATCCTATTAATTTTATTATATTACTTATTTACTTGGTAAAATATTTTGTTAGTACTTCAAATTATTTATTATTCTCTCGACTAAGTTAAAATTGATACAAACTTCATCTTATGGTCATTCACATCTTCTCGTCCTATGAATGACCATAAGATGTTGGATATATATAAAGGTATGAATGTAATGTCTAGATTAATTAAATTCTATGTAACATCATTATTTTATGAATATGTATGAGTTGTGAGGAATAAACTGTTATATTGAACACGATGTTCTCGCTCTTTATACGTGATGCTCCAGCGGATCTGAGCAAGGTTCGTTCCGCTTTCATCACCTTTACTACGCGCCTCAATAGCTCCTCTGCCGCTCCCGCTCTAATACATTGTAAGAAGTCACTATTCTATGAACATGACATGACCGCTCACGCCGGCATTTAACGGCGTGTGCTCGCCTAATTACTAGACACGTCTAAATGATACTATACCTCCTCAAACAGGTCAAATCTCAATGCCCACAAGATCACATGTGACATGCCTAATGCCTTGACACTAATGGACAACCCAGTCGGACGGCCCATTAGCCAGCTTATAAGTGGGTTGGACAGGGGTTTATATAGCCTGCTCACGCTGGCCCTTGCTCCGAATACAAAATTTCGGTAGGATTAACGTCCTTCGTTAAGAATTCTCTCAAGTCTTTAGCATTTTTTTCTTTGCTTAATTCCGTACACCTCTCAACTATTGTCTATGTTTCAATTTGCCCCATGAACTATTTAACTTTTCATATCCTAAAAATTAACTATCGGGCCTAATTGTTTCTCTAATCAATTTTTGGAGTTAAAGTTAATTTATTTTAGATTTTGGGTATAGTTTAAAATAATGAAAAATTTATATATTTTTAAACAGCAAAATATTTGAAAATAAACCAATAAACTCCCCATTTCTTCTCCAACTCCACACTATCCATCCACCTGGCTAATCTCATATTAAAGTCGATTTAAAGAAACCTCCGCTACCAAATGTGAGTCATATCCATGATTCACAATTCCAATACAGCGACTCGGTACCCGCTGGCGAAGTCGAGATTTCACTTTTAACCGTCCAACACACTATGCTTTGTTTCATACCTTAATTCAAACCAAAAGTTTTCTCCTTCATCTTGGGTTCCAAAAATAAAATAAAAAAATAATAATAATTAGTAGTCAATAAGATAAAAAAGTTTGATTTTGATTTGTGATTTAAATAGTACAGTAATGTACAAGTCTGTTTATTCTGCTTCACATTGCATTCTTGATAGCAAAATGGTGTCTTTTCTTGAAAATAGTCAAGAAAATGGAGGGAAAAAAGTTGGGTTAGTGGAAAATGATGAGGAATGTGGACAAACTAGTTGGGATTCTGAATTTAATGAGGAAAATAGCAGTTCTGAGTACTCAAGTTCAGTATCTTCAATGGCGAATTTTGCAAATTCCCATGATTCTGATGAGGAAGAAACAAGGAAGTATGAGAAGTTTAGTTCATCATTATCAGGTATATTTATAGGTAGTCTCTGTAATTTGTCTTTTTTCAAGATTTTTTCTGAAATTTGGTTACTTGGGGTTTTTTTTTTCTTCTAAATCGGAAGGAGTCTTAGGAGGCATCGGGGCATGTTAATATGAGTGTTAATGTTGGTTAGTTGTTGTTTTTTTAATTCAGAAACAGTCTCGATGTTATCATAGGGATAACGTTTGCATACTATCCCCCCTATCCCTCTTAGGAGGGAGTCTGTTAAGAGGCATCGGGGCATGTTAATATTAATGTTAATGTTGGTTGGCATTTTGTGTAGAGTTTGATATGATGAAAGAAAGATTTGCAAAATTGTTGCTTGGGGAAGATATGTCTGGTTGTGGTAATGGAGTTTGCACCGCTCTAGCCATTTCAAATGCAATCACTAATCTTTGTGGTATGTTTGCTCTAAATTAATTCTTGATGTTTCCATTTGTTTGAGTTATTATGTTATGATTGTTTATTCAATTGTACTTTCTTATCGGGAATTCGTTTCTTGTTAGCCACAATCTTTGGACAAATTTGGAGATTAGAACCCTTGCCTGTGGAAAAGAAACTGATGTGGATTAGAGAAATGGAATGGATTCTGTCTGTTAGTGATCACATTGTGGAATTAAAACCTTCTTGGCAGACCTTAACAGATGGAAGCAAGCTTGAGGCATGTATTTCTACTTTTCAGATTTCCTGCATAAATAAAATTTGTAATTTGTGGTTATTACTTAGGACTTAGTTAAGCTTCATGGAACAGCGTATTCTATGGAAATAATTATAGCCTGAACAAACATTACTATAAACATAAACGTTGATTTGATATTTCCAAGACCTATGTACAGTGGGCATATTCGGTTCTTAAATTCTGGAGATGGACACTTAAATGAAATTCGCATGTGTATCTTACAAGGTTTTGGTAAAAAGATGTTAAAAACTATTTTTTGCATGTCTGATATATGTTTGGCATCGTTCTTCAAGGTCTGTGAGGATCCTTTCAGCACTTTTGAGATACTATTTTGAGATCATGGTAGTTTTGTGTACACTCATGCTTTCATTGCATGATGTGCACCCATGTACTGCACAAGCAGGCCATGGAAATTGGAATGGGTGGAGAGGATTCTGAACGTCTTAATTATTCTATAGATGAATATAGGTCTAAGCAAAATAAAATTTGAAATTGAATCCAACTTTAACTGTGTGTTTTGATTCAGGTCATGACATCGAGGCCAAGACCAGATCTTTCTGTTAACCTACCAGCTCTGCGGAAATTAGACAATATGCTTCTTGTAAGACACCTAGAACTCGATATTCAGATTCCCTTGAATTATTCTTTGTGCTGGACTTAGAAAAACATGCCTACATGCACAGGAAACTTTGGATAGTTTTGACAATGTGGAGTTCTGGTATGTTGATCAAGGAATTATAGCTCCAGAAGTGGAGGGATCATCCTCTTTCAGAAAGATTCTTCCCCATCGAAAGGACAAGTGGTGGCTCCCGGCTCCTCGGGTGCCCATAAATGGCCTCAGTGAAGATGCTAGAAGGGACCTGCAATGTAAACGTGATTCCACAAACCAAATCCTCAAAGCTGCAATGGCAATCAATGGTAACATGTTAGCTGAAATGGACATTCCTGAGTCATATCTGGAATCTCTTCCAAAGGTACTTATGATGCTACTCTTTCTAGTTTTTCTAATGTCTACACTGGAGGAGTTTGAACTCCATATGGTTAATCTATATTTATTACTTATAAAAAAATGGATAAATTGTGCATTACAAAGATATAAAAGCTGACATGTTGTTTGGGACTGGAATTGGATTTCAGAATGCAAAGGTCAGTTTAGGTGATCTTATCCATCGATACATAAGTTCAGATGAATTTTCACCAGAATGTTTGCTACAATGCCTTGATCTATCCTCTGAGCATCAAGCCCAGGAGATTGCCAACCGAGTGGAGGCCTCAATATATATCTGGCGCCGCAAGTTTCATCCAAAGCCTCTGAGTAACATAAATAGGTCCAGTTCAAGGTCATCATGGGAAATGATGAAAGATCTTGTGACTGATGCAGACAAGAGTGAACAGCTGGGAGAGAGAGCTGAGAGTCTTCTACTTTGCTTGAAGCAATGTTTCCCCGGTCTCCCTCAGACAACCTTAGACATGAGCAAAATCCAGTTTAACAAGGTGTGTGTTTGATGATATAATTGTTGTATTCAATAACATTGCATTTCACATTTTCACTGCAGTACTAATATCAGTTGAGTACATATGATTACATAGGATGTTGGTAAGTCAATACTGGAGAGCTACTCGCGCGTCTTGGAGAGCTTGGCATTCAACATTATCGCACGCATTGATGACCTTCTATATGTGGATGACTTGATTAAGCACTCGCATCAACCAATGCAGTTCTCTAAAGTTGGGATCGTTGCTTCCTCTCGTAGCATGGGGATTCCACTGACATCGCCTGTAACAGGAACTCCATACAAATCAGCAGTTACCACTCCAAAAGCAAAGGTGGAAAAATCCCAATCCCTAGAAAACATGAATACTCATCGTGGATTCAGCATGAAAAGGATTTTGACAGATTATCTGATAGACTCAAAAGCAAAGGCCGCCAACAAAGAAATGAGAGTGAAAAGGTCAGTGTCATTCTCATGCCCTACCGAAGATATCTCTGCATCTGAATCGAGAACATCACATCTATCTTCATCTCTATCGACAACATCATCTGAGTACTCACAAGATACTAGTTGCACTGAAACATATGATGAACGCGAGAAGGTCTACTTCGCTTCTCCTTAGAGAGGAATGGGGAAACAAATAATCTTGTCGATGTAAAAATAGCACTCCATTGTGATTACTTTCTGTTTACTGTTAGATTCTCCTTGTAGTAGGATGCCTGGTGGTCATAATATATACCTTTGGTATTAGTAAACATTTCCATCTCCTGGTTTAACCACCTTCCCTCGCCGTTGCAGTCACTACATCCGATGCCAATTTTTGACCAGTCTTTTTCCTGTTACATCTATTTGCATGCATTATCCAGGACACAATATGGCTTTATCCAAATACAAAATATTATTTTCTCATTTCAAAATATAAAGTTATTAGTTTTGTTTTGATCATAAAACTTTGTAAAAAAAAAATTCAATACTTATATCTTCATTACTCAAGATTTGGTGAGATGAAAATTGAAATGTAATTTATCTTCACCATTGGAATAATGTGAGGGGATCAGTCAAGAGAACTATATCCTCATCAGTAGTAGGGGCTCACACCTTATCCTGTAACCAAATTTTGGTTTTATATTGCATGAAATGTTGACAATACTTCAAGCTAAAATATGTGGATAGGAACAATCAAGATAACTTTAGATTTCTCAAGGCCCCCAAAAGCAATAAATTGATCTCAAGGGAATGCACAAAAAATCTTATGAAGCAAGATGCTTCAAGAAAAAGATCATGCATAGAAGCTTGGGGTCCATGTGATCACCATCTCAAACATTCCCATCATCTATTCATCTCCCACATAAAATAATTACCTATTACTTCTAAGTGATTGACCGAGTTTAAAATAAAAGAATTACATGCGTGTAAAGTTTTTATTGGTATCACCAACGATATCAAAGGACGAGACACATGATTCGAGCTAATATACGAAAAACTAATTAAACTTTGGAACTTAAAGAGGAATATTTACTCAAACATTCACCTTCGACCATATATAAACAAGTCAAACACCACACATAATTTACATACATTCCTAGTACAGATGAGTTTGGCATCATTTACAGCAGAAAAGGTACATACATACTATAGAAGCAACTTCAGTTTCTTTATCATAGTAATACTCCTACATTGATTTTAGGGCAGAAGGAAGCCAACGACTGCAAAACAAGCCAACTTCACTGTTCTTCCCCCAAAACACACCATATACGACTACATCATGGTATCGAACTAACAGTTACTCTTTGCATTGACTTCCTGCAAAACAAAGGATGAACATAGAGGAATCTAAATAATCAGAATGCAGATAATGAGTATGACAACACTCACTAACAAAATGTGCACTCAATCGACCAGCTTAAATAATCAAGCATGTATATAACAGACAGCAAACTTTGAGAGTTACTTGTATCGGTAATTAGGCATATATAACATTGCTAAATCATTTAAAGTTTCAAGCCAAGAATGGAAAAACATGACATCAGAAAACTTGAATGCGAGACACCATTTTGACACAAAGCTTCATTACATAATAGGTGCCATCAAGGAACCAAACGAAAAGATATAGCACATGTAAGTCAAGTAATTCTTCTCCAGAGAATGAACATTGAGTTGAAAAGTAGAAACATGCATGTATCTGGACTTCCAGATCCATAATGGCTTACCTAGTTAATAAATGTTGAATTCACAAGTGGAT
This sequence comes from Lithospermum erythrorhizon, assembly GCA_019722365.1. Classification (NCBI taxonomy): domain Eukaryota; kingdom Viridiplantae; phylum Streptophyta; class Magnoliopsida; order Boraginales; family Boraginaceae; genus Lithospermum; species Lithospermum erythrorhizon. Next base: position 433,297 of record JADFUC010001357.1, read on the forward strand.
AACAGGCATCTAGTAATAAAGGGACCCTGCAAAATTAGATGTTCAGGAAATTAATTTCATCAAATACTTCAATTAGATATGTGGAGAACTTTAATTCACACATTTTGTTACAGTAACTGTGACCAACCTTGCCACCAATTTCCTCTTGAAGCACTCTCAGAATCATCTTCACCGTTGTCCTTGTTAACCTAATGATTCATGAATGGGATTGTCATATAATTGTCTGAAAGCAAACAACATTAAAACATGAGATGCATTAAGTGAAATGAGTATACTATTCCCTCATAATCCATAAATCCTTTCAATTACCAGATATATTGAAGTCTCGGTACATGACAGAACTAAGCTGCCTGGAAGCATAGATAAAGATAAACTAGTATTCTTCTTTCTTCATGCATAGCAAGATAACATAAAAAATCAGATGACATGAGGTCTAATGTGGTGAATAAATCTAATGCAAATTACTTTTTTGTTAGTGGGGATGTATAAAGAAACTCGGTTATGCAGTATCATGTAATTCAATGTTCAAGGATAGACTGTACGTACACTGGTGTAAGATGAACTCTGGGTGGTACTCTTAGGACGGGAATATACATCTTGGCCACCATAGTAGATGGACGAGCTATAGTGACAAGGGTGTGCTTTCTCTTCCTGATAATATGCATTCATATTTGGTACACCCCTAGTTGCAGCTTCCCTAAACATGTCAGTATCATCTGCAAAGAAAAGTTAATTTAGAGTTGGATATTTTCACAAAAAAAAAGTTTAAAACTGTCTCTAAAATATTCTGAAGAAATAAATAGCAACAGGGTTCTCCCAAACACATTCAATTGATAAAAGAGAACAGAAGGATGGACCTACATGGAAGTAAAATCGTGTAATCATTTATGCTTTAGTTTATTGTGGCTTAGTTTTTCAAATTAGTAGATCGTGCCAGCATAATCTAGACAGAAATCTTTCTAGATTCATTTGAAGTAATCAATTAGCCTCAGTGAAATACAGAAAATAATATTTCCAGCATTTTGGAGCTTCTCTAAAGCAAGAAGATCCATTAAAGCTTAAAGACGGAGTTAATCCCACTCTTCATAGTACTAAAAGGAATTCATTGTTCATTAAGGATTCATTAATGCAGAATCATGAGAAGCACAAAGTTGTAATAGAATAATCAAAATTGCATTCAAAGACATTGAGACGAGCATGCTCCTTTCCAAGCATTTGAAACTAAAATAACAAATAACAAACTTGATAATTTATAGTAAATGTATAGTTGCATACAGCAATTAAAAGAATATTGTAATTACATAACTTCTAAAATAGAAATATTTTACAAACCTGATATTCCCATTCTGGAATTCCAATAAACTGCAGCTGAACCTTGATTCGGTTTTTCAACTACCTTCCCTCCATCTGGCTGAACAGACTCCGGCCCATGAACCTTCAGCAGTAATTACATTCCAGATACATTAAAGGGAGATTTTGCGTTCCACAGACTTTAGCATTGCAGCATATTAGTATAGTATTCGTTCAACCAAGACAAACGATCAATCATATCTTACAAACATTTCTAATGAATTTATCAATATAAATTTCCACTATCAAACATTGGTATTAATAGCAAATAGCAATGACTGGTCGGGTTCAAGTCCTTGCAATATGAAAAGGGCCGACTTTTTTAAGGAAAAATGAAAAAAAAGATATCTAAAAACAAGGCATACCCTTTAAAGATCGTCATCACAATACATAAGCGATTAATAAGTTGCGCACTTTCATTCCCTACTTGGTTACTCCACTGAATATTAGTATAGCGATTAATACTTTTTGCACTTTTATGTCTATTAATAAGGGATAATATTATAGCAATCCAACTCTTAATAGTTATACAACCATATTCTATTCATTTTATACTGATAATTGACAATTGGAGCTTAGTTATCAAGACTAAGTGCTAAATCCAGCTCCCTTAACTCAATCCATTATGTTAATCCATCAGCAAGAAAACTATTGTTACACTATTATAGTTAAAATTTATTAGTAACCAACTGAGTAAAGAAATACAATAAAAACAGGCCATTTATAAAACAAAACTAAGAAGACTTATTAACCAGGGGCATAGTACGGAGGTTTTCTGGAATTTTGGAATTTAAGTCCTAATATTTTATATATTATGTGAATTGCAAGTAAATTAGACTTTTAATTGATAAGGATAACGATGGAAAAATCAAATATGTATAGGTTCAGTAACCTTACTTATGCGATTATCTTCTTGCTTTTTGTTGTAGTTGATGCTATTTTTAATTTAAGATTTTTTTTTAATTCAAGTTTGCTCAATCACCTATATAATTTTTTTTAATTTTGCCATCCTTTCCAATTTCTTCGTAGTTTCGTCCCGAATTTAAACAAAATTATTTTTCTCACTTCAAACAGGGCCGAGACGGCCTGATTTTAACTTTATATTTATATTTACATCGAAAGATTAATAAAAATAGATAACATACACTAATGTAACATGTTACACGTTAATAATAAAATATTTAAATAAGCGTAACTTAAGCTGAAAGTCGAGTATTTTTTATTATCAATATAACATAAATTTAAGTTCTCTTGTGAAAACATTAAAACATAAATCATTGAAAAAAAGGTAATACCTTTGAAGGGGGTTTGAAAATAGAGCTAAAAACATCAGAAGAAGATGAGCCAGAAGAGGAAGTTGTTCCTTTTGACCCAAAAAGGTCAGAAGTAAATGCAGAACTAGAAGAAGAAAAAGATTGCTTTTTTCCTTCCATTTTTCTTTTTTTTACTTTCTTGAAAAAAATATTTGTTGGGTTCAATTCAAGAGTTTGTGTGCATATATATAGTATAACAACTCAGCATCAAAAGTTTCACAAAACACTTTTAGCAAACTATACAAATATTTATAGCAAAGGGGGGAAAAAGAGACAAACAGAGAGGGGGAAGACACGTGACTTATAGCATTCAACTTCCTTCCAAGGATTTATAACTTTGTACTTTGATACTGGGTCTAAGAGAGACTCAAATCTCCAAAAGTTCGATTCCAATGTTTAATTTGGTATACCAAAAATAAGTATATTTTAAAGTTTGATTAGTTTTGATTAGAAGTTTCTAGTCGACCATTGAAGGCTACAAACATTAATTTTTCTATTAATGACATGAATTAAAAAAAAATTGAATCGTTATTATTATATTACTCGGTATTAATGTGTATTAATGATATGTAGACTTTTAAAGAAGCATAATCAAGTCCAAGTTGAACATTTATGATTTCTTTACTATCTTCAATCCATTTTAATTGATTTTCTCGCATATCGGGTTAAATTTTTTATCTTTAATTACTCTTTAATTATATTATTAAAAAATTAATATTGTAAAATATTTTAAAAGAGCGAATCCAATTATATAAATTTTATATTTTTTTAGAATAAATAATTAATCATTGATAGTCAAAGATGATTTGAAAAAATTCAAATGTCAATTAAAAAATTGGATTGGAGGAAGTATCAAATAAACGTCACTCTAGTATTGATATTCCTCGCCAAAATATAGTTGAGTTAAACCTTTTCATGAGGCAGTGAAGTTAGAATACAAGATAATTGAGTGGAACTCCAACAATATTCGATCATATTAGAATCTATGATGTTAATGTTTTTGTTGTGAGATGAATCTGTTAGAGCATCTTTGTTAGTGATAACTGAATTGACGTAAGTCTGACGAGAGGAAATAAATAGTACGAAATAATAACACTGATATGATAACCGGTTCGGTGCAAATTGCACCTAATATGGGAAAAACTGAGTGAAGGATTCATTTATAACTTTGAATAAATTACAAGAAGACACGTATCTACGAATAGGCTGGAGTACCTTGATGAGACATGTTATAATGTAGGCATATCAAACATATATAGAAAAAATCTTACATAAATAATATTTTTCATATATGCAAATATCAATCTTCGTGGCAGGGAATACTTGATTTATTATCTTTGGAAATCTTCCGAGTCGTTCGCGTCACATTCTGATACAAATATATCTTCCAAATATTACTAAAATCAACGGAATCCCAAAAAAATACTTGGTTGATAATAGTGAATTATCAAATCAGCTGTCATTGACATGGTCACACACTTGGCTCTTGCCTGAGTTATGTAAGACAAAATAATTAGCCAACCAAAACCCGATATATGAGATCATCTTAAAAATGATTGATTAGAAATGGATAAAATCAAGATAATATAAATGGATAAAATCAAGATAATATAAATGATCGTATATTTTTACATATTTTATATGAAGCTTGGTCTTTTCTTCCAATAGATCGATTCTATTTATTTCATTTAAAATTGGTGCTTGCTTAAAACTAAAACAGAATGAACATATATATGAAGTAATTGGGGTTGTTGAGCTTCGGTTAGCCTCGATAATTTGATGCAAATGAAATAAATGGATGACGCGTGGCAGAAATGTATCTATCCAGTGAGGACATCACGCAGGGGCTAGAGGCTAGTGGATAACATCGTATTCACATAGGAAGACATGAGAAGGGATCGGGTAACCGTATCAGATTCGTCAATGAAAAATCGAAACGATTATCGTTCTATAAAAGAATATAGTATCAAAATATATACTAGTCATCCGACTCAATAAAATGACTTTACTAATATCTGCTTTAAAAATCTGATACCGTGTCCATATAACTTAATTTAGTTGGCGTTTTAAGTTTTTCGAATGCAATTTGATCTCAAATTAATTTTTCAGGTACTACTCCTTCCGTTAAATTTTAATTATGCTACAATCGTTTGCCACGTAGATTAATGCAATAAAAAATAATCAAAAAAGTATATTGAAAATATAGAATGATAATTAATTGAAGCCCATATAATTGGTTGGTTGATAAGCTTAAAAACAAAAGTAGACAAAAGTACGTTGAAAATGTGGAATTATAATTTTTATCTTTAGAAAATAATTAATTTGAAACAAAAAATTGGATTAGAAAGACAAGTAAATAAGAGCGGAGGAAGTACTACTTTGCTTGAGTTGAATTTTAACAAATATTTTATCAAATCGATAATTGCCGATTGTATTTGTTATCGAACAACTATTTCTTACTACAACGACTATTATCATCTGAGCAAGCAGGCTATACTTAGGTTTCAGATCCCGAATATCATGGGTAAGATTTTTTTCCCTCATCTTCCAATTAAGAGAGCGTTCTTGGATCGATTTATGAATATTTATTAGAAATTTTAGTAGAATTTGTGCTTTTTAAGATACGTAATCTTCATGTTAAAAATATCATTAAAAGTATCCTTAAAATACGTGATAGTCGCTGAAATATATCACTTGAATATTCTTAAGATATCTGAAATGCTAAATTTTATAATACAACATGAGAATTACAATTATAATATATATTATATATATATATATATATATATATATTTTTAATTGACTCCTAAAAACTTAAAATAATAAACAAGTCTATAAAAATTTAAAATTATAAAATAGATCGTTAAAATTTTAATATAACTATAACTCATACACTTTTAATTGCCTTATCCACGGATACGGGCATACGGCTCATGTTTTTCTTTTAGAAGATTCTTAGTATTTTCAAATTATGCTTTTCAAATCTTCTAGACTTGCTTCATTTATTGTTGAAGCTTATACACAATTAGATTCTTTTCTTCTAAAAAGTAGTATTAGTAGTTAAAAATCGGAAATGTCTGCCAATTTTAAAAACATTAACCTCACGATTATTAGCTATTCCATATCCTTAACCAATATATAGAAGGTAAATGCGTAGGATGTACCTTAATTGACCAACTCAAGTAATAGTTTTCATAAATCAATTCATATAATTGTTCTAGGAAGAGTGAACTTGCGTCGTAAAGAAATGTGAGAGATATTACAACGATCTATCAGCTGCTTTTCTAGATTGGTATGTCGAAACATATGTGACAATTTAAGGTTCTGTGAAGTAATACTTGAGACATATATCTTCTTGACATATAACAAAGTATCGTCTCAAGAATAAAATGTCTATGACTATAAACTATATCATGTACACATTTAATATGTTATATATTCTTTTGTAATTCTTTTTTACTAATTTTCAACACATTTTAGTATTAGCATATTGAAATCAATTTTTTAAATATCAATCAAGATTTTTAAAATTTATTAATTATTAATTATGAAAATAAATTGGATATTTTTAGGGATAGAACAGTACGAAATTTCTAGAATATTTATTCATACTGTACGTATTAATTGTACATAGACTAAATATAATGTACTGTCAATATAATGACTATATATGTCAATAAAATGGAGCAATAAGAATATAAAAATATCCATCATCCATGTGATATGATCATATGAAAATTGAAGTTATCCCAAAATTCCAAAATAATGGTCATCTTCTATCAACATTTTAATATGGGAAGGACCTTATCTTTATATCGTGTGGGACCAATAAATTAGAGCATTATTAAGGTGTGAGTATATGGTGAACTCAGATATAGAATATGGGAATATATAGATGCATTCAGTTATTATTGGAAAAGAAGATCTTACATAATAGGTTACATCATGATGACTTATATGTGAACCATTATTTATTCAATTTCCGTTGTAAATAGTCTGATGAAACATGTGGTTGATGGGATATTATGCATAATTCGAATCCTGCTAATTACGGGTTAAGATCCTTCCGTTATGCATCGTTATGTATCGATGGATATTATGGAGGTCGGAGGATATGGTTAGAAGTTATAATGTTAAAGACCATCATAAGTTCATAAATGCTAGTTGGGTTTCTGACTATAATCGAATCAGCTCTGGACTAAGACTTAAATAGGGGACAAATTTTAGAATTGGCTCAATAAAATACTCTAATAGAGGGTTATTGTAATTAACTAGTTATATTCTAATTCAGATATGATAATAAGAGAAAGAATAAATTGTGGAAATAAACAACACACAAGATTTACCACAGTTCGCCTCGATGTGAGCTAATCCAGCACTTGCTTTCTGAAATCCAATAATATCCTTAGGAAGAATTATTCTGAGATTCAAAAGCTACATTACACCATCTAGCAATTAATAACTAAAACTTTTCGAATATCTAGAAACAAGATCTCTGATTGAGTATTTTCATAAAGCATGAAAACCCCAATTACGAGTCACCTTCATATAAGCTCTCTTTCATATAAATCTCTCGAATCTCTCATGAATTACTACATATTTTGATCGCCGCCTTTGAGGAGGTGTTGTTTTCCCACCTTAATAAGGCTCGTAATACTGCATTATATATAAATTTCTGAGGTTAGTGCAAAACCTAAATCGAATAAGAAAAACTTGGGCAGGCCTCGAAACACCAACAAAATAGGTCTTGAAACCCGTGTCGGGTCCCGAACTCCAATGTACACTTTTGCCCAGGGGTGAGGACTTGTGTCGGGTTCCATGAAATCTAGATGAACCCCTTGAAGTCCACTTGTTTTTGGCGGCCAAATTTTTGTCTTTACTCAACCGATCTCTGACCATTTCTACTGAGTTAAATCGTCACTTGACTCGCTAAAGTTGATCCCCTGACTTCATTGCATTTTCACCAATCCCATAACAACCTTGAATGCCACCTACTTGACTATCGAAGAGACATAGTCAAACCTTTACCCTGTTGGAATTTTTACCACATTGAAATAACACCATGTTCTTTCTTTACCCACCAGATCTTCTCGATCTTCCACAAGGTACCTTTGAAATCCTCCAAGCCTGATTGGACATTAATGAATCTCTCTTCTTCTTTTTCTTATCGGCGACAAACGCCCAGCCATCGCGTCATTAATCAATTTTTTAGTTAGCTAAATCTTAGAGGTTAAGGAGCCTGCTTCCTGCGCCTTTGAAAAGCAGCGCCGGTAACCAGAGATGATAACACATGACACGCTTTCGGTACCCATGCGCCGTTCTAACACCGAGAAACTCCATGTTGCATGACAACCCGTTTACCGCGTCCGAAATACCATTGTCTATTTCACATGGTTTGTAGGCAATCTCACATGAGATTTTCTAGCCATCCCCATGGCGATCTCTATAAATTTTGTCATGAACCCTTTTTAGGCTTCTGATGCAATGGTATTTTGCACCTAATAATGGTTCTCCGCGAGCAAGATCGACAATGGCTCCCAGGACTTCACCGTGACCTTCATTAAGTATCTTTCGATACGGAATGAATCCGCATAATAATCTGCTTGGCTGTTAGCTTCAAATCGTGTCGCTTTCGTGGTGACCTTTAAATGAATCCACATGATCTGTTGCTTGAAATCCATTACAGGTAAGATTAGCCCATCGGATGCGGGCAGCAAATCTAATCCTCGATCTTCCATGTAGAATCGTTTGATAAACCTCAAAACAAACATCACCCGTGTTACAAATTTTCTCCGGGAATCTTCCATCTAACCCGATGACTCGAAGACCTTCAGCGATAACTTGCGTGTGCCAATTCACATCACTCAAATCAAAATCTCCGGGGAAACTTTCATCTTCAAGGCAGACCTTTTGAGAAATCTCAGCTGACAATGTGATGCTCGAATGAAAACCCGAGACAATTCCCCATCTTCCCTTATATTAGTCACTTGCTGACTTTACACCTTATATTACCGCCATTCGTTCAACGGTCATACAGCGTTTGAATAACTACGATCATCACAACCTGCTCGTGCTTAATTGTTAGGAATCACACCGTTATTAGCGATCCATGGTGATAATACTTCCGGATCCCACGTCAGGGATACGCGCGACACGATCTTAACATGTAATTAACAATAATTGTGATATCATCAATTACACTAATTACTAAGATCATCGAGGATTGATATCCACTAATTCAGATATGACAATAACAGAAAAAATAAATTACGGAAATAAGCAATAGCGAAGATTTCACATAACCCCGCGCCGATGTAGAGCTAATTGGCTGCTGTGAATCTACTAATAATCACCGGAAGAATTGTTACATGACTCAAGAATCTGATACATCATCTAGCAATTGATGTGCTAATACTCAAATCTCTAGAAACAAGATCTTTCAATTGGTATGTGTACCAATTTCGTGTTAAATTCGAGTCCGAATTAAATAAAGTAATATAATGAATAAGAGCAGTATCGTCTCACAAATTCAATATACTAAATACTAAGGTCTTTCTTAATCCTTAATTAACTAATAATTAAATATTAAAATGCTTATCTAGACTACTTAATTAAATTGACTAAGCAATTAAATTTACAAATACTAATAGAATGCACAAAAAGTAGACACTTACTTAATATTTGAAATATAGTCGGGGACGCATGATTTCATCGGATCGTCATATTGATTTACTAGTAGTTACTTATTAGTTCATAACAAAAGCATTCCTATACAATTGATATTACTTCTTAGTTAACACGATTAAGTCCTAGAAGAAGCTAACTATATCTACATGATAGCTTAAAATAGGAGGCCTTATTAGCAAGCATCACGCTCATAAAATTGCTGCAGCGTTATACATGGTAAATGAAAGCGTGTGTTACGATTATTAATTAAATGAGGTAATGACCACTATTTCCTAGCAATTAATCACTTATATGAGCGACTTAATATTGATATCGAAGATATTAAATACTAATTATGCACAAAAATTAGAATTATGAAACTAGAAATAAATTAACAAGAAAATCAAATCATCGATCCAGCTACGTATTGGTCTGATTAATAATAAAATTAGTTCATAATAAAAGACATAAATAAATACATGAAATTAGCGGCATTCATCATTAACAATAAATATCTTGAATTAAAATTATTCGAACCAATTAAAGTAATCAACTCTAGCCGCCTTGGTGCCTGATATGTAATTGATTTCTCGATTTAGCACCCGACTTCCGATAGTGCGTAAGCTCCAACAAAGTTGATGACTTCTTTAAATTTAGAATAATAGATTTTTCTTTCTAGCTTCGCCTCTTTATAGGTTGCCATAAACTAATAATGTGGAATTCGAATCCCTTATTCTTGGATCATGTGCTTCATTATGGCTTCTTAGTGGGCTAACAAAAGTATCTTCAATTCCAGGCCCGATTCCTTCACTTTAACCGATAATTGCCTAAACTCAAATAAAACGAAAACAAGTGCAAATTATATCGGATTAAGGTAAAAATAACATTAGTTAATACGCAATTAGGGCCTCAAAACACTATATAATAAACACTTATCAGTCTTTCGTAGACATAAAATCCCAATTCTGAAGCCTTTCATATAAGTTCTCTGAATATCTCACTTGAATTCTCTATATTTTGATCACTCACTTTGAGGGTGGTGTTCCTTTTACATAAAAGACTTCATAATACTCATACATATAGGCTACAAAGATCCTAGGTCTAAAACTTAAACCCGAATAGAAAACACGGGCGAAAGGCCTCAAGCAACATGAAATAGGTCTTCGATTGTAATGACCATGAGTGCCCCCACGAGGTTGGGACGTCGTCAACTTTGAATAAGCGAGAGTCACCAGCGATGGATAACGATAATTTATGACCCCGTCTGTGATGAATAAACAGTCACCCAGCGATGAATACTTGATAAAAATGATTTCGTTAACGTGATAATAAATAATACAACTTCGTCCATCGGGTAGACAACAACTACAACAAGCGAAAAGTAATAATATAAATACAAAAATCAAACAATAGGTTTTAACTCAAGACAACAATAATTATTACGTACAACAAAAACTCCAAAAGAAAAATATAAGTATGGTATTGAGATGTGAGCCACCATCGTCATCTCATGGAGTCTGTAGTACTACGACCAATTCATCTCGGTCATCCTGACAACCTAGGCATAAAAGCATCGCCCATAGGAAATAGAATCGACTAAAAAAGCGAGTGAATATAACCATCATAGAAGTTAACCTACATTTCATCTGTCAAAGGATAATTTAAGACCATTCACGCATTTAACGACTACCCACCTCAAGGATTTATATTTTATATGCTCCTACCGACAAGATAAATCTTTCCTTAATAGCTTTTAGTAGCACCAGACAAATCCACACCACGTCAACAACAATCACGGTACACACTTAATCATGAGATATCTACTCATTTGTTATCTTTCTTAGAAATGCAGCTAATTCCCGACATAATATACAACTTCAGAGCATACCCTGACTCGAACATATATCTGACATCTTATAACTCAAGCATGCAGCTTCGGCCAGCTTATCTTTAGTTCACATGAAGAGCTACTCTGATGATGAGTCATTACCCACTCTATGACGTCTAAATGTTTATCGTAAGAATCTCCAATCGTTTCATTATCTTAATACAAGTGACAGCATTATATCTTAAATCAAGATAACTTAGAATGCAGAGATTATCTCACCAAATTCTTCATTAAGTATCACGGAACTTATTCACCTCGATTAATTATCGATAAGTGAGTTAGATCGCCAAGCTTTATATCTTACTTAGTTTTGAATCCAACTTTCCCACTTATCTATAAAATATCATCAACATCATCCATGAATTAGTATGATGTTCGGTCTATAATTTATGTATCTGAGTTCTCATTCAAAAGTTATCTCAACCATTAATCAACTCGCTTTTTAACCTTAAAGGATGTATAGCATTAATGACCTAGGATCCTGAAAAATCCGATCATATTATCAATAATCAGCAACCTAATTAGACATAATTTTATCAAGGCAGCATCTAATTATGTCGGCACAATGTTCATAACCAATAAGCGAGTCATAAAGCAGTTATACAACACCATAGAAATTTAAACAACATGTCAAGATATAATACAAGTCTCGATAGACGCGCGTACTTTGAATAAAATCACGAGGGCTTCAATGACAACTATAACTCTAGTTATCAACCCGTCCCATCTCTCTCATATCTCATGACTATACCAACCTCCCAATGCGCGTATGCTCGATCCATAAACACTACTCTTATACCGTAGTATAAGGCCAGCACCAATGATACTGCAGCAGCCAAGTGATAATAGATCTGGCTAGCTTACGCTGAAGTATAAAGCGATACCGACAATGCACATAGCAAAGTGATAATAGATCTCAACTGCTTATACCGAGTAAGGCCAACACGACAATGCGTATAGCAAAGTGATAATAGATCTCATTGCCTTATACCGAAGTATAAGGCAGCAAACGATGCGCATAGCAAAATGATAATGAATCTCCTTCTGTGATTATACCGAGTATAGGCCAAACGGCGTCACATATCACAAGGAAGGAATCGCCTACCCTAATCATCCCATTTATAGGGTTAAATCCCGATACCGAGTCACCTCGAAATCCGCATAACTCAACTGACGCCTCTCGATAACCAACTACTGCTCCCCAGGCAATATCCCAGCCTTATGGCTAAAACATCTGTGATCATAAATCAATCACAACCGCCGACAAGGCCACAGAATTACAAAAGTGCCGACAAGGCTACAGAAATACAAAAGTGCCGACAAGGCCACAGAACTCAGAAATACCGACAAGGCCCACGAAATACCAAAAAAGCGTAAGTTGAGGGATTCGAAACTATTCTTTACCTCGAGCAAATCTTAGCGCCCGCAGTATCTGATAAGCGTAATCATATCATAGCTCACACAAACAAATCACACATAATCATCCAACAATTACATGTATACCATTCTCCTTATAATCACGCGCAATGACATGTATACCATTCTCGCATAATGCAGCCACATGATGACGGAGTTCACAGAATTTAAATAGGAAATCGTAAACTAAGCGCCCGTGAAATGAAGTACTCACGCAGTTAACAATAAAGGAAATGTCCCGTCTAATGCGATCCAGTGCACTTTCCCAGCGTTCGCGTCTGAAGTCAAAAACACCGAAATAACGATTTACTCTTCATGACAATTTTAACCACTTATCTTAATTAAATTTCGACTTTTCGGCCCATTTTAGTTACAAATTAACTACTTAAGTATAGATTGCTACTTATGTTTAGGAGCTATTAAAATGTCCAAATTTCAACTATCGAGTAAATCATGTCGATTGACACATAACAAAATATAACATTTTCATCCAATTTCAATTAACCCAAAATATCAACTTCTCCAACTAACTAAACCCATTTCTAACAACCTCAAATCCCAAAGCCGTTACTACTCAAAATCTAATACAAAAACTAATTTAAACATATATTCCTCCAACAACTTATAAATCATAATTTTCACCTCGAAACAATCACAATAAAGGTCGATAACATATTTATACTCACCAGCAACACTTTAGATAAAGTCAACTAAAAGTCAACTCAACTATACCAACACTTTCTACCCCAAATATCGATTATCATCCCAGCTCTTATATTATAATCTAAGTCTAAAAATAATTATATTCAATAATATCTCCATAAAAATCGAAGTCATTCGACCAAAATTCAAAAGTCAAAGGCCACAAAATGTCCAAAATTCCCACATCAAACACGTAATTTCAACTCAAGAATAACTAATTTAGAACCCAAAAATCAATTGGAGCAATAAAATTCGAGAAATACAAAAGTCAGCGAAAAAAGTCAACTCGGGTACGATATCACAAAATATCCAACAAGATCGCACCTTTTTTTTTACCTTGAGGGCGAGGGCGATGAGGAAGCTCAAAAAAATTTGAGGTCAAGCTTGAGATGAAAGAAAAATTGAAGAAGAAGAATAAAAAAATAAAAAAAAATGGAAGTAAATTTGTCGGCGTTTCTCAGGGAAAGAGGGTGGGTTTTTTTGGTTTGGGGCTTATGTTGGGTTTATGTGATGGAGTTGCTTGATAATAGTCAACCGATTGCAGGAAACTCGATCGTTTTAATTCAATCGATACTTCTCGTTTTAACTTTTCTAGACAATCGACTTCCCGAGCTTAATATTTCTACCACCGAATTATATTACCACCCAGATAATATCATTTCCATTCGACTACAACTTTTAGAATTTAAAATACCCGAAATGTACTACCAATGACCGATTCGTTGTATTTTTCGGCTATTGACTTGAGAGTACAGTCTCAAATAATAATCCACGAGCAACTAGTATACTATTACGGTAATATTAGTACGGACGAGTTATTACATTGAAACCAGCGTGGTCACGAAATCCAACTGAACCTTTGTGAGTCGGGATTCACTGTGTCGATCCCAACCCCCAGAGTCCCTGTTTTGTGACCAATGTTTTGGTCTTCGCTCGACATGTTAAATTTCGCTATACTATTGTACGATTCGTGCACTTGCGAGGTTAAATTATAACTCATCAAGTTTTTGGCGCCGTTGCTCGGGGAGTTGAGTTTATTTGTTTGATTTTACTAGTTTTTATTTTTATTGTCATTTATTTTTCAAAAAAAAAAGTTTATGATAAAGATGGATATATATGCTTTCGAGACTCACAATCGTTGTCTAATAAATTGAATGAGCTTTTGGCCAGTAGCGAGCAACCTGCGTCTAGGGTGGATTTTCAATGGGGGACAATATAATAATGAGTACCCTGCTATTAATTCTTTCTGTGCAGGAAATCAACATTGGGACCTATATTATAATTGTCATCCCCAAAATTATGATCATGATTATCCACCTTGTTCGACCTATGAGCATCATGAGCATCTTGAATTTCTTCAATGGCAAAAGGAACAAGAAGAGAAGACGCCTGAGAAACAAAAGATGGATGAAATCATTCAATTGATTCATAGAATAATGAAGAAGTTGTTGCTCAAAATAAACGATTGGACATGCAAAGTGAGAACCTAAGAGAGATGTTAACTACACAATCTCATAGTGAAGTTGAGTTAGAGGAAGAAGTTGAGTCTATTGTAGATATTGAAATGAATGGCTGAAAGCTAAAAGATGATAACGAGGAGCCCTACAATTCTCCACTCCCTTATGTTCCTCCAATTCCTTTTCCGAAAAGGCTCAAAAGGTGCAAGGTTGTTGATGAGACTTTGAGTGATAGTTCTCCAGCTAAAGGAGAAAAGGAGCAACAATTGCCACAAATTCAGGATCTTGAGTAAAAAACGGGAGTTTTTTTTATTCAATCCTATATTAATTAATGGTGATCTTGATTTTAATTTTCCTTTATTATTTACTAATGAGCTCGATCTTCAGATTGCTGAGTTGCAAGAGGTTATTTCAAATGTTCTTGTTGAGGAAAAAGACTACTCATGATGCATGCTTAAATGAGTTAGTTTCTTTGAATGAATGCTCGCATATATATTCATTGCATGAGAATGTGGTAGAGTTTACATCTTTTTGTGCTAAAGTTGAATGGGTTAACATGACCCTTATTTTGAAAGAAATAAAGATTCTTGTACCTCAAATGCTACAGTTGAATGGGTTGATATAACCTAATATTTTGTTAAAGAAAATGTAGCATCTTATTTTTATGCGAGGTATAGAGTTAGGCCTCCCAACGTGTAAAACTTAAAATAGTCCCTAAACTAGAACTACATAAGTCACTTACATCAAGGGAGATTTCCCAAAGTCTTTTGGCTTATGAGGGGGTTGGATATTGTAGTTACGTGATTTGCTAGTTAAAAGTTTATTTTTAGTTACTGTATTTTCATTAGTAGTTTAATATTTTTATTTTAATGTTCTTGTTTAGTTTATTTTGTTTGAGCCTTTTCTGGAATGCTTGATGCATCTAAGGAGAATGGTTGTTGTTTTGCATTATCATAATTAAGCAAAGGGGGTAGAAGAAGAAAAAATGGGTAAAAAATGAAAAAAGAAAAACCGGACAACCCCTATCTGGTGCCGGATGGGTGTCCGGATACATTCTGTAAAGAAAAAAAATTATTTTTCATGTATTTCTTTATTCTCTTTTGCTAACCATCATAGGTCTTGCGTTGCATGATGTACTTTATATTGGATTAGGAGGGAAAGATGCACTATCTATTGATAAATGACTTGATCAACCATTTTTCAGGGAATGTTCTTTATTATCTCATTTCTTATTTTTAGTAAATGCTGACGTTATTGGCTTAAATATTTTATATGTGGTGATGTGTATGATAACATAATTATCCTTGATGTGTAACGATTGTTCCCTCCCTCCGTATGCCCTCTTTTGTTATATTGGGGACAATGTTGAGTTTAAGTGTGGGGGTGAAGTCAAATTTTATCCCATACGATTTTGTTTGTGATGAATGAATAAGCTTATCTTTTGGTTATTGGTGAAGTGTTGTGTGCTGATAGGAACTTTAGTAGACAAGACGAGGCTTGTGATTAGAATTGAGTTTTGTTGAGTCACTTTGCTTACACAATTGTCTAATAAAGTTAGAGGATAATAGTTCATGGTTAGTGCATTACCTATATCCGGTGAGTGTTTGATCCTTATAATGATTTATTCTTTCTATCTTTTATACTCATACTTGATTACTATTCTTAAGAACTTTTTTTGAATCTATCTTCTATTTTTGATTATGTGTTTCATGAGAATGATGAAGGCATGTAGAATTTATCCCGCTTCTTCCAAAAACCTAACCCAAAATTATATCCCTTAGTTAGCCCATTTGAGCCTTAATGTTGAACCTTTTCATTGTTTAACCACATAATATGAGCCTTTAGCCTTTTAAAATTGATTTCCTCCATGATTGTCCCTACTTGAGGAATGTGTAATCTTTAGAATTTTTCATGAGTTGTGGTATTAATGTTGTGATTATTGTGGTTGATGCAAAAGAAAGAAGTGTGGGGGAAAAAGTGTTGGAAGATGGTGTATTGGACCCTAGAAAAAAATTCAAAAAGAAAAAAAAATTGAAAAAAAAGAGAAAAATAAAAAAAATTATTGTTTCAGTTAAGGGTCTAGTAATAACTTCAAAAATGAGTAAGTATTGATTGATAGGGTGTGATTGAGAAAAGAGCTAATAGTTTTGTGCTCAAAATTTTTGATAGTGGGATCAATGGTCATATTTGTGATATTTAAATCCTTTAGATTTCATATTTGCGCTCAAGTTTAGCTTCGAGCCCGAATAAAGACCTTCGACTTGTGTTGCATGCAAGATAGATAAAATTGAGGGATATATAATCAAGTTTATGGTATAATGTATCATATATTTGAGTAGAGAGTAAACACTAGTCAAATGTCAAATGTGAGCAAAGGAAAAAATGAGAGATATCCACTGATATGAATTGTTTGAATCTAATTGATTTGGAATATTGTGATTGAGTAAGGTTGATGAGATATTTACTCCATTTCGAGTCATGAACCAAATTGAGTTGAACTTGTCCTTTGATGCACTAGCATTTATCTTCTCACTTTTAGGCATGCAAATTCATCTTCTTGCAATGTGATTAAGTGTTTAATTTAATTTGCTTGAGAACAAGTAATGGCTCAAGTGTGGGGGAATTTGATTAGTGAATATTTGTCACGTATTTTAGGGATATTAAATTGATACTCCCTCCGTATCAATTTAAGTGATCATGTAACACAAATTTCTCTTTTCATTATAAGTGATCGTTTCAATTACCAATGTAACTTTTGCATTGAAGTTTGTATTGTCTCCTAATATTCTTTCTGATGATTTGATAACGTTTCTCTATAAGCGAAAATTGTACAATCAATGATTTTCTTAATAAAATAATTTTCTACTAAACAATCAAATAAATTGAGACGGATGGAGTATATTTTAGGAGTTTTTATTTTTTAATTGACAAATATGTAATATTTATAGATTTTTTGTATTTTGTAGGAATATTGGTTGAAAGCTGTGAATTTTCGGATAAATTAGAGAAAAAGAAATTAATTAAAGAAGTCCGAAAATAATAAAAGAAAACTGGTCTGAACCCGTATTTGATAGGTTGAATAACCTATAATATAAAAGAAAGCCAAAAAAAGAGGTGCTGCCTACCGTGGAGATTTGATCGGCCCAAAGGCCATGCACAAGGAAAAAGATATTCGAGTGGCAATATCTTACTACTCATGCTTTGTTTCATAATTTCTGAATCGATTCCTTACATACTTTTTTAATTATATTTTTAATTAGCTTTTAATTCCAAAACTGTTGAAAATTTGATATAGTCAATTACTTTGGATGCTTTATATTTATTTATCTTTATTTCTCAGTTATGTTAATTCTTGTGTTATTCATTGTGTGTAATTTCACCCTAGTATTATTGTTAAGCCACAAATCGTATGAAAAACGTAATATAGAAAATAATAAATAATTAATTAGGGAATTGTTTATATGAAAATATGTAATAACTTAATTGGTTCAATAGATTATCTTGTTCTTCATGTTCTTACATTAATTAATTCATCTATGAATAATAGTGTTTTAGTTAATTTAGAGACTTAACCGATAACCCGCGCACCGAACGGTACCCCGGATTTTAGTGTAATCGAACCCAAGATATAATTGAAAGTTTAGGTTATAAATATTTAGCTGAGATTGTATTCATGAACTCTTTTTTCCAACGAACCAAAAATATAAATTTTACTTCTTTACTTCTTGCATTTAGTTTAGTTACTTTAAAATTCAATTCATATTTAAATTGTATTTTAGAATAGTTTAACTAGTTTTAATTAAATTAAATAATGAACTCTCTGTGATTCGACCCTTGCTATAGTACTGTACGATTCCTACACTGACGAGGTTAAATTATAATTCATCATTAATACATACATCACATGACTAAATCTATTAAAGAAAGGTCCTACGTTCTTAGTCCTCTCCACTCACCCAAGAAGCTAAAGGTCGTTATAACTTACAACTGATATTCGCCGCGTACTTACTTTAACCTTGAGAATTTTTTATTATTACTCTCTCTAATCTTTAATGTTTGTCGCTTAATCAATTTTTATTTTATTCAGATTATTTGTCTTTTAACCTGTTTTATATCATGTTTTGTCAAATATACCTTAATTAATAAAACCAAATATATTTCCCATAAAATTTCCAATTTTGAGAATATTTTAATTAGGATGTAATAATTATAAAAGAGGAAGGAATCCGTATTAAATGTCTAAACTTATAAATTTCATAATACTCCAATTCGTGTAGTAAAATTCAAAAATTTCACAATTTCATAATTTCTCTTTCAACCTATCATCATCAATTACCAATCAATAAAATTTGAGTAGATAACATTAATAATTAGACTTCCAAATATAGTTTCATTTCCTTCAAAGGTGTAATTAAATTGAAAAAAATGAATGAATAGTAAGTTATAAAAATAAAAAAAGAACATTTAGATCATTAATCACTAATCACTAACATATATTAAAATGTGAATAACGGTTGTATTTTTTCCATTCTTTCGATTTTAATTATTAATAGCTAAATTATCGTTTCTCTCTAAAAATCTAAAGTTAAGAAAAATATTATCTTTTTAATTAATAATTTAAATTGATAACTTTCAAGAGTTCTAATAGGAATTAACTACTATTAAATAATAGTATGTTTATGTAGACTTATTGTTATTATTATTATAATTATTATAATAGATTATTAATTAAATAATTATATGCTTTGTGTATAATTATTATTATTATTATTATTATTATTATTGTTAGTTAATTCCCTATAGATATGAATTTTATATATTGAGATCCACAAAAATTTAAATCATACCAATTTAACCGACATAATAGCAAATAATTGGATGATATTATATTGATAATCAATTAAATCGATATATTTGTTAGAAGTACATCAAATTGTTAAAGTAATATTTGTATCTATACTGGGCGTACCGATTTGGTATAGTTGATATATTTTTATTTATTCCAATCCGAATACGTATGTCACGCCGTGGATATGATTACAAATGTCACATTCGTGGATATTTGGCACAATTTAGCTGACAAATTAATATGTAACATATCTTTATATGCTTTTGGTAGAATTATTGTTATTATTATTATTATTATTATTATTATTATTATTAATTATCACTTTGAATCATAATAGATATTAACTACTAATAATTTTAGTTTCAGTTAACAAATAATGATAGTCATATATGAGTATTAGGATTAACAATAAATTATTTTCACCGGCTCCATGTACAAAATTGAAAGCATACTTAGATAATCCCAAGCGTTTGACATAGTCGTACCATTGTAAATTTTCTTAGATTCTCTTGACTTTATGTGCTAACAAAATCATAAAGTAAAACATACAAGTGGAATACCAAATCATTCCTTAATATTATCATTATAGATAACGTGTTTCCATTAGTTGATGAAGTATTCGAGAGGTCTAGAACATGTTAATATGATTAATGTGTGCATTGTGAAAACATATTTTTTTCTTAGTTGGAGAGAAAGAAAGAGATGGGATGTTTAAATTGAAGATATTTAAATGCTTGAAAGTAGTATCTATTAAGTCAACTATAATTGTATTTGATTGATTATTATTATAATAATTTAATTTTGGATGTTAATATTATATTACTAAAAAATATTATTACATACATGATTGGCATGTATCATTTAAGTTTATACAAACT
This sequence comes from Lithospermum erythrorhizon, assembly GCA_019722365.1. Taxonomy (NCBI): domain Eukaryota; kingdom Viridiplantae; phylum Streptophyta; class Magnoliopsida; order Boraginales; family Boraginaceae; genus Lithospermum; species Lithospermum erythrorhizon. Next base: position 453,816 of record JADFUC010001357.1, read on the forward strand.
TGTTATTTTTTTCATATTTATTAATAATAATATATATTAATAATTTAAGTAATATTAATAATAAAATTATACTAGAAATAAAATGTACTAGAAAAGAAAATAAAATAAATATTATGCACAAAAAGTAACTTGATCATGAGATAAAATTGATACTAATGATATTTTTTAAAAATTTAATCATCGTGTTACATAGTAATTTTCATATTATATTTAAAAGAGTTATTCGTGCAAAGTATCATGAAAAATAAAAATATTAATTAAAAAAATCGAAGGAGTGTAAGTTTTTACACTATTTTAGAATGATTTTGAATTAAACATAAAAAACGTATCAAATATTTAAGAAATTGATTGCATGTCATGCATCCCACGTCTCCTTTACTAGTTATTATTAAATGAAGCCTAAAATTGTCAAATGTTCACTATTTTAAAAACAAGAAAAACAACATAAACGACAAACATTAAGAATTGGAGGAAGTAGTATTTTATTTAAATATTTCATAAAATGATAAGGATATCACATAATTTTAATTTTTTTTAAAGTTTATTATTAAATATGAATAATTTTAGACAAAATATAGCAATTGACACCCCCTCCCCTCCTCAATAATGAAAAAAATGCTCGTAATATATTTAATGTTCTTGACCCCCTCAATTTCGATTCAAGCTTCACCAATTATCACATCACTAATAATAATGTACATGACCAACCCAAAAGCATTATGTATACCTTGACATCTTTAGGATAAGGTTGTTTTGTATGGTTTTGATTAATTAAGTGACTTTATTTAACGGATTAAGTCATTCAAATTAGTCAATTTTATAGTAGTGAGTTTTTTAAAAATAAACTAGCCATTAGTAAAAAATTGAAGTTTTAGCTTTTTTAGTATACCATGAATGTCCTCTATATGAAGAAAAAGTACACTAGAACTTTAGAAAAGTTACATCTCAGCTTTCAAAAGAACGAATTTTTATTTTAGTTTTGTACAATATGAAATCATGACTCTGTATACCTCTTTAGATGGTTTGAGATAAAAATGAAGAAAAACAACAATATCGTTTGAGCGTTTATGCTTTTCACATAATGATAATTGTAATCATGACTATGAAATCATGAGTCGTGACCACACTACTGGAGTAACATTGAACCAATTTGTTGTCCTCAAAGAAGAATCAAGAAGCACTTGGACCTTTGCCATCTATGTCGCCGTGGCCAAATAGTTGAGATTGAGGCGTGTGATGAAGAAGTTATGGTTTCAAATCAAGTCGGCAACGCTTGTGACCTATATTTCGAATTTGTAAATAATCAATAATTCTACTCTAAAATCAATTAATAATATTTATACTACATGAATGTATCATATGAATCACATCGACAATATATATAAAATATTATTCAAACTTTTATAATGGGGATCCGCAACCTCTACTCATCGAATGCGTACTATATAGACCTCGAATTGAGCCTAATAGCCTGCTCATCACTAATCTACTTGGACAACTTGATCACCTTACAGGTCAAAATATTATTCAAACTGTTGTTTAAATAATGTTCGCAAAAAACAGGGCAAACAATTGTAATATGGCACTAATATGCTTACAAAATCCCATTCTAATCCCATTTCTTTGTTTTAGGACATTATTTTCTTCAGAAATTTGATCAGGAAAGATTTAAAAATATATATTTCCTTGCTCATTTTCGAGTGTTATACTTTATAGGCTTAATTTCATCACAGTCACTGAACTTTTGCCCGATCTTTCAAATAAATATTTGAAAACACTCAGCTTAGTAGGCACACATCAGAGCATTTTGGCACTTGAACTTTTGAAATCATAAACATCTTTTTGAGCCAGATCAAATTTAGAATGATAATTTAGTCAAACAAAATCCAAATAAGCTATTTTGACTCTAATAGCAAGCCAATAGCATCGTTCTTTAACCACTTCGGCTCATTTCAAACCTTTAACTATTCATCTCCGCTCAACTAAAACAAAGCACTTAAGTAAACCGTCACAAATTAAACCTGACTATTATTAAAAATAGGTAGAAGAAGAAGAAAGAAAGAAGAAGAAAAAACGACTCCAAAAGAAGAAGAAGTGATGCAGCGTAATACTCGAATTTGGAGAAAATCTTGAATTTCCGTTATGTATAATATCACAGTAAGTATTGCTCAATTATGCCTAAAAATCTTATTTTTGTTCGATCGTTGTTGTTAATTTTTAAAAAATATTTGTGGGATTTACGTTTATTATGTTGAAAACCTAACATAAAATCCGCGTTTTAACCGGATGTCGCTTTGTATAACGGACGTCCGGTAACTAACTCTTTATTTACTCAGTGTCTTTGGAGTAAGATAGTTGTTATAAGTGGGCGTCCGCTGGCGGACTAATGGACGTCCGGTTCACAAAAAGCCCAAATTTGTTTTGTCCCTCCTAAATAAATAACCACTTACTTTCGTTGCATTCCTACGCATCAAATATCATCATTGGTTCATTTTTTTTTGTAGACCTCTTAGGCTGAGCAGGGGCGTGTTGTTGGCGGAACAGGACGTCCGATGGACTGGGCAAGATTTTGGTCCGCTTCGGCATACTAACTAGTATTGCCCATTGAGGCTGGAGTGGGGCCTCGATAATTCTACGGTGTGTCGTCCGCGTTGACACACTAAACCACCGTCCGGTGGATATGGACATGGGCGTTCGCGTCGGTATGTGCCGTCCGACCCACTTCGTTATCCATCAGGGCGATATAAACACCTGCATGCTCAATAATTTTCTCCTCCAACTTAATATTTACTTCATGAAATTGTATCTTTGGAAAGACCTTTGGTTTGCCAATCTTGTTTCAAAGAGTATGTGTAGTGGTTCAATTATCCACTTATTCTAGTAATGACTATACAATTAAAGTGAAACGTTTTACGATCTAGATGGCTGTATTTCGCCTCACATGAGTAAAAATTGTGAAAATAAGTTAATATATTATTCAATTCATTTCAATTGACGTTTCATTTTTTCACATTGGTTGTGAATTACACTTGATTTCTTATTCTAATTCTTTTTTTCTAATGATAGAGATTCTAGTGCATGCGATGGTAGACACTAATTAAATTTCCAAGATAAGCAAATGGGAACTAAGCTCCAAACAAGCAAACTTGTCTTCTATAAATCTGTTGCATGAACCGCTAACCGGCAGATGTGCTCCGAGACCGTAACCCAAATCCCACAAAGTGGGTCTTTGGAAAAATGGCGGCGCTTGAGAATCCCACGTGGTGTCTGGCCCGAGGAAGTATGTACAATATATACGCGAGGAATCGAATCTGAGACCTCTTGCTTGGATAGGAGGCTCGGGGCCGGGTACCACTAGGCCATGATTAAGGGCAGATAGTAAGTCGATAAAAGGTCACCACTCGTCATAATATTATTACAATTTGTAAATTTCAACCTTCAATTTAATAAGTTTCTCTAATTTTATACTTATTTGATCCGTCTATAATCTATTTTTTTTTTATAAAACTAATAATTTTAATAAATATTTTATATCTTCACCTTAAAATTCTCTCATGGTTCTGCCCTGATGATAATACCTAGTATATATTGATGTAATCATGAGGTAAACGATGACCTATATCCACTAATAATAGAGTCACGCACTCAAATTTGATGCTCATCTATGTGACTGTGGTTCAAGATATGACAACTTTCTTTTTCTGTAACATCCGCTAGCTATTAGTAAATGAGTAAACGTTACCTTTGATTAACCATTTTGCCTAACGTTTCCATTTATGCATATCTCATCTGCTGATATAGACTATGTCAAATCAGGCAAATTTTACTACAAATTGAACAACTCATCAGTGATCTTATTCTTTATGATGATTTTCTAGTTGGAGGCTTAGGTAGGCAAGCTGTTATTTTACGTCTCTGTTAGTGCTCTCCATGTTCAAATTGCGGCTTGAAAGCAATTTTTAGATTTTGGATGGATGCATGATTTTTAGATAGAACCAAATAAATTAAAGGATGGGGTGCATTTATTCTAAAGATAGAGACTCAATATGGCTCAAACTTCAGCATTGGTATTTGAGAAATATATTAATAATAGTGATTTATAATTCACCTATTTGTTAATACACTTCACTTTGGTGGTAAATCAAAATGTAAATATGAAGGGGTGGTTATGCATAAATATATTCAAGCGCGTAGTATTACCTTATAAAAAATAATTGCATAAATAATTTTGGAAGTTTGATAAAAGTAGAAATCAAAATTTGAATTCGTGCATATTAATCCTTGAAGTTATATAAATATTGCATGAATGGTCCTTGTCCTTAGAAAAGTGTACATACTAACAGGGCACCATGTGTGCAATTTATGTAACTTTAAGGATCATATTTATAACTTTTTTATGTGATTTCAAGGACTAAATTATGCAACAATACAAACTTCATATACTAAGTCTTTAACTTTCATCAAATTTTAAGGGCTATTATTTGTGCAATTAACTTATCAACTAAAACCTGGTGTGGTTATTGGGGATGAAACGTAAAAATCACTTAAAAATCTACAATGCAACATAAAGAAATGCTTATAGCACTTTTGGTTCACTGCAAAAGTGAGGAAAACGGAAAAAATAAAATATGGAAGGGACAAGTCGCAAGTATAATGATAATTGTCAATTTCATCTTATATAATGAGATCGAATTGAACTTTAATCCCAAATAATTACACTAGATTAATTTTTAATATTGACATAATTATTACTAATAGTTTGGTAACTACACAATTTACATGGAGAGCAAATGAAGAAGTACCATAACAATTGAAGTGCTCACTTAGCAGCTTGTGTTTGGATTTCTAGCACAACTGTGGCTCCTAGTTGAACAACTTAGGAATAAGTTGGGATTAGAATTCCAAATCTTACCTATTCAGATTTCAGAAGACCAGCAATTATACCGAAAGAATAAACACTTAGTGGTACAGTGCCTTGTTCTCTTTGTTCTCTCAGATTTACTATAATAATAGGCCGAAATACTAAAAATTTGCTGAGGGTCTTCATAGTATTTGGTAACTACTTCACAACTAATGAACCACACAACTACTTGCTTAATTATCTTGTTGGCACAAGTCGCATGAAGCCTTGAAATAAATAATAAAATTAGAATAGAAGGAATATCTGGCTGCGATTCAGCAGAACAAAGGGAAGACGACGTGAAATCATGAAGATGAAATACTTCTCAAGAAAGAATGTTCAGCTGAAAAAACAGGGAACTTACATACGGAAAACAACATTAGGCAACATATACACTAGCTGCGCCAAAATAATACGGCTTCAGCCTATTATACGAAACAGGGAATTTACATACAGAAAATAACATTAGTTTACATACAGAAAATAACATTAGGCAACATATACGCGAGCTGCACCAACATAATATGAAACAAAGTAGAAACAAAATGAAACTAGAACGATCAAGTGAGTGGAGGTGGTTTAAGAAAAGTGATCAAAGGGATGAACTATTTCAGAACATGAAACCAAAATTTCCTCATATAAAATCATCACCACCATCAAAGTGCTCCAGGTCTGGGTGAGTTCCTCTGCCAGGCCTTCGCGGTTCCCTGCATGTTCCAGATTGCAAGCTCAAATAAATTGCAGAAACGTAATTCAACAGGCATGGTACTTCAAAACAAAAGAAGAAGCTCAAATGGTTTATTTCTGATGAGATTATACATAGTTTAGAAAAAGAAAATAAAACAAGACGTGCAAGGGTCTATCTAGATTACAAATGCAATTCAGCGTATTTCTTTTGTTTGTAAGAAATAAGATCAATGGATGGTTTTAGAGATAATGGTAGCAATAGATGTAAACTGAGATAAAGACAAACTAACGCAGAAATGGAATCAAGAAAAATTACACAAACAATTACCTCACAAATCGTCCAGGCTCAAACCCTGGAACCGAAGGAGGCCCATACGGGTCAAACCGTACACCAGGAGGAATGCCACTGCCATATTATATATTATATATCAATAAAGAATCAGAAACTAAAACAGATCATAAACAAAGAAGAAGAATCCAAGGGGGAGATTGAGACTTACGGTTGACCTCCATGGAAACCTCCAGGCAAACCAGGCTCCCCTCTCCCACCAAAGAACCGAGGATCATGGGGTCCTGCATGGGAAACATGAGTACAAAACCAAAGATGCATGCATTAGTTAACTAAAAGAAACCAGTGTGAGGTACATACCTATAAGCATGCCCCCAGACCCACCAAAGTCTCCTCTGCAATAATGTGGGTGAAATGACAATGATTAGATCTTTCTGAACAGGAACTTCAAAGCTTTGCATTATCAGACTAGAAGATCAAAAAAATCAAATGGTAAATCCATGAAGATGCAACAACCTGCTTGGATACATCCCTGGAACCCCTTCAGGAAAGAGATCACTACCACCACCAAAAGGTGGAACTGGAGGAACGACGACTCTGTACATAGAACAAAATGAACAACTTATATCTATACTAACAGTATGATATATGATTTAATACAAAGACGACCAATTAATATAGCATGATATTTGATATAATAAAAAAACAGTGTACCATCAATACATCTAGCCTATGTTGAACAGTAAGATACAACATAGTAACACACAATAATCTAATAGTGTGATTCATGTATCTTGACTGAGACAAGATAGATCAGTGATTACACAAGCATTAGTCCAAGTGGGTGGCATAAATTCTCAATATAAGTAAGTACTGCTAGACAAATTAACAAAATAAAGAAAAAGAAGCTGTTGAGTAGTAATCGCCAAAGTACAAAAGGCTACAGAAACGCCACGGATTGTCGTTCGCCATTAACAACTATGGTGTTATCCTTACAGGCATGACTTAACTTTAAAACCTAAAAAGTTTATGCAGAAGAACTTTTTGGGCCTTCATAGACAGCAATTGAGTTGTAAAGATAAAAATCAACCAGAAAGGCTTATTACCCTGATGGATGATAAAATGGAGATCGATGATCAGTCTCGATGTATCCATAGTTGGGATGATCATCATCCCTCAATCCTCTGCTCTCAGAACTACAAAGAAAAACGAAAACAGTACAAAACGCTCAACAATAAAGGTGGAAGAAAAATCAGAGAGAAGTTAAGGCTGGAAGAAAACTCCAAACATAAGATCTCAAAGAAAGGTAGTATCTCTGCACAACCAGAACTTAGTGTAACAGTCAGCAACTATAGAGTACTCCTGTTGACTACCTAGTTGCTTGTTTCGAAGAAGCATCTTTCGGTGATCCATTCACTTTGTTCAAAATATGTGAATCAACATCTGCCACCAGCTTCCCCAGATTCTTGAATTGCGAGCTATAGTTAGCTTCCCCATTATCCCGAACATAATCTTCCACACTGAAAATAACTCCATAAAACATCATGGGAACTCCAAAATTTTAAATTTTCACGTCATATGTAATAGTAACCACTAATATTCTTCATAATATAGCGAGTAAAAACAAAGGGAGATTGATCATTACTTGATCTCAAGATGCATAGGTTCCGAGTCTCCCTCCTTCAATGCATCCACCATTAGCTTATCGTTCATCACAAGGCATTTCACCAAAACTTTCTTCGCCCCCTTGGAATAAATAAAGGCATAGTTCTCTTCAAACTCATTCCATTTGTCAATTCCAACCTCATCTAACCAAAACGAACCAGCATGGATCATAATCCGGCATCCAGCAGATGCCAACAGTGTACAAAGAACTAAGATTGCAAAATATATCATACAAATCTCTGCTATGTTTTCTCATAACATTGGGCAGTTTCCTTTAAGTCCGGCATCAATTTATTTATCATTAATACCAATCCAACCACATATGCATGAAATATTCACTTATTCAATCAATTAGCTTAGCATTTTCATTATGTACTTTACTCATACTCAATAAATTTAACATCAAAATCCATGACACTCAACAAATTGCAGCCAAATTTTTCTTTAATTAAACCCAATAGTTAATAAAGTGACAGATTACAATACACCCTCCACCCTAAAAAGAATGTCAGGTTGTAAATTTTAATTGTTGACTTTTGACATTTTCAAATCAAGTACTTTTATATATATAGTAAAATACATCAAGAAAAATATATCAAAAGATAGTATTCTTAACGAACTTTACTACTAACATGATAGTTTTATCTGTGTCAATCAATCAAGCAAAGTTTATTGATTTTGATCATTGCAAAAACAAACAAGACAACCCTTTTAGGACACAAGGGAATAGATTATCAACACATGCATTACAGAATTGCATCTTGAAACAGTTAACGAAATACTCCCTCCATCCTAAAAAACAGTCCACTTTCTAATTTTGATATGTTGTCTTTTATAACATTGACCTCCAATACCTTTTAATATATCGAAAAATATATGAAAATACTTAATTTTCACCCTATTTTATTATTAACATTATAACTTTGATTGAAACAAAAAGTCGCGTGAGTTAATTAAGAAATCAAGTTATCAAGTATGACCACTAAAAAAGTAAATTCGGCCATCTTTTAGTATGGAAGGGGTAGCTACTATGAAATAACAATCCAAGTTGTGCATATTAAATTTGAGCAAGCCTATTATGTTTTACCATCACAAATCAAACTTTTTTTTTTATATTTAGCGACGAGGTGAGTTCCTTCAAGTCACTAGAAGGAGCCTTTTCCACTAGGCTGATCGATTAACTCGACCATCACAAATCAAACTTTTTTTTATATATTTAGCGACGAGGTGAGTTTCGAACCAGACCATCAACTCACTAGAAGGAGCCTTTTCCACTAGGCTGTTCGATTAACTCTGACAATCACAAATCAAACTTAATCAATTATAGGATCTAGGTTATAAACACGGAAAAACTCCATCTTGTAACAATTAACAAGCATAATAATTTTGATTCAAATAAAAATTATCCATACCAATTAAATCAAGCAAAATTTTATTAACCCGTAAAATAAAAAACCAAACTTGACAATCTTATTGGGACAAATGGTATAAACTACAAACAGAATAATAAAAATAATTGGTACTAGTATATGAAATTGGGGGTAGGTACCAGTGGAGGAGGTAGTAGAGAGGGCATCGTCGGAGGAGGCGGTGGCTCCGGTGGCGTTGAGGACAAACCCAGCGGAGAGGAAGGCGGCGTGGATTGCGAACGCCGCCTTGTCGTGGTGGTTACGGAATGTGGGACGCGATGCCCTTATTAAGGCCAATACGGATTGCTCTGTTGCCATAATAAAATTAGGATTCAGTGTATCACAAGAAAATTAAGAGTCGAGTTGGACTAAAAAGGGAGTAGGTTGTAGGGTGTTAAATTAAGTCACTTCGAGCGACTATTGGATAATCAGTTAAATTACATTAAATAAGTTTAGTGTGATAGATTCGATTGAGAAAATACAGATAGCAAAAATCGAATTGATGATCTTTCGGTCACAATCTCACTTAATCCACCTAGACAGTGGAAAAATTTGGGGTAGCCGTGTAGGGGAGTAGTTGTCCCATTCAAAATTTTGAAAAATAATTTTTTATGATTATAAAATAGAATTTTATAATTTATTTATTTAAAATTTCAGTTGTTCGTCCTCCACTAAATTATTATATTTTTCTTCATTCATATAATATAAGTTCATTTGCTTCCTCTTTATATACAATTTCTGGTTTTACCATGGCACCTAGACATTTAAGCGAGCCGGAGTGAACCCAGCAGTACTATACCCGAATCAAAGTGTTCAATCATGCAATTGAACATCAATTATAGACATCCAAAATGTGATCCAACTTCCGTAATGGACGTTGGGGTAAATATAAAAACATAACAACCCTGTTTTATAACTTTTATTAGTGTGTAATCTTTACTTCATTATGAAAAACATTAACTGCGAATCATACATCATAGTTTTTACAATATCTATTAGAAGAGATGTCATCACAATAATGCATCTATGTTCACAAACAATAAAAGAAGGGCAATATATATGAGCCTCGTCGATGAGTTAAATAAAAGTAAATTGTCGATTTGATATCATATATGAGTAGTAATAATGGCGATTTACGGTTTCATACTCAATATTGGCATGACTAAACAATGGCACTTGGGTGGTCTTCATTTTTTGTACCAGCCTCCACCCTCACATGTTTTCTTCTAGTAGCTCTAATGTAACATACAATTGACACAAAGAAAGTGGTGGCTAAGCCTCCAAGAATGACTCCTCCACCAGCCCAAGACTTCTTAACTGAATTGTGATGATAGTGGTTTTGATGTATTACTTCCATATCTTGTGCTTGCCCATTATTGCTCTCATGATGACCTTGTGTAGTAGAGTGATGGGCTTCTTCATTCTTGTGACTTGGTGCACTAGAAGATGGTGAATGAGCTGAGGGAGATGAAGAGTGATCATCAGAAGCCATGGATGAAACAGCATAAACATTGATGAGGATCAAGAAAATAACAAACAAGGGTGTCATCTTGATATGTGAAGTACCCATCAAGATATTTCTTTCTGATCCCAAAATACGGATTTGGGATCTTTGTGTTGTAGCTATATATAGCTAGAGGTTGAGAACTTGAGAAGACAATGGCTATTAAGTCTCAGTTATATATAAATGCCGTATGAGGAGACAATATGAATAATTATAACTGGGGAGTTAATTGCATAAGTGATTTCTGATTATGAAATGTTACTTGTTTTAAAAAAAAATCATTGTATTTAGACTATTTACAATAATAATTTTTTTAATACGAAAAAAGATGATAATTAATTACAATAATAAGTATTTTTAAGATGTACTATTATCAAAATTTAAATCTCGTCAATATTTTTGGAATGCACTACTATAAAAAAAATTGAGAGGAAGAGTCTTATAAATTACTATCCAACTTATGGTATAACTAGTAATAATGCTAATAATATGATGCAACCAAAGTCAAATGAAAAAATTCTCAATTTATTTGAAATATGATTCCTTTCAATTATATGAAAGGGTAGTGGAGATACATAGAATTCTATTCAATTATATAGAAATTCTCTAATAGAATGAGATCACATGATCATGTGTCAGATTGGAAAGTAACAGTAGGTACTTAGACTTATTTGCTTAAATACTTAATTTATTGCTTAATTATTACTTCATTCGTTCCTTTTTAGTTATCTTCCTAATCATTTGCACATAAATTAAAAAAATCAAAAAAAAATCAAAAAATACATTGAAAATATAAAATGAAAATTAATTAAAACTATATCGTTGGTTGATTGATAATTTAATAAGAAAAAGTAGTAAAAAATTATATTAAAAATGTAAAATGATAATTTTCTATATTAGAAAGATAAGTAATATGAAATAAAAAATTGAATTAGAAAAGAAGAATGGAGAAACGAGGCATGAGTTTGTCTGCAGAGTAGAGAGTGGGGAAATCAACGGGGGATATTACAAGTAGACGTATATATTAATTTACAACAAGATGGCATTTAGGGGAACATGATCATTAGTGCGTTTACCAGCAAGAATTTAGCCAACTCTATTGGTGTTATAATATAGCTATCATTTCCTCATAGCACGTATTAATATCACTTATTGTTGATAATGGCATACGAATTATCATTTGAAGTATAAAATGTTATATGGTCCACCCTTAGCAGATACTTGATGCATGATTGGATAGTTTCATATATAAAATCTATATAGATTCATGTATGATATTTATTTCTTATTTCATTTCTACATTATTAGCTTTATGTCTGGAAACTAATTCATTTCTTCTTCTCTTATTTAACCTATAAATATCATGTCATTGTAGTCTTTTCTGGTTGTCCGGTTCATATCTATAAAAATAATTATTACGTCGTGAGGCTTACATGCATTCTGGCTACTTGCGTATCGAAGAAGGTATCAGGTTCATATCTATGATTTTAGGGATAGAATATTAGTGAGGTTTTGTTAAGAGTTGTTGTTATGACTACGTATAAGGAAACTGTGACAATGTGCTAGTAAAAGATACGAGTGATATTTCTTGCATGATTAGTTGCCAGAATCAAAATGGAATTTCATTGCATTGCAGCTGATGGTCTGTTTCAGAATCAACAGCAAAGCCCGGAACTAACCCACCAAATCCCGACATGAAATTGATCATGTGGTTGCAACTATTAAACTACCAGTTCAATCATATCACTCCATGCACAAATTCAGCTAAAAATTATTTAATTTTTCGATATTCAACTATGGTTCTTGAAATAGAAAAAAAAAACTATGGTGCTTGAAATAATTGGCTGTGAAAAAAGTGAACTACTAAAACAACCGACCGGTTGTCAATCCAACGATCAATACCAGTAGGGACAATAAAGTAAAATGCGTAAAGTAAAGAACACACAAAATGATAACCCAGTTCGGTATAACCTAAGTCTGGGGGCAGCTTGCCCAAGGAGAACTTCCACTATCAACTTGAAGTAATTACAAGTAGGTAGGGTGTGAAACGGCCCCAATGGCTTCGGTCGATTCGAAGTGTTCGATTCGAAATAATTCGGTCCGAGTCTCGGCTCGAGAAATCAAACGGAGACACAAATATTAAAAATCAATATTAGCGAACCGGTAGAACGTTCGAAATTATTCATTTCGGTTATGACTTAGGGCCAGGTGGTCGAATTATATAGGCTTAGGCCCCACGTCCCTGATCACACGAGGCTGGGCCATGACCCATCGACTGTGCGGTTGTGCCCCATGTGCCCATAATTTCGCTCAAACCTAGTACCTCTCATTTCTCTCACCTCACTCTACACCGTTTAGAATCTCTATGCTCTCTACATTTCTGCCGAAGCCATAATTTTCTACTTCCTCGGTTGTAACCATAGAAAATATGTAAATATAGGCCTTGTTGTCGGCTGATTCGAGAGTGACAATGAGACATATCCATTTCTTTTTTGTTTTGAGTCTAGGTTGACTTTTAGGTTGACTATTGTTATTTTGGTTTGCATGTTTGATTTTCAGTTGTAATAGCTTCCGTGAAGTATATTTGTTATCATTTGTGGGTTCGATTGTTACTATTTCCATTTTCTGGTCAGATCTGAGTTTAGATCTAGGTTGACTTTTCGGTTGACTCTTATGATTTGAGTTTGCATGTTTGATTTTTATTTGTAATAGCTTCGGTTGAGTATACTTGTTATCATTTGTGGGTTCGATTGTTACTATTTCCATTTTCTGGTCAGATCTGAGTTTAGATCTAGGTTGACTTTTCGGTTGACTCTTATGATTTGAGTTTGCATGTTTGATTTTTATTTGTAATAGCTTCGGTTGAGTATACTTGTTATCATTTGTGGGTTCGATTGTTAATTTTTTTATTTTCTGTTTCGATTTGTGTTAGATCTAGGTTGACTTTTCGGTTGACTATTTTAAATCGAATAAGTTCTTCTATTTTAGGTTGCATGTTGCTTTTTGTAGTTGTAATAACATTGATTTACTGTTATGTTGTTTTGATATTTGTTTGTAATTAGGGTTTCAGTTTGGGGCAAATTATTAATTAGGGTTTCAATTTGGGAATTAGGGTTTCAATTTGGGAATTAAGGTTTCAATTTTGTAATTAGGGTTTCAATTTGGGAATTAGGGTTTCAATTAGAGAGGGGTCTAGAATTTTCAATTTGCCAGGAATTAGGGTTTCAATTAGGGTTTCAATTTGGGATTTAGGGTTTCAATTAAACAGTTTTATAATTAATTAAATAATTTTGTAATTAATTATTAATTAGGGTTTCAATTTTGTAATTCAATTAAATACTTTCCTAATTAGGGTTTCAATTTTGTAATTCAATTAAATATTTTCCTAATTAGGGTTTTAATTAGGTTAGGGTTTCAATTTTGTAATTAGGGTTTCAATTTTGTAATTCAATTAAATAATTTCCGAATTAGGGTTTCAATTTTGTAATTAGGGTTTCAATTTTGTAATTCAATTAAATAATTTCCTAATTAGGGTTTCAATTAGGGTTTCAATTTTGTAATTAGGGTTTCAATTTTGTAATTCATTTAAATAATTTTGTGATTGGCCTTTTAATTAAACTGTTTAATTTCTTGTTGAATGCGATATAGATGCTTTCGTTTGTTGAATCTTGAATAGCGCCCCCACGAATTCGGATAACCCCCCCACCAATAAATCTGATCCAAATGAGAGATACTTGTTAGGGAGCAATGAGATAGTTCTTTGATCGATTAACAAACAAGCCTGCTGGTAGCAGCATGGTTTGGGATCATTTTAAAGCTGTTGTGATGCCTGGTGGAAAAAAGAAAAATAAATGTAGCAGTAGTGGTCGACCATCGACGAAGCTAAAGAATTACTGCTTGTCGCATTTGATTGAACATTTGAAATTGGCATGCCAGTAGACACAAACTCTTTCCTAAAGAGGTTGAGAGTGTGTGGAATCGATGGTTCTAAATTTGTACAATCCCTCGACTTCACATTTACGAAGGGAGATAGTTACGTTACGAGATTTTACATTTGATTTTGCAAAGGTAAAACTCTTGGCTGCTCATATGATTCTTGCACATGAATATCCTTTCATAATAGTTGAGCATAAGGTGTTTAATGAGTTTCTGAAAGCCTACACTCCTCATTATAGAAAAATCAGTAGGTATTTGGTTAGGAAAGAATGCTTTGCTGTTTTTGAAAATGAAAGGGTTAAAATTAAAGGGACTTTTGAGTAAGATGCTAGGGTTGGGTTAACAAGCCGATTGTTGAGTGGTGGGGTTCGAGAGGATAGGATATATGGTTATTCTTGTCCACTTATGTTAATTAGGAATTGGAATCTGCTGAAGGGTTTTTATCTTTTGTTAATGTCCCTTTTGCTTGTAATGGTGTAGCGTGCTAAAAAGAAGTACATAGAGTTGCCAAATTCTATGAAATTAGTGATAAAGTTTCTTACATTCACGATTGATAATGCAAGTGCTAATGATGTTTTGTATTGATATTTAAGAAAAGATTATAACTACATTTCAAAATTTGGTATTGAATGGTAAAGCTGTTTCATGTTAGTGTTGTGCCCGTATAATGAATTTCTTTGGTTAGAGATGGGTTAAAAGAGATTGAGAAAGTGAGCGTGTGGTTAGAGAAGGTGTTAAGTTCTTGTTTGGTTGCAGCAGATTGAAATTCAAATTTAATGAACATAGGATTAACTTGCAATTGCCATCTACTAAGTTAATTGTTAGATAATAACACTAGATGGAATTCAACTTATGTGATGTTATTCTACTTGCCTATAAGTATAGGCAGTGCTTTACTAAATTTGGAGAGGATGATGAAGCCTTCTTGAGGTACTGTCCTACTGATTTTGAATGGGCACAAGTTCATGAGGTGTGTGAATTTCTTGAGGTGTTCCTGGATGTGACAAATTTGATTAGTGGCAGCAATTATCCAACTGTTAATCTGTTCTTGATTGAGTTAAGTAGGATTAAGGAATTGATAAATATTCAATTGGATAATGTTACTACCAAACATATGCAGAGTATGGCTCTAAGAATGTCACTTAAGTATGACAAATATTGGGAAGAATGTGATTTGTTGCTTTCTTTTGGTTCAATTCTGGATCCTAGGTATAAGAAGGTTATGATCAAGTTTGCTTACGAATCAATGTATCCCATAGATTATGAGGCTAGATTGAAGGCGTGTTTAAAATTTGATGATCTTTATGATCAGTATGTTGTAGTATATGGTGATGATAAAGGCAAAGCCCCTGAACCATATTCTGGATACTTGAAACAACCACCTTGTTCCACAGTTAACAAAAGAAGGTATGATGAATACAAATTGAAACTGCAAACTGATGGCATAGAAAAAAGCAGACACGGAATCCTCACGTGAGGAAGCCCCATTTTTCCTAATGTGGATAACTTTGATGTTCTTGGGCTGGTGGAAAGGGAATGAGGGGAGGTATAAAAATATTGTCCAAGATGGCTATGAGACATTTATCCATTCAATTACAAGCGTGCCTCGAGAATCCACCTTCGGTCTTTGGTGGTAGAGTGATTGATAAGAAGCGTCGATGAGTAGAACCACAGTTTGAGTCCTACCACTGTGGTGGAGATTGGATCAAGGCTGCTTATGGCATTCGATCTTCCAGAGAGGTATGTTTTTTTGTTACTTATTTTTACCTTTTCTTACTTTTTTTAACTTTTTTCTATTCAACAAGTTTGTTGACCATTTTTTTTAATAGCCAAATGATGATCCAATTGAATTGGAATATGGAGATCTGAAGTCGATGCCGATGCCAGCGGTATTTTCTCTTGTTTGGAGATTTGTTATTTGTTTTTAATTTGTTTTTTTTGTGTATTTCTATCCGTTTACAATAAACTGTTTCTTTATTGTTGTTGTAGTTTAACCACTACGCTTGCTACTCTATTGGGCATTTTCAATGACAAGGCCGCAGTAGTGGCGAGCCACCAAGAAAAGAAACACGCCAAAAATGAGAAAACTTTGATTAGGTAAAATTTGTTTAGTGACTCGCTTTACGTGACATCACGAGATGCGCCGTTTAAATACTTTGTTGTCATTTGAACTTGTGGGGTATTTGTAATTTATTGGGAATTTGTTTTCGTTTGTGGGGTATTGCGGACTTGGTTTGGTTTGTAATTATGGGGCTACATTACGGTTTTTTTAAAGCGATGATATGAAATTAATGCGTATTATTGAAAATCGTCCAGGCATGTTATTAATGAGGCGGTTCCATGTTTGCAACCATGGCGTCTTTGAGCGATTTGATCCGACCGCGATATCTTGGCATGGCGATCATGATTGCTTGCAACCATGCGTGTCGAATTTTCGATTCTTTGAAAAATACTATATTACGAGCCTAATTTAGGACTTTTTTAAACATTGGATGTTGGAGCTGTAATTAATATTTCATCATTCTTTTTTATTATGCATTTTTAATTTCAATGTCTTGTTATTTTTTAAAATGTATCTCGGACGAGCTTTTTTGAACGTTCGAAAATTCGAGGCAGTCTCTTCTACCAAAAAATTCGAATCCGAGCGAATACAAAAATTGATATTGGTCGAATCGAGCCCGAGCGAATATACTTCCCAAAACCGTTCGAGGCGAATTTAAGCGTTTAATAATTCGGTCTGTTAGAGCTCGTTCACATACAAGTAAGGACTTACACTTAAAATGTTCACATTCAGCACCTAACTTACGCTGATATAGTCTACAAGTTTAGGATCACTTACCTTTTTCTCCTAGTCGACACTCACCAAGCGTTCGACTTACACAAAATCAATGAGAGCTCTCAAGGATTGTCACAACAAAGAGTTATAACAATCGTACATTAGTTTAGAAGACTAGAGAATTCTTCTAAACACAAACACGACCTACAATAAAACACAAACTGTTTTGATCTTCAATTTGCAACAATGCTTTGCAATAAAGTATGTTCGGTCTTCACTTCTTGAAATTGACTCCAATATATAGTGTAGGTCTTCTAGGGTTTTAATCTCAATTATGGAAAGGTGTTTGATAAAAATCCGCCACCTTCATGATAAGCGAGTCATACCAAATCTAACAACTTGCCTTTTCTTATTTACTTGAATAACAAGCAATATCTTCTCAACAAAGATCTTCGATAGTTATCAAATCTTACACACACGAGGAAATAATCATGAGTCCGTTGGCAAGTGGCATCCGAACTCCCCCATAGTTTAACACTTGACCAAACACGATCCACAGGCATTGTCACCATCCGAGTCAAAGCTGGTCGTAGAAACTTCATTACAACCATGCATTAATAGGCTGGATGATGTTCTTTGGATGAATAAGGGATTGGATTAAAGGGACAAATGATCATCGATCAAAAATATTTTAATAGGTGATACTTGACTCAAATGATGTTTGTTGTATATAGAGTGTGTTTAACATATCATACGTGCTCCCTTCACAAATACTCCGTAGTAATTATATACCTAATACTCCGTATTTGGAAGGAAGAATTATTTGGAGATATGATCCCGGAATCGTGATAATTATCGATAATAAAGTAGATCCTCTATCACACAAATAATATGATATTGTAGTTTGTAACTCGATATCATAAATTTCATATAACAAATTGACTTTTATCTTCTTGTCAAAAATTAAGTTAATATTCGATACATGTGATCCGATGCCGATCGAATGCAACAACAAACATTGGCCTATGCATGAGCCAACAAGTGCTATAAACACACTTCAAACAGTAAATCTTTTTTAGGATAAAATGACTATTTTAACTTCCCTATTTGTAAGTGTAGTGGTTGGTCCGATAGACTAATGATTATCTTGAAATCTTTGTCCCAAAATTAAAGTCCAACTTCATAAACACCACAAATTCGACACTCATCAATTTTTTATTCAATCACATAGTAGAAACCCAGAAAAAAATGATGATTTCTCATTCAGTATGTTCAAATATTCAATCACTTTCTTCAGTTAACTTCATTTCGTGTGACAAAGTCCCATTTTTCCTAACAACAAAGTTTTCTAGTCTTTCCATAACCACCACATCACACCCATTAAGAACAACTATAATTCGTATGGGGGGAGGTCCAAGAACATTTCCAGGTCAGCATTTGAGGCACTTGGGAGGTCACTTTTTATTTAAAATTTTACTATTAAAAAATAAGATTTTACTCACTCCATTATCATCTACTTTTGAATTTGGATTGTTTACCTTTTTAAATTTTGAACTCTATATTGTATATATGCTATATAATATTTGGTAAAAAAATTTATGTAAGGAAGATTAATATTTTACTGCTAACATAGTCATTTTGATTCAAGTAATAGTTATTTGTGTTTATTAAGGTTATAAAGTTTGTTAATTTAGTTATTTTACTGCTAACATAGTAAAACAAGCTTGACGATCTTTTTGAAATGGAGGTATTATTATTCATTTTTCCAAAAGTTATTTTGTGTGAGTTTTATATTTTTCTTATTGAGATGATCGAATTACAGAGGTTAAAAATTTAGTACCGCTTCATCTTGAGGTCACCCTTCATCCTTGAGGTCGGGGTTTGAATCTTATTATATCATAAGGGAGGGTTGAAAATTATTATAATCTTAATTATCAAAAATATATATATATATATTTTTCTTATTTGTATGGTATTAGTTCATTGGTACGTGTGTATAAAAATCTTGGTTCCGACATTGCAGGTGGGGTATCAAAGTGGCAATGGAAAAGAATGCAAGCTAAGAAATCAAGGCAGCTCCTTAAAGCAAGATTAGCCAGAGAACGTCAAATTTATGAGATGAGGAAAAGGGCTGAGCTGAAAGCTGCTTTGTCTGAGCTCGAAAGGCCATGGGAGGTTGTTGAGAAAGCGCCTACTTTGTTCTCTGTTAAAGCCGATGAGCAGTTGAAAGTGTTGGCTGATCGGTTTCAGAAGCCTGGGGGGTTTGATATGTGGTCTGAGGAAGACGGGCCTGAATTGTTCAAGAACGATGATGGGTTGCCCTCTGCGAGGTTTTTCCCAAAAGGGGTTGTTCATAGTATTAGGCCATATGGGAAAGTTGAAGGAATTGGTGATGGGTTGGATGGTCATCATGGTTCAAGGTCGAGTCTTGATAATAAATGTAATGATGAGTTGATTGATTGGAGAGGTGTATGGAGTGAAGGAGGTAATGGCAGCAACTTAAGGGAGAAAAGATCGGATGAAATGGTGACTGATGAAAGTAATGACAATAGATTAAGAAATAACGTGTTAAAGAAAAGGAGGAACAGGAAAAGCCATTCAAATGGTTCGGAGGAGATGAATTCGAGGGAGGTGGCATTGGATGAGGGAAATGGGAGGAATTCCAGACAGGTCTATAGTAAGAGAGATTATAGGATGCAGAGCAGTTCAAATGGTTTGGAGGAAATGAGCTCGAGGTTAGTGACATTGGACGAGGGGAATGGGAGGAGGAATCCCAGACAGGTCAATAATAAGGGGGAGTATAGGATACAGAACAGTTCAAATGGTTCGAAAGAGATGAGCTTGAAGGAAGTGGCATGGGATGAGGGAAATGGGAGGAGAAATCGAAATCCGAGACATGACTATAATAAGAGAGCGTATAGGATACATAACAGTTCAAATGGTTCAAAGGAGAGGAGTTCGAAGGAAGTGGCGTGGGATGAGGGAAATGGGAGAAGGAATCCCAGACAGATCTATAATAAGAGGGAGTATGGGATGCAGAACAATTCAAATGGTTCAGACGAGATGAGTTCGAGGGAAGTGGCATCGGATGAGAAAAATGGTAGGAAGAATATCAGACAGGCCTATAATAAGAGTGAGTATAAGATGCAGAACAATTCAGAAAAACTAAAAGGATCTACCAAGGTCGAAGTGTATGATTTGAGATTAGAAAGAGATGGTAGGTATGAGTTCAGGCCAGAGATTTAAGAGATACTTCCTGAAAAAGTTGAAGATGAATATGCATCTTTGTTATTTATATCATAGAGCATCATGCTGACAGGTGCAGCTAAGTAATGTCGCCCCTCCCCCTTACGGCCTGCACCCCGCTTAGGCGAGAGGCTGTGGCATTGGAACATGTTGATCTTGAGGTTACAATTGCCTCAGGATCAGGTGCCCACTCATCCATCTTTAAACGAGGAGTATATACACACATTCTTGTATATGATATAGCTTTCTGTTAGATGTTGAATGATTTAGCAGTTACTGTCTTGAAATTCATCTCTTCTGGTATCTTAATTTTTTATTCTCGGATTAACTTTTCACGATTGTACAATAACAAAATTCCTACTATACAATTTAACATAAATATAATCAAATCAAATAGAGATAATGCATGTAAAAGAAATGTGAAAGAAGAGTTAACAAATTTATTGATATAAAATAACTTCCTCAAATTTGAGATGTTTGGGACAAGGCTTTCATGGCTTTGAAATAAGATGCACAATCTTGTCTTTTCGGAGGGATTCTTTCTCACACTTCTTACCCTTGTGCAAATTATTTAATCAGCATTGTTATATGCTAGAAACAAATGCTAATAGCAATCATGCTAGAATCATGCTAGAAACAAATGCTAATAGCAATTGCATCCTGAACTGCACAAGTTGAAATGAAATAATATGATACAATTCTCTCAGTTGGTATAGAATTTACAGCAATCGGCACGGTGAATCTGGCACCAGAGAAGCATAAGTAGAAAAGAATAATGTGTCGACTTCTATGTTACAAAAGAAAATCAGAGCAACAGTTTCTCTCTGGTGATCATCAATCACTATTGTTCCACATGAATAACGATCCGGAGACCCTAAAGAATAGCTGTACAGAGAATTTACATCACAGAACCTGTGAGCTAATAGACATGAAACATTCACCCCAACCCTCTTGGTGAGCATTGTTTATCTTCTCACTTGAGAAGTGAAATCCTTTGCGACCTTGATATACTTTGCCTGCTAGTTAAAATATTAATGTAATTCTGAAGCCGATAACGGTCTGAGTTTGTCAGAGAAAAAGGAGGATTCATAATGAGGAAAGGCGCTTCCACGAGAAGGAACGTCAGAAGATGTACTGCCTTTGTATAAGATGCTTCTGCAGTTTCAACATCTCCCATATACTCCTTCACCTGTCAAGCATACGCAAGAGACGACAGTAATTAGTTTGCTTTGTATTGCCTTCTACGACCTTGAGAAAAAATTGGAATTAATGCAGCATGCAGAAGTCAGTTTTGAAAGGAAAAACAGAGCGTCGATACATGGCAATCATTTTTTGAAGTTGATGATTTTTGAAATCAAGCTCAACTAATATATTGAGTTTCTCATTTTCTTCATGATTAAATCAGTTCCACTGATATAAACTGTGTTGTTTGAAGTTCACATATACATAGGAAACACAGGAGTTGAAGATCTAACTAGCAGTTGTCTATCTTGATCACAAGGAATAGTACATGCGATGAATTGAACTGTCTGTTTTGCGTTCATGTGCCACCTAGGAATGTAGGACATCAAATTATGTACTATTCCTGAAAGTTCTCCTCCAAACACTACCTCGAAAACCAAAAATAGAAAGTATCACCTAAAGGAGTCAGATCATAAGGAGCAAATCAGGACAGAGGCTGCTAAATATAGCACATCTTATCATATAGCGGGATCACTGCTACTACAATATTGGGAAAGAGATAGATGAACTACATTATTTTTGTCGTGCACATAAAAGTAACATATTGGATTGGAGCTCATGAGCTCATACAAGGGCTGCAGAAAAAGGTGAGAACTCTCTCACAAGCAACTAAAATGGTAATTTGAAAATCCTGGACTCAAGTTCTGGTACACAAGAAACTTGAATTTATCCCATAAGCATTTAATGTTGTAAAAACGGATACTTACTGCACCATGTTTACCCATATCAAGGGCAGCTTGATAAATAACTTCCATTGCATCTGGCATATCTCTCTTTCCTGAAATGACGGTAAGCAATCTGTCATTAGACTTGTTGTACTCCTTTTTCATTAAAAAAGGCCCTTGTCAATGCAAGGACTCAAACTCGGGCCTCGTCAGTGTGAGTAATACCTGTGGCCATTAGGTAACACTAGTGGTTTGCCATTAGCATTATTGTTCATCTATTAAAGAAGGAAAGAAGTTTTCACAATAATATGGTATACACACAAAGATATAATAAGAAGAACTGATAGCCACAAAAAGAGCTTCCTCGTCTTTGGCAGAATTTATCAATTCAGTTTAGCACTATTCAGAAGAAAAAAAAGCCAATAAATCTCACAGTAAATTCCAAACAATTGCGCTGATAACAGAGCCTAAAATGAATAATTGGCTAACAAAACATGGGAAGATGTAGTGGTGTTACCAGACTCGATGGCTTGGGCAAGTTCCTCAGCATTCTCAACTTCAAGAAGAAAAGCCCTCTCAATCTCAGAGCAGGTATCCGTTGGTCCCTGAGTGTTGCTGCTTCCAAGGGGTTCTTCAATGTCCGGACTAACTCGAGTTGAACTTCTTTCAACAGCTGATGCCACTTGAGTATGGCAAATATGAAGTGCTTGTTTCCAAACAGCAAGAGTCACAAGCTGAATTGATAATGCCTCCAAATGCCGTTTCTCCTCTGTCTTCAATCCAAGCAAAAGTATTAGGAAAGAAAATGCGCCAAGGTAAAAAAAGCAGAGAAATTATGCAACTCTGGACTTGGCAGACCCTTACAAACTCCTAATTTCTAACTAAAAGCCCACGCTCACCCCAAACTGCTGCATCTGGCACATCATAAGACAGTTTTTAATCATATTTTAAGACATTCTTTTATCATAATTTGACATTTTCATTTGGTAATTAATTTGCAAATATGGTAGTCAATAGCATGGTAAAGGTTGGGAATGTTACCTAGTCATTCTCAATTGTTTGACCTTTAATACTCAATAATTCTCAATTGTTGGAGCTTTAATGGGGATAATTTACTCTTGACTTGGAATGGGTAATAACAAACGGCATTTAATATAAATAAGATGAGATACCTTGAACTTTACTAATTCACTGATAGCACATGCACAATTTTTCAGTGATTTAATTCTTGACGTGCAGTCAGCCGATGGACGCTCTAAGGTATCTAATATATTCAATGACCCTTGAGGAGTTCTGGGAACAAATCCATGACATTTCAAGTTCCCATCAGAGTTTTCTTTATTCATGGCAGCCAAAACAACAGGCACAGTGGAAACAAATGTGGATGTATCATTAGCAGAAGGTACTGGAGAGCTTTCTGATTTAGTCAGGAAAGAGTTTGACTTAGAAGCACTTGCCGAAGAAGATGAGTCCATCAGAGGGCCAGATACCATGACATAATCTTGAATAATGAACTCCATCGAGTCCATCTCTGTTACATCAAGTATGAAGAGACACTTGTGAATATGGTAATCAATGCTTGTCAGTTTATAACAAATAAGGGAATGGACGAAGAGATTAGGCACCTCTTGAATGGCTAGTTATCAGCCTATTTTCCATGAGTGTCTGAGACTCTTTCAAGTTCCCTTCAGAAATCCGAAGATGACCTAGACTGGAGCCTCCAGCTTCTGGATACCGCGTGTCATTGCTGTACTTCAAATCAGTTTTACTTGGTATACTGAGATTTTCCTTCTCATCAGCCTTTGCTTCCAAAGGAAAGCCAATTGTAATTATGTGAGAAGAGCTTTTAAAAGGACTTCGATCAGGACCGACAGAGTCACTATCCAGACTGAATGGCAAATCTTCTTGACTACTATCTTGTGCGTTAGCCACGGGTATATGCTCTGAAATATGAAAACCATCTATTACTCTTGGGGATCTCCTATTCCTGGATAGCAATGAATATCATCAATATGGCCTCAGACAAAAGAGTAGCACCTGACCAATAAAAATATTAGATTCTGAATATTTTTTTATCATGTTTCCTTACCTCGAACTGTCATCTGGTTGCTTTTGGGACAGGAAAGGATGGCTAAAAAATTCTTCAAATGTCAAGCGCTCCACTGTGTGTACATAAAAAAGAGATTTGTATTTAGCTTCTCTTGAATCTTGACATGTGAAATATTTGTAAGATACCATATACACAGAACGTAGAGAACTGGGCTTCACATTGCTCAAAATTTCTTAATCGTATTGGGAAAAACGTTCCAATAGTTCCATTCTGTCTTCTTGATCATGTCACTTAAAAAGAAACTCTATTGAATACCTGGATTGCGCCGGAGCAGTTTTCTGCATAAGTTTATGCAGTCAGGAGTTAAATCATTAGCCTCCGGAGGGAATTGTATATCATTTGATTTGACAATGTTTTGGAGCAACTGCAAAACAAACAGAAAGAAAACTGTGTAAAAATGAAAAGTAAATAAAAATTGCAATTGATGTCAAAAAGTCATAGAAGCCACTTTGCTGCTCCAAGAAAGGTGAAAGCATACCTGTAGTTGATTATTTCCAGTAAATGGTGTTCTGCCGCATACAAGCTGGAAAAGAATAGCACCAACACTCCAGAGATCTGCCTGCATTCTCATCATAGAATTAACAAAGAGTTTACGAAGTGGTTAATGGCTTGCTTCTTAAACAGGTTTTTCTCACCTTTGCATCATACTTCTGCTGCTGCATTATTTCAGGTGCCATGTATAAAGGTGAACCACATAAGGTTTCTGCAAGCCCTAAAGGATGTAGAGACCTGGAGAAATAAATTGTAAATGTATGCACTATGCTCCAAGATGTTTAAATTCAAAATATTTAAAAAAAAAAAATACTCCCTCCATTTAATTTAACTTGGGTGGATTTTGAAACAAGACAAATAGTCTTAAATACCTTTTGAAGCAATAATTCATTATATAGCAATAATTCATCATACGCACTTTTGAAGCAATAATTCATTATATAACTTTTGAGTTTTTTTTTTTTAATATTCAAACCATTAGATATTACACATCAAGCACTTATATTAAAAGTTTTTGAATATGCAAATAAAGCATTTGAATAAAATTAACTAATTGAGTTATTTTAATTGATTAGTCAATTGACACATTAACAGAGAAGAGAAGACCTAGGACTGGTTTTAAGAAAGCTTAATCATGAGATACGAAATTATTAGACCGGAGAAGGTTTTACTAAGCAGGAAAAACAACAAATCTATGACCGAGAACACATTGGATAAAAACGATACAAATGCCTTTCATGTATCAAGAATAGGTAATTACTAGTTAGAGTAAAATGAGAAAATATAAATAAACCTTGCAAATCCAAAATCAGCAATCTTCAAGGTGGCTCTGTCATCATTTCGCGATAGTAGAAGATTCTGTCTCATAAATGAGATGTGCAAGATAGAAGGTTAACAAGACATATCATGTTAAAAACAAAACACATAATTACTATTCAATGTTCCAATAATTAGTTCATGAAGTTTCAAGAACAAGATATGACAGAAGCATACCTGCGGCTTCAGGTCTCGGTGTATCAGGTTGTTGTCACGCAGAATCTTGAGACCCGATGCTGTAACAGGAACGAAATAAAAATCATTGTCCGACGAGCACTATAACATCAGGAACTAGGAATAATAAGGGACAAAATTCTCTTAAATACCTAGGTGCTGCATAAAGTGCTTTGCAGTAGCTTCAGGGATTCTTCCTTGACGCTTTTGCAAATACATAGAAAGATCACCACCTCTGCAGTGCTCCAAAATTATGTATATCTTTCCAGATTCCTGATCCCGTGCATTAGATTACAAGATGAAAAGAAGATATCAGCAGCATGATAGGGTTAAAGAGATCAATATCCTCGTATAGAATCTTGGAATCGTATCACTATCTGCAGAGCAAGAAAGAAGTACAAAATGGATATATCCCCATGTATGGAGAGCAGAGACTGCTGTCCTTACCCATCACAAATAGGTAGGTGGACTACTTTAGCAAATACTGTCTCAACAGAAGAAACTAGAAATCAAAAGAAACTAAATTACCCTAAAAAGTTCTCCAGCTAATCAAATGTGTTAACTTATAAAAGCTAGCCTTCCCTTTTCGTGGTTAACAGAAAATGCAAACAATAAATTTAGACTTAAAAACAATAACCTTATCTGTGTGACTATTAATCAGCAGAAAGAAGGAGAAAATATGGAAACGAATAACTAACTACACTCAACAGTGTAACTACGCAAAAAAAAAACAAAAATTGAGCAATGGCTGCTTCAATCTTCGTTTCAATCTTCGAATTAGTAACTACACTCAACAGTGTAACTTCGCAAATGACAAATAATTCGAGCAATGGCTGCTTCAATCTTCATTTGATCTGCTAGCTCACCCTTATCTACTACACAAAAAATAATTTCTAAAACAAACCAACACCAAAAAACGTGAACTTTCTCGTTCTACAAATCTGTTGAACACAACAATTCTTTTTAAACATAATGGTGAGGTTTGAACCCTTCACATCTACCTCTTGAGTACCTAAATGCACTCTTTTGCTATAGAACAAATCAACTTCAATTGGAAAACTTACTTCCAGCGCAAATTTACCACCCTGACCTCCTCCCTCCGTCACAAAAAAGAACCAATGACATTGCATTTATATTGATTAAGTCCTCATCGAATTCTATATTCATCCATCAAAGACAAGAAATTAAGACATTACTAAATTGAGAACGGATGGTTTGTTACACATGATTAAGATTACAACAAGTGAACTGTTCATAATTATTCTACTAAATTACTGCTACAAGGAATGGACAAAACATAATCAAACCAAAAGAACAAAATACACAACACAAAATAAGTGTACAGATATCGATTAACATACAAACCTCAATCATTCCGTGCAATCGAATGATGTTAGGATGATCAACCTTCTTGAGAATAACGATTTCGGATTTAAGGCTTTCCTGAAGCTTAGAGTTCAACCTTGATATAATGATCTCCTTGATAGCAACCTCAGTGCCATCAACACGATGCCTAGCGTGCCACACCGTCGAAAATGACCCTGCCCCAATCTGTCTTCCCACCACATAGTCCCCAACAACAAACCTCCCCCCTCCCCCTCCTAACTGTGACATAATTCCCTCAAATTAATTAAAAATTAGTTTTTTCTCTTCTAAAACTATTCAGGAATCCTAACTACAACTTCTACTATATTGGGTATTGAAAAAATATTTGTTGGGTACTTAATTCAAATGCACAAAAAGGGGAAAATCAAAGGAAAATTATAAAAAATGGTAAAGTGTGAGCTTTTTTTATCTTCTAAAATTGAATTGCAAAACCCTAACTAGAATTTTTAAACTACTGGTTATTAAATTTTTTTAGTCTTATTAGATGAAAAAAAATATTATTTTTTTGGTACTTAATTAAAATGCCCACAAAGGGAAAATCAAAGTAAAACTATAAAAAAAAAAAGGGAAAAATTTTGAGCTTTTTTTTACTATAATTGATTTTTTTATATTTTAAAATTGAATTGCAAAATATTGACTAGAACTTTTACTCTACTTTATATTAAAGTTGTTGAGTCTTTGATGGAAAAATTATTTGTTGGATAATTAATAAAAATGCTCAAAAAAGAAAAATCAAAGTAAGACTAGAAAAAATAAAAAAGAAGTTAGCTTTTTTCACTTTGATTTGCAAAATTGAACTTAACTAGAGCTTTTAATCTACTTTGTATTAAAGTTTTTGAGAGTTGGATTAAAAAATTATTTGTTGGGTAATTAATTAAAATGATGAGAAAGGGAAAATCAAAGTAAGAGTTGAAAAATAGATAAAGGTTTGGTTCTTTTTTGGGGGATAAACAGAGATAGTCAGAGTGTAGGGATAAGGGGGAGGATTATTATTATTAATGGAAGTGTTAATCATACTCTATCATTAATTGGATCACTTTAGAGTAGGGGATGATGTAGAGTTTATTTAGTGATAAATAATTAGAGGAATTTTGTTTTAGTTAACATTATAATAATTTTGAATTTTCATATATTGAAATTTAAATTATTGACTTCAAGAATTAAAGATGTTAGAGCACATACGTCTCTCCAATCAAAGTGCTTGTTTGAATCTTGAGTGAAAAGCAATATTTATTTTCTTCTTAATAATTAATTAGCTAGAGAGTGCTCAGGCTACCATTTATTTGAAATAATATTGGCTTAATTCCATATGATCTCCAACCATTGATAACACATTAATTTCTCCCATGACCTACTGAATTTTTAGATTTGTTCTACGAATTAATTTTTTTGTTTCCAATTTGCTCCTTATATCCACTTTCCGTGTCAAATTTTAACAGATTTCAAGTTCTCAATGTTAGAAATATGGGGTTTTTTAATTAATGTCGAATTTGAACAGTCGATTGAACAATGGATTAAGCTACGTTTAAGTTTAGGACCGTATATACGTTCGATTATGTAGTAATGTTCGTATTAGGATACTTGAGATAATATTGGGGGTTATGATGGCTTACTAGGGTCCGCTCATGATCAATGTACTAATATATAATGCTCGATTAACATTATTTAGTACATGACCTTTGTCAATCGAGCCGAAGAGGTCACACACTTTTAACAAAGCAGTCGTAATTTAATTACTATAGCTTTTAGGGGTTTAAGAGAAATAGGCCCATGTATAGGGACTTTGGGAGCCAAATTTGGTGTTGGAAATAGCCCCATAGTGGGCTATAAGAAGAATAAAGGGATAGGGTTCGAAATTTTCTGTTAAAAGAATGCATTTATTGAATATTACATTTACTTGCTTTTTGTGAAAATTCTAGAACCTTCCCCATTCTTTGGTAAAACATGTAGAAATTTTATGTTTGTTGTACCTTATGCGTGTTAATTTTTTGGACATTAATTGGGTAGAAATGTAAAACTGGCGCCCATGCGCCTTGGCCCATTAGACCCTTTAAACAAAAAAACATTTGGACCGTTGGATTGATTTCTTCCTACCTATTGATAAACACTAAAAGGGTGTACGATCAAGCATTCAAAGCTCATAAATGTGCATGTCTTAACTGTTCCATTAACAAATGCAAAAAATAGCTCCAATTGTACCGCACACAATAAATGCTCATACTATTTGTTCATCAATGTTTTTTCCTGTTACATCATATATGTGTAGGGCTGTGATTTTTTTTGGTTTATATTGTTTTGATGTTCTTCCATTGATTTATTTGTTGTATGTTGCTTATAGGTTCTAGGTTTTGTTGTCTAGCCTGATGGTCTTTTTATGCTCTTGGCTTTCAGTAGTTGAGTGGTGAAGTTTAAGCATATTCTAAAGGTTCTAAATAAGTCTATTGGAGCCGTCATCGACCCAGCTATGATAGCATAATAATATGAAGTTTAGCATATTCTGATTTTATTTACCTTCCTTTTCTTATATTGTTTTGCTTTCTTTTTCTATATTGGAGGTTTCAACTTAACCCTCTTAGATATAAATTTTGTGTTCATCAGGTTGTTCTTCATGATAATGAAAATAAGTACTCATTAGCTTTTTCTTTTTGATCTATGTGTTTCTGTTTGGCTTTCAGAATGTTATGTGAAGAGAAGAAATAGATTCAAAGTTTTAAGATATTGTGTTATGTTATTTTTTACTTTTGGTTAGTATCTTTCAAATAGAAGTTTACTTGTTTATTAATTATATTGTAATTGATCTTTAAATAATTGTCTAGATGTCTAAAATGTTAGGTATGATAACTTGTATTGTGCAAAAAGTGTTTGTTTTTTTACAGATTGTATCTATTTAATTGTGGATAGGAACTTCAACTACTTTTGGGTTCGGTGCATCAAGCTTATTTGCATAAGTAACTTATTTTCAATTGGGTTTAGAGTGGATTTGTGAATTATCTTCTTGTGCTGCATGCTTCAATTATCTTGTTGCGGAAGGATATCCTAATCCGAAGAACACATGCATAAGGCAGAATTTAACATCCGCTGTCATACACACGGAACAAAAGCAGCTAATAAAGTACATAATAACGCAACGGGCGGGGCATCTACCATCCATATTCCCCGATAAACTCGCCTTAGCAACAACATGACCACTCATAAACAGGAGACGTCGCTGGGACTCACAAAAAATAGAGAGAGCTATAGGGAGGGAAATACGAGTAACCGCATGTGCATGTCTTACGTCAATGCATTGATGTCTAGGCTACAGTGCCGATTTCAAAATATAACGGTAAGCTATGATGAGGCACAATTGATTAAATTCGACAAGAGTGTTACTGGAAATAACATGACATGCTTGATGAACTAACCCCATCATACCAAAGCTTGAAGTACCGAATAATGATACGTCATTTCCGGAGAAAAAGCTCATAATAGCCGAATATGAGCCATCTTATAAGGAGGAAATAGTCGGCGTGAAGTAACAAGTTCCACCTAACATAGTAAACAAAATATGATTAAAACAACAATCGAGGTATAGCTATCATCCTAAAATTACAGATTGGATTAACTTACTTTTGATTGTCATCTAATTTACTTGATATTTGATGTTTTACAAATTTGATTTTTTTATTGATTTCTCATAACCTATTTATACACTCCATGAGTCTACCATATAGTTATCTATACAATAAATGATGATCCAGGCTAAACAAAATAATTAAAATAAACCTTATGTTATCCGGATTAAAACCGTAAATCGAAATTGGACTTGAGACGGTTCGAAACCCATTTCATTTTCCCCTCCTTTTTCTTCATCCTATAATAATAATATCAAATCAAATCCCATTTTAATTGTCCACTTTCTCCCAAAAAACCCCTCAAATTCACCCATCTTTGTCCCAAATATTTGTCCACTTTCAATAATAATATTCCTCCTTTTTGCAATAATGGATTGGAGCAATGTTACAGCAGATGATCTAATCGAAGCTTTAAGGGAGGTTGATTGGTCATCTCCGCCACGTCCTCTTAATGAATTCTTCTCAAGATTTACTCTTCCTAGATCTTTTTCCAAATGGACTAGTCGACTCAAATGCAATCTTTATTAGTAAGATTTTTTTTTTAATTGTATCGAATTCATTGATTATATATTTGAATTGGGTTTTATATGTGTAATTTTATTAGTAAGATTTTTATTTTTATTTTATTTTGTTGCTGTATCGAGTTGATTGATTATATTGGGTAGCTTTGAATTGGGTTTTATATGTGTAATTTTATTAGTAAGATTTTTTTTTTCCAATTTTTTATTGTATCGAATTGATTGTGTATTGGGTAGATTCGAATTGGGTTTTATATGTGTAATTTTATTAGTGAGATTTTTTTTTTAATCTTTATTGCGTCAAATTTTTTTATCGTATCGAATTGATTGATTATATTGGGTAGATTTGAATTGGGTTTTATATGTGCAATCTTTAGTAGTAAGAATTTCTTATTGTATGAAATGGATTGTCTATATTGGATAAGTTTATTTTTTAATTGGGTTTTTTTGCTACCAATTGTCGTTTGATCGATGAAATATGCACATACGAATATTATCTTATTGATTTGTTTTTGAACTTTATATATGTTTATAACAAAGGATGGCCATTTTTTATGTAAATCTAATATTAACATGATAATGGTGATTTTAATCGAAGTTATGTGGGTAAATTAATGCTACAAAATTTGTTAAGTTTGACCATTGGGAATTGAATTGGACGATCTTTTTGAAATGGAGGGAGTATAAATGTCTAGCATGTTGTACGGTGAATAGCATGAATTGAATGAAGTGTTTATTGTGTTCTTGAGAGTTTTAAGTGGAAGTATATAGTTTAATTGACTTATCTTTTGCTTGTGTACTTTTGCAGCTACAGGACTAATTATTTTATGATGATTATCGTTGTTCTTGGTAAGGAGATTGTTCCCTGTTTATTAGTGTAATACAGTTGACAATTAATGAATTTATGTTCACGAGTTCTGGAATCTGGATTTTCAGGATTAGGATTTCTAAGGAATCCATTGGCTATTGTTGCTGCGCTGTTTACAGCATTAACCATAGCTTTTCTGAATGATAGGTATGTGAATATCTTAGGCAAGCATGAATTTCATACCTTCGTTCTACTCAATTTGTATTATGATTGGCTTCATATTATCAGACTTCGTTTTGGCCAATTCAAAGAACAGCTTTTCCGTTATCACAGTATTGCCGACAAGTATCCAACTCCTCATATTATCATTTAGCGTAGCCTCTTCGTAAGTAATATCGCTAAGACAAGTTGACGTTGATCGCATCTATGTAGTTTCTGCATCCTGAATGATTACTTCCAATATCCATTTGATTTGTTGATATATGCCTTTTCATTTTATTGAAAATGGATATCAACTCAATTGTTGAGGAATTGTATCTGGGAATAGGCTATAGGTGCCTCTATACTATCCCACTCCCCTACCCCACTTAGGCTGAATTGAGCCTCTTCAAAGCCGACGGGACATGTTGATGTTTCTTTTCACAAGTGATAAAATTTAGAAACAGTATCTATCCAGTTACATTTTACCATCAAGCGGGCGGGGTTTTTGTAGAACATGTACATGGTTCACCTAAGTTTATTAAAGCCTTCCCCATTATCTGAAAATAGATTTTAGTTACTGATTATCTGAAAATAGATTTGGTGTTACTTTTATAGCTTTGCAGGTACTTTTAGTGAAAAAGCTACAAGAACAATGAGGAAGATTTCCCCACACCTTGCTGCAAAAATGAGGCCTCCCCTTACGTAAGTTGTAGTTGATATAAAGCTCTGGCGCTGTGGTGTTTTCAGAATTGTAGTCCTGAGTTCTTTTGATCTTTTTTGTCTCTAGACCTGTAATACGAGGGCGTCCATCATCTAAAAGAGCAATTTTTATATGTGGGAAGCCTCGTTGGCTGTTTGTCTTGATCTTCTCTACTGGTAAAGATTTCCTGAGAGACAATGTTTTGAGTTTTCATACATTTGCTATATCATTTTGTGATATCAATTTAGTTTTTCTTTTGTTATTTCACCAGTGAGCTTCTTTCTTTGGTTTGTTTCATGCGGTTTATTGACCGTCTCGTGGGCTTTTCTCTTTGGGCTTCTTGGTGAGTCTCAACTTGTTGTCACCCTGTGTCAGTTTGTTTTTCCATTTTTCTTTTTCATCTTTCAGCCACTCTTATCCATGCCAGTTTCAGAACACCCAACCTAAAAGCTCGACTTAATACATTCCGTGAGGAATTTCGGGCAGTGTGGCGCAATTACAGTGACCTGTAGTTTGTAGGAAGTCTGTGGCATGCTAGGTTGCTGTTCCTGAAGATTTTCGGTAATTGCCCCATTGTCCTTAAAGCCTCTGCAGAAGCACTTGTATTCTTGCTTGTCATTGTTTTGATCACTAAGTCCACTGCACCAAACTTTTGGAAGTGATTGGAGTACTGAAATGTTCTTTTGTTTCTTGAAATTATACATTGAAGTTGATGGTTTGAAGCTTCACTTGTTTGTATGTGGCATTATGGGTTTGTGTACTTTTTCCTGCTCCATTATAATTGATAATTGTGTGGAAGTATCTGTGCTTTAAAGCTGGAGGTTCTTTTTTACAAGGTTGTCGCTCTATGTCCATTTAAAAGTTATCGCTTCATCGTGCAGGAACCTTCTGTTGGTTGTGAAGATGGTGCATCTTATCTCCTGAAAAGAACTTCTGCCTTAGCTACTGATCCTCGATGAAGAGGCTGTAAATTGTCTACAAATTGTTAAACATATTACTTGCGTTCAATTTTTCTTAAAGCTTTATAGTTCAGTATATTGTCGCCTTGCACACTTATCTGAATGTCAATAACAGTGTTTCTGTTCAGTCCTACCTAATCCACGAGGTTGATTTGATATGGAATAGTAATACTATCTGCAATTTTTCTTGGTGGCTAATCAAAAATGTGAAACCGTCGCACTAATCTGCCCTCGATCCATATGATTTCGCTGAGTGAGCTAATCGCGCTGGGATGACTCGAATTTGGCCGCGAACGGTAATCTCTTTAAAAACCATTTCAACGCGAGATTCTCAAGCATCATGCTGATTCGAACTCCACATCGTATTTAAAACAGCAGTGTGATTGACATTTCAAGAATCTGTTTTTACTGGGCTAAGATGTCTGGGACAGCTTTGTGGCTAATCAAGTGACTACTTGTGGATGGGACATAATAAGCTACCTCTCCTGTAGTCCCTGTACTTCCTCACCGCATCTCCTTGTAGGATCTGTAAGAGTATGGGAGACAAAGATGACACATCGCAGCTAAAATCTATTTTCATATAATCGAGATGACTAATAAATTTAGGCGAACCATGTACATTTTCTTCCAATGTCTCGCCCGCTTGATAGTAGAATGTAACTCGATAAAATTGATAGAGTATGACAACTTATTTGACACAGTGCTTTTTTAATATATTTAATATCCAACTCTACTTTATTTATATGACCAGAATCCAACTCCAAACATTTAACGCATAATGGACCTCATCTAAAGGACCACGTATTGCACATTCGACCAACAATCCAATTTATTTTAAACAACAGTTTTCTTGTTGAAATTTTAACCATAAATAATTTTTTAATTGATTATAAACAAAGAATAAAATATAATTTATTATTTAAGTTTGGATTTGAAAATCGAATAAGAAATTTAAATAAAGTGGATGAAGTATTGCAACTTTTTAGAGATTTTTAATAGTTCTAGATTATGTGGTAATTGATACTTAACATTTAAAGAAGCAATATATATTGATTAAAATATATAAATGCAATAGATCGAAAGGCAAGAGAGACAAAAATTCAAAGAAAAAGCTACTAATCTTTGATGCCGACTATTCTTAGAAACAACCTACTTTGATTGTTTGAAACCTCATCCCATATTATTTCAAGCAACCCGCGTCAAAAGTAACCGAAATATATGATTTAAATATCGCTCTATAATCTCAGAGGTTACCGAATAAATCTTGTTATTTTGATCCGTGAAATAAATACGCACTAATACAAAACTAAAAGAATAAATAATATTATCTTCTAAATTAATAAATTATTATATAAATATTTATGCAAATGGTAGGTTCGTTAAGCATACCCCTTTACTGTATGGATGTTACTTTTGTTCACGCTAGTTCGGCTTTCAAACCAATATCATCAACAAGTCTTTTCCAAATCTAGCAATTCCACCGGTTTAATGGTATTTCCAAACCATTACTCTACGCTAAAAACTAAACAAAGACAACATGAAAGGAACCATAAATTGATGAAAAATTGCACAAGAGTTTACTTGGTATTTTTTTACGAAATAAATTCGCGACGCTCGATCATACACGATTCATTAACGCTCACCATTCGATCACACATTTTCTAAACGACTCATTCCAAACATGTCCCTATTTAGTTTATCCCAAAATAAACTTAAATATTTTGATTGAATTTAATCAATCGCACACTTTTTCAAATACGCGCGATCTAATACATCATTCTAATAACGCTTGAAATATATATGATCGAACGCTATGAACCTCTTTTTTATTACCAACTAGTAGACATGGCAGATGAGCATGAGCAATATGAAACCATAATTTTGTTGAAATGCTCAACATTCAATTTCAAAAAACCTTCATTAATAAGGAAAGTGATGACATAAAATTGATATTGATGGTAGTATTAATCCCCGTCTCCGTCTCCACTTGATACCTAAATTTCCACGATTGGTGCTAAATGCCACGCTGATACGCTTCAACGAAGCGCCTCGCATCTACTCCATCACTACGCGTATGTTTATCCGAGGATGCTGGGCCAGACGCGGCCCACAGTAGTTTTACCCCATACATTACCGCTTCAAAGATAGCCGCTGCAGAACCCCGCAACACCGGGCATTTATTCTCTGATTCAAAGAATACCATTACGTCAAGGGCGATCAACTCCACGCCGATGCCAAGCAGCGCGCACCGCAGCGCTTGTAATCTCGACGCCCGCCGGCGCTCGCACGACGGCGGTTAAATGATAGCTGATACAAGAAAGTCGTACATCCTTGTGCCCCGTCGTTTCACAACTTACTCGCATTACTTTTAGTTGAATTTATAGGCTCACATACTCAGCAGGCCGGTCGTGTGCACGGGGCCGCACCATTTTAGGGCCCCACATGCCATCAATCCACTAAAAAATTTGCTCATTGAATGGTTCAAACTTCATATGTTCAAATATCAATTATGGATATTTTTAATGAATGTTCAAATAATGTATCAACGTGAACTCAGCTTTTTAAATTCAGCTTTTACTTAATTTTGCATGTAAAAAAAATTATTAATAAATTTAATAAAGATGCCTAATTTGTCTCTCTCTACAATGTGGCCCTCATATTCAGGAAGACGACTGATGAGAGGAAAGTAACCGTATGCAACGCTGTGAGAAAGATTTTATTATTTATAATATATGCGCACCAATACAATAAAATCCCTTCTAAAACCCTTCTGGTGCATGTTAAGCATTTATCAAATCGACGTCACCATCAATCTATCGTTTTCATGAGATTTTTGTTGTATTTTTAGGTCAGGAGGTTGTGTTTTAATTGGCTGAGGCAGTATTTATGCGCTTGTGACTTTCTTCATCGGCTTGGCTCACGATCAAAGCGATCAATGATCCTGCACTAAGCACTATTTAATTGGCTGGCGTAGCACGCGACCGGCCGACATCAATAAAAATACAAAATAATAATATTACTTTTGCCGACTTGGTTTTTCAAGAATGCATAGCCGCGGGTTTGCTTTCGTGGTTTCCAAGAATGAGGCTTTGGTCTACGTTGATACGCCAACGCAGGGCGCCTCGCACCCGCTACCCATCATCAATGCGGACAAGTATCCGAGACGCTGCATTTTGGGCCCCAGCCTAATTCCCATACACAACGCCCAACATACCTGCGCAAATCACGCGAACACTGCCATTACCTAATTCCCTGATTCAAGAATACCATTGCCGCTGCGATCGAACTCCACGCCGACATGCTAAGCGCACCGCAAAGGTTTATCCTATTTCCATATGGATTCGTTTTTTATTGGACCTCCATTTTGAGCGCGATTGTCAAGGAAATTTCATTTTTATTCTGGTTTTCTCAACCAATTTATTATTTTAATCTCGTAAATTTAAGGAACCTTATTTTAATGCCACATCATTATATGTGGTGTATAATTAGGTTTTTTTTATAGTTAACATGTATATAACAACAGTTTATACATAATACAAACTAGCCTATATGGCTAAAAGATACTCCAACAAATGTGAGCTTCATATTATAAAAAAACTTAAACTCCAAGGCTAGTAGTAACATCCGAGATTTAGGAAGAATCCTCCATGAAAGATGTAATCTTCCTGTGAATCCAAAAACTCCAAACAACACTCATAACACCAAATATTAATTCATATTTAATATCAACTTGCGTCCCGGAAAAGATATAAACTAGAAACATAAAATGATGGATTTGAAAAAGAGTACATTAATAATGGATATGTGATTTCTACACGAAAGGTAAGAGAGATCAAGGTTCTCTTAGTCAATGAAATCGATCAGAGCAAGTATTAGGTAGTCTAACGGAAGTAGAATTTTGATACGAGCGTACAGGTAGCAAGCTTCAAGGCTCTCTCTTTACCAATATCGATTAATAGGTTTTTTTTTCAAAGTCGATAATAAATCGACTAGATAAGGAATTCTTAAAAAATAGTTTAATAATAAGAAAATCCATCAAAATTCTTATTTCTAGATTATATGAACTAATGACACAAGAGGAATTATAATAAGAATTAATATTAGGATTAATATAAGAAGAATAGTAAATGTTACCAATTTTAATGGCACTTTTGATTGTCACTCTTAGAGTTGATCAGGCTCAAGCTTCCAGCCTCCTCCATTTCCGCTGCGGTACTAGATCTCAATTCTATCCCAGCTTAAACGTACTATCCGCTATCTGATGCTCACTCATGTCAATATCCCCATAAATTCTTGATTTTGCTAAATGGATTCGATTTGAAGTAGTGAAGGAACCGTCTTTCAGAGTGATCTTGGTAGAGAATTTCTCAGATAGAGCAACAACTTTAATGTCTTCTGGAGTTGAATTTTCAATGCCTCCATGCTTGACTTTTGGTGAATTGTTTATCTATTTTCTCAAGCAATGGAAAGACCAGTATTTAACTCCATGACGTTTTTTGAGCAAGTTCTCTTCACGCTTAGTCTTCCAGTTCTCCACCATCTGATTACTCCTTTTCCGTCTTCCTTCATCGATACCCACTGCCAACTTGTACCTCTGCCACCTCACTTTTTGTTTGAGTTCTACGGTGCTATTTCTGTTGTGAAGAGGTGACTCTTGAGTTGTCTTAATTTTTCCCAATCCATTACAAACCTCCTTATCGATGACATTATGAACATTCGAGACTCGCTGTATAACAAATTTGATCCTTGATTCAATTGTCGGGTTCGATGACCCGCAGTCAACGCCACCATCGCCGCCACTATCTCTATCATTATCACCTCGCTCACAACAAATTTTTCCCTTCCGCTCTTCCGAATCTTGATCATGTTATATCTTTTCGTTGTCTACTATTGCATCCATTTTCACCTTGTACCTGCTCCGGCGAATGTTATTTCTCGGGCCGACCTTGTATATTAATGCTCACTCCTTTGATTTATCATAAACGACTTCCGCTTAACGGCGAATTGTTCCCTTTAACTTGCTTCGAAGTCCGTAGGCGATGAATAGAGTCAGTCCATGGCGGCTCGATGGAAAACTTTGATTTGGGGTGATAATGAATGGGTTAGATGGTGGTCAAGTAGCATTTTGGGGTTTGGCGGATAAGAAGAATCATGGGTTACGAATGTGACATAGAATGAAAATAAACGTGTGAAAATTGAGGTGGTGAAAATTCCTTTTCTTAGTTAGAAATTTTTCCTCTAGGCAAACAACTAAGGGTGAAAATTCAGAGGAAACTAAAGGGATATGGAGTTTTTTAATTAAGTTTTAATTTAATACTAAACTTAACTCTGTTCTAATAATTAATTTCAGAATTAAAATGTAACCATTAATTGCTAACTTCATTCTGTTTTGATTTGAACCCCTAATAATTACTGCTTTTCTGTTTTGCTTATTTTCAAATCATTGTTATTCCCTTTTTCCTACCTTTTCATTAGCAAAATTGAAATCAAAATAAAATTCTTCAAATTATATTATTTTTGAAACCCAAAATAACAAACATTAATAAAAATGTAAAAAAGAAGATAATGAGAAACAAAATTATATGTCAAAGTACCAATACAAAATTAATAAATACCAATGAGAGAAAAAAATCAATATAATAATTACAAAATGATTATTGTTACAAAATAGTTATTGTTACAAAAATATTTTTACCAAAATATTTACAATAACAATTTTACCAAAATGTTTACAAAATGGTTATTGTTATAAAAAGGCAAAGTATTAAAAAAATAACGTCTCAAATGCAAACCATAAACTTAATAACCAAATTTTAAAATAGTTGTATAAAGATTCACATGTTTACCAAAACAATATCAAAATGGTTATCATATACAAATATCAATAAAAATTTAAACTATAAATTATCAACCAAATAAATATTAAATTGGTTGTATAAACATTCACATGTTCACCAAAATACTATCAAAATGATTATCGTATAAAAAAATATCAACAAAATCTAAAATATAAATTAACAATCAAATAAATATCAAAATGGTTGTTGCAGCATTCACATGTTTACCAAAACAGTATCAAAATGGTTATCATGTAAAGAAAGTCATCAAAATTTAAAATATAAAATGATAACCAAAAAATATTAAACTGGTTGCATCAACCTTTATATATTTACTAGAACAATTAAAAATATAAGAAACTTACAAAATACAAAATAACTTTAATTAACTCGATATAAAATAATATGATTAAAAATTGTGATAATCAACTTATTAAAAAATTATTTTAAATGCATTTAAAATAAAAGAATGAAAATCAACAAAAAATATTTTAGACGATGAAATTGGGAAGAATAAAAAAATTAAATGAATCAAAATATAAAATATAAGAAAAACACTTATGGAAGACAGCGGTATCAGAAAACAAGTACGGGCAACAAACATTCATTAACTTCATTAAAAGTTAAAAGAAAGAGGAAAAACATGTCAATTAAGTCCTAAATCAGAGCATCAAACTGCCTCCTGTGTTGGATCCCTAAAATCCGAAAGCGCTGCTTGAGAAAAATGGGCATATCTTGGATTTGATTTTTTTAAAACTCAAACATAAACGACTCAAAAATCGCCTTATTTTAAAATGATGTAGGATGAAAAGTCATTTATGCAATTTAATCTAACGACGCAGATCGTCAAGCACCATACTTAAGATATTCCTTAAATACCTGGGCACGACTCTCTCTCTCATCACGAAGACCATGATTGACATCCGCACCATTCATCGCCAACCCGAGGATTTGACGCCGACTGAAAGCATGCCAAAAAGCAGGCCATGACGCATCTAGTTCGATGTTTTGCGACTCTAAGCATTTGTTTCAAAGCAGAATAAACTCCTCAGAATCGAAAATAAATAGGAAAAAAAATGGTGATGGGAAATGTCAACAGTAAACATATAGATATTTCCAATATAATATCTCCCATCATAATCATATAGATATTTCCAATATAATCTTCTCTTTCTTCCAATTGTGTCATCACGGTTAACACTTAATGAGGCCGTAGGGGTGATGGATACCTACATATTACAACTAATAACTAAGAACATGTATAATTATACAGAACCCAAAGTGAAAACATAGATACCAAGTACTACCTCCGGTTACTTATAATAAAAGACTATTTATATATCTAAGTATTAGAGGACTATTTGCAAAACTACAAGAAAACTACTGCAGCACTGTAAACATGAACAATAAAGCTTTTGTGGGAGTTAATTTCAAGTTTCAACATCTTATATGGCAAAATAATTAATGCAAGCCGTCCCATAGAAACAAATTCAATAAACTCATACCCTCTCAATCTCAATTTATTTAATTATGTATGTGAAAAGATTTTATTATGACTCGATTAATATTACTAATATACCATAAAAAGTTAATTTATCAAAAATACCTTTAATTAATTATGAAAATAAAAAAGTACTTTATTAAGGATAAACAAAGACAAAATAAAATCGTGACTGAATCTCTAGTACGATCAAATTTAAAGAGAAATTTTAAGATACGAACAAGAAATCAAACGAAAAGAAGAATATCAGTATATATTTGTACAAAAGTTACTAACCATATTATATCTCTTTAATTAAAAGAAATAGTTCTCTAGAAACAAAAGTAAAATCATATACTCCATTCAATCTTTTAATATTTATCGCTTAACCACTTTTT
This sequence comes from Lithospermum erythrorhizon, assembly GCA_019722365.1. Classification (NCBI taxonomy): domain Eukaryota; kingdom Viridiplantae; phylum Streptophyta; class Magnoliopsida; order Boraginales; family Boraginaceae; genus Lithospermum; species Lithospermum erythrorhizon. The sequence goes on from JADFUC010001357.1 coordinate 495,628, forward strand.
ATTTTATCTTATTATTTATCTCATAACTGCTTTTATATCATATTTTGTCAAATATATCTTAAATTAATAAAACCAAATATATTTCCTATAAATACATTTTTCATAAAGTTTCAATTTTGAGTATTAATCAAGCATAAAATTATCAACTATTCACTATCTTAAAAACAAAGAAACAACATGTCGACAAACATTACGACGTGAGTGAGTACATAGTAAAATGTCAAGCCTCGCTTAAGAAGGATTTTCCTTGACAATGCATTTAGTGCCTTTCGTGCCACTTTCAGGTCGAGGAGTAAACGATGGCTTAATCGAATCGCTTTGGTTTCCCGAGTTTATTCCGGCCCAGCGATAACCTAGCCCGTGCCTGAGATTTCGATTTAATTTATGCGCAATTCCCCGACATTGCGACACACATGTCATTTCATATGCTTGTCAAATAGTGTCTCATATTATGTAAAGAGTGAGTATTAAATATAACACTTATCACCATATAATTTGTGTGTCGGGAGTTGGTACATGGTTTGGGATAGATGATCTAAACCGAGCTTTGGTAGCTCAACGAGGAAGTTAGGAATTGGACCCCAGAAATTCTTAAAAAATAAGTCAATGGAATCTAATGTTCCATTTGTTTTGAAGTGAATTTAGGCCCGTAAATCGAGGTTAGTAACTCATTTAACTCGTTTGGGTTTCTAAAAAAATATTTTATCTAGTAAAATGAATCTACCCAGATTTATCTAGGTTAGCCTACATTAAATTTAAAATCATTCACCCTCAAAATGGAGGATAATATATTAATTGTTTAAGGATAATATTATCCAAATCGCAATTTAATGCATTCACCTCGATTCACCTTGATATCCTTTTTCTAGATTAATTTTAACAAATTATCCTCGTCTTGATTCACCTCAATCCAAACGTATTATAAATTCTTGAGTTTGCTGAGAAATGAAGGGATAGGACCCGAAAGAGCGTTGTAAGCTTTAGCTTTGTTAGGGACTCGGGAATGGGCCTATGAGATTAGCACATATGTGAAAGAATAAGGATTTGAAATATGAAAAATAGTTTAGTAGCAAGGCATACAAAATATATAGTTTAGGAGGCAAAGGAGACAAGAAACTAATACCAAGACCAAATTAGAAAGACTAGATTTCATCTAAGCTCGAACTATCGAAAATATTTCAACATGCACTCAAACATTCAACCTTTCAAATGTACACCGGTATATATGCGACTCAACTTTGAAATCGTGATTTTAGCTTCGACTCCATTTGACTTCTAAAATTCGCCTTTAACTCAAGCCAGCAAGCTACTATATTAAAATATTAATTTTTCATTTTAAAATTCAATAAAAGCTTTCAGATTACCAACAAAAATTGATTTTTTATAAACAATAATTGCAAAAGTTCAGGTGTTATTACAAAAAAATATTTCATATTTATAATATTATTAATTATAATTTATCAATAAAAATAAATATTAATAACAACAAAACCCCACCCAACGTAATCCTCCCCCCCCCACCCCCCCTCCCCTCCTTCCCGTAAATCTCTTACCTTTTTTGCTCTATGGTGAAAACTTAATTCATAGGAGATATTAGGTAGAAATATATGTCAGTACAAGGTAGTGCTATAGAGTTGCAATTATATGTAGCTAACTGCTATAATTCACAGTTAACTGCTATAATTCACCAAATGAAAGGCATTGTTTGAGCAAAACCTTGATATCCAAACAGCTTGGCAGCCTTGCGAATAAGCCTTTCCAGCCTCCACTAGAGCTCCAAGTTCATAGTAAAAAATTTGATATAATGCAAATTTTGTACTCTTATACTTTCCTCATGTTCTAAAAGATGATGTTCTCCCCATTTTATTTAATTCTTACCTTCTATTATCCCCCTTAATTGAAATTAACTAAGAAAAAGAGCATTTTTTTTTCAATTTTTTGATGTTTTCTGCAATTTCTTTTGGGTTTCTAATGCACTTTGGTACTCTTAAGCTAATCCCAATTTTTGATGCTTGCATTTTCAGTGAGGGGAGTCTTTAATTGGTCAAACAAATATACCTAAGCCGACTATTCAAAATTAAACGTTACTGATTATTCAAATATTTTCGATAATTCAAATACCTGTGATAAAATTTAGCCAATTAAAAATAAATGCATAGTTTAGGTAAAAAATGGCAAATTAGCCTTTTTTTTTTCTTTCTTTCTTGTAATTCATAATCTAAATTGTCATTGTTGCTAGTGTCATGTATGGTCATGTTGACACTTGTCTAAAAACTAAATACTGCAATACATATAACATTATGGTTGTATTGTCATATATGAGACTCTGGTGTACTCTCACCATCAGTAGTATCCATAGCACGGAGTCTTTTTCAATCTTTATTAGCATGACAACAACATGCATGTTTTTTAACTCTTATTTCTTTAGAGTTCGGGGCATTCGTACCATAGTTTTTTGTTACTTATCCAAGCATGAATAGAGCCACATTGGACTTTAGAGTATGTGGTTGTCATGACTCTCATGGAATTATATACCCCGCAATCCGATGTTATTACTTATAATAACTATAATGAAGGCATTTAGCACTTGAAATGTCTTAAATGGTGAGGCTAGTCAAGTAAAAGAGCAGAAAGATGAAGTTCGACTCATAAAGTTTTATTTAAGGTTCGTTTTTATGAAGTTCGAGTACAATCCTAAGCAATGTTTTTAATGGCAATTCGTTGAAGAAATAATTCTTTTTGGTAGCCTTATCTAGTGCTAGTCGTGTTTGAATGTTGATTGATATATTGTGTAGTTCTTTCATAGGACAGGGTCACACGTAAAATCAAATGGGATAAGTACCAAGATCAAACTTGGAGAACGAATTAAAGTATTTGACAGAATTGTATGATTATTGCAGAGAAATAATGACTATTTATCATCACAACACCATCTAAAATTATGGAAAAGGTAAAAAATAATCCTGTAAAAAAAAATGATGCATGTATAATGTGTCCATTAAATCAATCGTCGAACCTACATCTCCTTGTAGGACTAGTAAGAGTACTATGGCAGACAAAGATGACACATCAGTAGTTAAATTTATTTTTAGATAATCGAGCGTAGCCTACAAATTTCAACCTGCAGTTAACGTGAGATAAGATTTAATATTCATCTCTTCACGCAAGCATTTTGCCTGACCTCATAAAGAAAATGACTCAGAAGCGTGGTGTTAAAAGGGAAAGCTCTACCCTTTAATCAATCGAAAGACATCCCGCGATTAACTCTTCGCGTATCCCTGCGACAAGTGACCGAGGCCAGCAATTTTACTTCCGCTTCCTTACATTTTATTTTCGTATAATCGAAGGTCAGAATAAATTTAGGCGAACCATGTCCATTTCTTCCGATGCCCCATCCACTTGATGGTAAATCGGGAAATTTTGATAAATTGAGCAAGGACGATGAACGAATAAAGGCTGCAGTAGCTTTTTTAAATTTATACCCAATAGTCAATCTTACTTTTACCAAAATCCAACTCGACTTTGAACGATTTTAATCTAATACCAAAACGGGACCCTAATTCAAAAAGGACTGCATAATCGATTTGTCTCGACCTAATCCACCAATTTTAAACACCATTTTTCGCTTTGAAACTTTAACCATACATAATTTTTTAATTAATTATTAACAATTACAAGAAAATAATATTTTGATTTTTTTTATTAGACAAAGAATAAAATATAATTTATTATTTAAGTTTGGATTTGAAAATCGAAAAAGAAAATTAAATAAAGTGGATGAAATTTTGTAATTTTTTAGGGATTTTTAATATTTCTAGATTACATGTGGTAATTAATATATCATTAAAGAAATAATATATATATATTTGATTAAATATATATATATATATATTTGATTAAATATATATATATATATATTTGATTAAAAATATATAAACGCAATGGGGATCATACCGCTGGTTAGTTCTAGTAAAAACTACTTGTAAGAAGCCACTCAATCGTCTGTTTCAATTGCTATTCTGTATATTAACTATTCTGTGGCATAAACTCACTTTTTTATCGTTTAAACGCTATCCGACGTTAGGTGCATACTTAAGGTGAAAGGTACAAAGTAAAATCTATGACTAAATTATCGCTCATATAACTTTGCTGCGCTTCGGTAATCGAACTAAATAATAATCACAATGTGATCCGTGAAACAAACCACAGAGTCGATTCAAATTAAAAGAGTAAATAATCAGTTCTCTAAATTAATAAATTATTATATAATTATTTATGCATATGAATTGGCCCAGGCCAGTTGTACTTTTTACCCATAATCCGACCTGTACCTGCATGATAGGATTAGTTAAATTGTCATCCCTAACTACTATGCAAACATCAAGATTGACAAATGGCAAGCAAACCCATTAATTAAAATTACTTAAACTTACAAATATATTTATATCATTTTAAGTTTATAAATACGTTAGAATATATTTAGAATATTCTAAATAATAAAATAAAAATATATTAAATTGTTCTACTTAATTTCTTCCACTATTCATTTTTAAAAATCTATATCATACACTTTACTAAAGTGAATAGTCTTTACTGATTTAGATAAAAAAAATTATAACTATAACTAAGGTATATATTATATGTAATAAAATAACTATATAATAAAGTTATAAACTATTATACTTTATTTCTTACATTATTCATTTTAAACCATCCATATCATACATTTCACTAAAGTGAATATAGTCTTTAGTGGTTTAGATTAGATTTCTATAACTATAAATATGTAGATTATGAAATATAGAAATTCAATCATCAAAATCCTTCATAAGCGTCATATAAGAGCAAATTTAGTTAGACTTTTTATTAAGTTGACATCTCCCACTTCATTGGAGCCTTAGTGTAGGAATGAAAGAATTGCGCCAAAATTAAAATGTATCACCAATTTAGTCAATTTGTTGTTATTGAAGTTTTATGTCTAACATGTAGTTGTAGCTAGATTGGAATTAGATTCATGAATCATTCTTCAATTGTTCTCCAAAAACAAAAGAAAAAAACATATACATACAACATACTGATAAAGGTCAATGTTGGACAGCCCCACTAAGAAATGATTTGACTTTACAATGCATTTAGTGTATTTCGTTCTACATCCAGATCGAGGAGGAAACAATGCCTTAACCGAATCGCTTGATTCAGCCTCCATCTTGGCCGCTTGGGAATGTCTTGATTTCCCTGAGAGTTTATTCAACCTTCATTTGAGAGCTAATAATTAAACCAATGCTAATAAGTAAATAAATAAAATGTATATTTTTGGTTTGTTGAGAAAAAGATTTCAACAATACTAATTCAGCTAAATATTTTACAATCTAAATACTCACTACTTTAGTCATCTTATTTCAAAAGTCATTTATCGCTCTGTCACGATTTTCTAAGAGCCTAGCTTAATTAATCTACTACGTCAATTAGAAGCAAAATTAATAAGACGAAAAAGCCTGAAACTTAAGAAAATTTATATGAAATCAAATACTCTATCTGTATACTCCGTTAATACTAAATACTTAATCCCATTACGATACTTAACCGACGGATTTCAGCTTAATACACTAATATTTTTGTACATGTTTGATAGGTGACTCCAGTCTCGTATTAAGTGAATAATTTGGTTATCCCTTGTGACCATCGCTTAGTCTGTGATCAAGCATAAAGATAGAGCGACGAAGACGTCATTAATACCGCCGTAAAATAGTTTATGAAATACGATATATCCCTGTAATTCATCATTTAGTTTAGATCGACACTCTGAATCCTGTGAATAATATTAATTAATCAATTTATCCATTCTCATATATGAAATAATTTCATACTAAGACGCTACTATATATATATGTTTATGTTAGTTATGTACTCTAGTTTACATTTATACACATTCATCCTGCCATGTATTCTTCTTTATACAATCTTTGCTTCACATTTGTCGCTTATTAATGTTAATATCACCTAAATCAACTCATATATACTGTTCAGATTTTGAATTTAAAGCAATTCTTTGTATTTGTTATGCATGCCCATATATTACTTTATCAGGACTTTAATACACATGCCTCATAGTATCATTGTGATCATTCTGTCAAATACTAAATTAGTATGCTTTAAGATTTCATTTCATGTATATAAATAATAGAACCATTAATACATTTTTTCGATTTGAATAAGAAGTTTCTCCATATATATTTGAATCTGAAAGCCTGCATCTACGATGATTAATAACAGTGAAATTATCAATCGTTTTAAAATTAAATTATTTAATCATCTAAATAAAAACTATAACCTAAAAGGAAGGAAAATAAAAGAAGAAATAAAAAATAAAACCGAATTGAGTAAAATTATGCAACAAATTCGAAAATATATCGTGGTACGCTTATAATTATGGGACGGTGAATAATTAATGCATGAGATTTATTTTTCCGAAATGGCAAAAACGAAAAATACCATATGAAATCAAGTTAAATGATTACTCTACATAAATTAATACCTATGAAATACTATACAATGGTTTTACAGATAAATCACCGGCCACGAATAATATAGAAAAATTCATATGTTGCATATTATTATCCCGGAATAGAATAATAAGGCAACATGTCATATTTACACCATATATGATTAAATATATATATATATATATATATAAATAATAGAACCATTAAAATATTTTTTTCATATTTGAAGAAGCCCAATGGATCCATGATGATTAATAATTAGAGTAAAATTATATTGAATTTAAAATCAATCACAATCATCTAAACATAAACTATAACCCAAAGAAGGAAATAAAACAATAAATCAAAAGTTAAACCGAATTGAGTGTTAAATTAGCAACACGTCGAAAATTATATCAGGTATGTGCTATAATTACGGACAAGTGATCAATTAAATGCAAGTGAAAGATTTTTCTCTAAAACAAAAAAATCAAAAACTCAACAATTCTACAAAATAATTCTCACTAATCTCAATTATTATTTAAAAATGCATGATCTAATACTAAAATTGAGTTAGCACATTGTAAGTACCAAATTTGTGTTTCCCTAAAAACTTAATGCTCTGCTTTCTATTAATTGTTTCCAACATTCTTTAATTTATTTCTTCTTAATTTCCACTCAAACTATAGCTTCAACTAATATTATTATAAAATACGAAACATCAATAAAATGTCACTATTTGTCAATTTAAATAATAATTTTTAAATAATTTATAATATTCCAAAATATGTGAATAAAATATTTACTAATTAACTAGTGTCATGTATGGACATGTTGACACTTGTCTAAAGCTACAATACTGCAATACATATAATATGGTTGTATTGTCATGTACTGATGTGTCACAATTTTTTTAAGAATATAAATTATGGTCTAGTGTCACCATCAGTAGTATCCATACTTAGCACGGAGTCGTTCAATCTTTATTAGCATGACAACAACATGCATGTTTTTTAACTCTTATTTCTTTAGAGTTTGGGGCATTTCGTTCCATACTTTTTTGTTACTTATCCAATCATGAATGGAGGCACATTGGGATTAATTTATATATTGTCATGCATGACTCTCATGGAATTATATATATACTTCGTAATCCGTATGTTATGTATAAGTAAAAGTCATAATAACGCTATGACTATTACATGAAGTTCGAAAAAAGCTGAGGCTTATATTGCGTATCAGATACGGTAGTTTTCTAATTTCTTATATATATATATAATAACACAAAAATTTGTAATACTTATAACATTTACAATTCTTCCTTGCTTGTAATATCGCACATCCAACTACTTATTCGATATGAAACGGTATAACTAAAGGACACCCCATACAAATTAAAGCAAGGCTAGTTACAAAGGCTTCAAGTTAATAAGAATAAGGGATTGAATACACTGGAAATTTTTTTCACCTCTAGTGAAATTGTCCACCGGTATTCTGCTAGCGTGACTGTCATCATCATTGGACTCCATTTTCCAATTGATGTCAATAATGAATTCCTTCATAGAGATTCCATGAAGAGGTTTACATGAAGCCTCCTGAATGTATTGATCATCCTCCTGGAACTGTTTGCAGACTTAAGACAAGTCTATATGGTGTTGGGCGCTTATAACGAAGTAAATGGTTTTCTAAGTTTTTGAATGATTCCATTAATACAACAAGGATTCTAGCAGTCCAAGAATGATCATTTATTGTGTATGCAAAACAGGAAAGGAAGGAATCGTGGTTCTAGGAGTGTATGTAGATGATCTTATCATTATGGTGGTTCAGATTCTGCTGCTATCGATCTTCTTAAGCTCAGCTTGCAATAACTGGTTTGGCATCAGCGAACTCTGGCAATTTGCATTATTTCGATTGAAACAAAGAGATGATATATTTAATAACATGGCACAAATGTGTCTACATGTTAAAGGAATTACATTTTAGAATTATTTAGGATTAGTAAAGCTGATACTGCAATAACCCTTATCATTACATTTGAAGCCTCACCCCGAATAAAGTAGGAGAATTACTAGCCAATCTTTGAGTATTACAGGCTATGGTTGGGAAGCTTAATTACCTTACCAACACAAGGCCAGATCTATCTTATTCTGCGCAATGTCTTAGCCAATTTATGTAGAAGCCACGACAGTCACACCTCAAGGCCCTGTACCATTTGCTATCCTATGTCCATCATACGGGTTGCCATGGTCTATTGCTTCGAGGATCTCAACAACTAGTCTTACAGGCCTACTCTGACTCAAATTGCGCAGCTTGCCCCACAACTAGAAGGTCCATTACAGGCTATTTGATAAAGCTTGGTGATACATCTATTTCCTGGAAAAGCAAGAAGCAGTCCACCATTTCTAGAAGTTCTGCTAAGGCTGAATGTGCCATGGTTTCCAAATAATCAGCTGTAGACTTGGTTAGTCAAGCTACTTGCAGACATTATAACTACATCTCACCTGTAATACCCTAATTGCGACAACATATTCAAGTTGGGTGCATATAGCCAAGAATCCTGTGTTTCATGAGCGGACGAAACACATTAACATTGATTGTCATTTTACAAGAGCAAAAGTCATGGAAGGGTTAATTGAATTGGCGCATATTCCGACAAATGAGCAGCTAGTAGATATTTTGACGAAGGTCCTTCCTTCCCCTCAACACCATCATTGGATGAGGGAGTTTGTTAAACTCCAAGTGTATAGATATCCAACTCATCATTAATCAATAATGGGAGAATAATAACAACTTTCTCTCTCTCCAGCTCTTCCCCATTTCCGATCTGTCACATATGAACAAACAGTTTTTCTTCAATAACAAGCTATAATCATGGCTTGTAACATTGATTAAAAAATCTTGGAATGACGCACATTGAAACTTCACTGACAATTTCAAAAAAATTGGAACAATGCACATATAAACATAGTAATCCAACCAATCCAAAATGATTTGTGTTTTCGGATATTGAGATGGGTGTTTCCACAATTAATTACTAATTAATTATTATTCTAATAAATATAAATTTATAATATTAGAGTTGTCTTTTAAAATAATTTTATAATATTTTGAAATTATATAGTTTAAAATTAGTTAATAGTCCAAGCTCTATCCAACATCTGAAAACGTCATTTGGTTAATCGCCGAAGAAACGACTAATGTATATTAACACAAGAACTAAGCCTAGAAAAATCAATCTTTTCAGAAGAAAGATCTTATTTGTCAAGATTTTTTGAAAGGGGGTGTCAATACATAGTATATAAAATTCAGATATGTCAAGTAAAAACCGATTTTAATACAATCAAGTAAAAAATTGAATCTTTATGTTTCATGATGACTTATGTGATTTTTTTTCTATCTGGCCAATTAGAAGATACAAATATTTATTAAAAAGAAAGGATAAAAATATGTTTGTATTTATAGTTCATTAAGATTTTTATTTATTAATGATTTATTAATTATCAAACATATAAATTATACCATTTTATGATATATTTTCTTTTTCTTTTGTTACATTTTAGGTAATATGCACCATTTTCTTAAAAAAAATTCATTAATGTCAATTATATAAGCTTATTTTTAAATTTTAGATAATTGTACTCAATTTCAGTTAACGGAATTTATACATTCTAATTCAAGTCAGATTCAATAATTTTGTAGACACTTTTTATTTGACTTTTTTTCAATTGTACAATTTTAAATGACGATTTCAGAACGCCATTCATTTTTACATCGGAATCGGGCATATAAGCTGCTTGAATTTAACTCAGACACACGAACGTGAACTGCTCTACACTGAGGAGTTGTTATACAATAATATCCAAATAAGGTTTTGTTGGCGCGAATTTAATTATTTTCATTCTCCTATTTATAAGTATAATAATTACAAAATTATATTCAAAAATAAAATAATCATTTTAATACTAAAAATTACTATTTAGGTGTCTCTAGTTTCCTGTCTACTAGTATGAATTCACGTGGCGCCACATTTAGGCTCCTTTTTATTCTCCTCAGTGCCCATTACCATACAAACTTCACCAACCTTCTCGCTCTCTTTTCTCCGCAATCATTCTCTATATTTTATTCAAAAAATCATTAACTTTGATTGCTTTTGGACAAATTTAAGCATACCCTTTTAGTTTTTTTCATTTTTTGGTACTGAAAAATTGAACAAGAAGTCAAGAAATATGGATCCTACAAGAAGCTTTGTCAAGAATGTTAAGCGTGTTGTGTTCAAGGTAATGTTTTTTTGTTATGTAATTTTTTTTATGCTAATTTTTTTATATTTAACGATGAAATGAGTTTTGAACGAGACTTTATGATCACCAACAGGTGCTTTTTTCACTAGGGGATTAACTCTGTTTATGATACCTTTTAGTTTCATAAGATATGGTTAGATCATAGATATAGTTGCAGACACAAGATTTTTATTGTACCTTTTTTTTTAATGGTTAGTCCAGTGGCCACGGCATATTTGTAAAGAGAAAGACCAATTTTTTTATAAAAAAAAACGATGAAATGAGTTTCGAACCAGACTTTTTAATCACTAGCAAGTGGTTTCTTTACTAGGGGATTAACTCTGTTTATGGTACCTTTTAGTTTCACAAGATATAGTAAGATGTAGTTGAAGAAACAAGATTTTTATTTGGTTGTGGACTTGTGGTAGGAGTTGACACAAGAAACATAAGCATAAATATAAAAAAGTTTGGAAGAACGAATTAAATAATTTTTGAAAAGATCTATATTAAATATTACACAGTATTTTTCAATAGTAAACGTTTATTTATCAAAAAAGTTAAAGGGGACGAGTTCCCTTACGTCTACCCTAGTTCGACCGATCCAATGCATGGGAACAAATGTTTAGGAGAGTATCGCTTTAATGTAATTTGAGTTTTTTTGGCTTATATTCTAGTGGAAGAAAGAAGGGTTCATTTTTTATTTTTTTATGATTTAAATTTTGTTGGTTGACTAATGTTGAACTCTAATATTCTTTTATATGTTGTATTTATTTGGTAAAAATTATATCAAAAGATAGTATTTTAAGGAATTTTTTGTATTGATGGAGTATTTACTTAATTTCAAATAATTTGATGTGTATCTGACTACTTTTGTTTTTGGCTCCTTCCTAATATCAGATAAGTTGTGCTTGTCAATGGATTTCAGTTTTGTTGAAAATATAAATTGGGACACAAAGAAATACTCCTATCTCTTTCACTATTGTATGAAGCATAAGCAGTTAAATTTTTTGTTTATTCTAAAATAATTTTGTCTCTTCAGGTGGGAACAGCTGTAGTAACTCGAGCAGATGGCAGACTGGCTGTTGGCAGAGTTGGAGCAATTTTTGAGGAGGTTTCTGATGTTTTTCCCGAGTCGTACTTGTATCGAGTGGTGGAACTAGGGAAATGTGGGAGAAGTCGCCCCCTAATTTTTTGAAAAATATAGTTATACTATTCATTTTCTCAAAGTTATACTTATTTTTCAAAAATTATTTCTTTCGCCCCCTAGATTTTTATTTTCCCCCTTATTTGTCTTCTATTAATTTATACACTCGCGCCTACATAAAAATCATGGTTCCTTACTGGGTGTATTTGTTAATTATCTATTTAGTTATTTGCTTACTTTTTCTCTGGATTGTGAAAGCTTTGTTCTGTTTTATAACATGAAGAATTTCTGGACAAGGTTGTTGAATGTTTTAACAAAGGCATTAGTGTGTTACATGTAAATTGATTGGATTGTTCAGTATCAATCCAACTCTATGTGAAAGTATTCTAATTCTAAATCTTAAGTGTGATTACATGTAAAATTTGAGTGAATTGTTAGTCTTGATCTGATTCTATGTAAAGTATTCAAAATCATCTGATATTATAACATTTCTGATGGTGCTGCGTGAGGGGCCCACCTCCTTTGTTAGTAGTTGCTCAAAGTGGACACTCATGGAGGTTCCATAATCTTTTTGGTTTCATCAAGATGAATAACTAGCTATATATTCCTCTTTTCACTCCAAAAACGCAAATTGTATAAGATTAGCTGTCGGTAATTTTATGTGATTCATGCCTCAGCTAGATGTAACAATTAACATTTGATTCTTTTTATGTAGCTTGAAACATTGAACTCTGAAGGTTATGAAATAATCTTAGTAACATCTGGTGCCGTTGGAGCTGGACGCCAGAGGCTAAAATACAGGAAGTTGATTAACAGCAGGTATTGAATGCTACATATAATTTTTGGGAACTCTGTTTCAGTTTGTGGCTTCCAAGATTAAACTCTCTAATTTGTTACAGCTTTGCTGATCTGCAAAAACCACAAGTGGAACTCGATGGAAAAGCTTGTGCAGCAGTTGGCCAGAATGGTCTGATGGCCTTGTATGACAACTTGTTTAGTCAGGTAAACATCAGCATTGTTAATCGTTTCTGAATGTTATCATGTTTCTAAACATCAGAATGGATGTGTTTTCAGCTGGATGTCACCTCTTCCCAATTACTAGTGACAGACAATGATTTCAAAAATCAAGATTTCAGAATTCAACTCCGTGAAACGGTCAATACACTATTAGCTCTCAGAAGTATTCCAATATTTAACGAGAATGATGCAATCAGTTCTAGAAAAGCCCCATATGAGGTATTACTGTGTTCTATTTTCTGTGAATTGGTGTTCTTAAATTATGGTGACTAACACTTCGGAAGAGAAGAAGCTTATGGACTTGATTTTGTAGGATTCTTCTGGTATATTTTGGGATAATGATAGTCTGGCAGCTTTGTTAGCTCTTGAACTACAAGCGGACCTTCTTGTTCTGTTGAGTGATGTCGATGGGCTTTTTAGTGGTCCTCCTACTGATCCACATTCGAAGCTCATCCATACGTACATAAAGGAGAAACATCAAGGAATTATAACCTTCGGAGATAAATCTAGGGTGGGAAGAGGAGGAATGCATGCAAAGGTAAAGGCTGCACTCAATGCAGCAGAAGCGGGTACTCCTGTCATCATAACGAGGTATTTTTTCCCATTTGGCTAAACATTTGGGTGAGGATAGTATCTATCTTTTTCGATAAATAGTTTCTGGATTCAGTAATTTAGCAGGATAGTCAAGTTGTTAGTCTGCATGATCTTAAGCACACTCCGATTGAAAGCGCTTTCGATGCTTTTCATTTATATTGCAGAAGAAGATCACAATGGAGTCTTGAATATTGTAATGTATTATAATTTCTTGGAAGGTATAACTTGGCTCATTGAATAGTAAATTTCTCTCATCAATAGTAGTGAGGAGATACATCTATAATTGGGCACAAAGAAAATGCTAATCAATCAAGTACCTTAAACGTACAATTAAGTATCTGAAATATGTGGTAGGCTATCTAACAGAGCCTTGTGTGCTTAACATTCTAACAATATTTTCCTTTGATTGGCATGATACTCTATATTCATGCTTCTATAATCTGCTTCCCTGTGGGCTACCACATATATAGGACAAATGACATTCCTTTAAATCCGATATTAGAAATATAAGTGATTCATATATTGGAAAAATGATTTGTTGAAATAACCTTGAATTGTAAAATGTGGCACAATTTAATTCTTGAATGGCTTGTAACTGGACCAGAAATATAGATTTCTTTGTTGACCAAAAAACCAACACTTGCCGGAGAAAAGAAGAAATGACCTTACTGCACTTCAACTTTGTGTGCATATAGTTAGCCTTTAACTGGAATGATCCTTAGATACAAATTTCTAAATTTGGTGCCCACTAAAAAAATTCTACTAATAGATATATGGATTATCTTTCTTGGTATTTGTTGTTGTTATTGTTGTAAATTAAGTTTCTTTGGATTTCTATAGATAGTGAGAGATATATTTCCCAATGAACTAAAGAGAACCAACTGATGTTGAGTCAATATGGTCCTTTTGCATGCTTTATGATGTTGTGGTTCCATCTGTTGATGAAATTGTTTACTTCTTTTTATCTGAAATCGTTTTCTGCTTTTTACCTCTCTTCCTGGCAGTGGGTTTACAGCATGCAACATCGCGAAGGTCATGCATGGAGAGCGTATTGGTACACTTTTTCATAGAGATTCACATATGTGGACACCGTTAACGGAGGTGGGTGCACGAGAGATGGCAGTTGCAGCTCGCGAGTCTGCTCGAAAGATTCAGGTGCTGATAATTTTCTTTACTGGTGCATGATTTGCTTCTATTGATGAACTGTAATTTCCCTTAGTCATTTACTTTTCTGGATAAACTGATGATTCCCGAGGAATAAGAATCTTACTTGATATTGCCTTACTTTAGAGCCTATCATCACAAGAGAGGAGACAAATCTTACTTGATATTGCTGATGCGCTGGAAGAAAAGGAAAGTTTAATAGCGCTCGAGAATAAAAAAGATGTTGATGCTGCTCGCCAAGCTGGATATAATGAATCATTGATTGCACGTTTACGTTTGAAGCCAGGCAAAGTTAGTTGCAATTGTCAATCCCTGATTTCATTTTACAATTTGCTGAACCTCTTGTTGTGTGCATTCCTGTAACGACATGAAAAAGAATCAAATTGTTTAATATCAATTGAAATGATTATGTCCAGATCACTGCCCTTGCAAATTCAGTGCGTACTCTTGCTGACATGGAAGATCCCATTGGTCATGTTTTGGATAGAACAGAGGTGAGCGGACTATTCAGGGTTAAATTTATGACATGAATTGTCCCGAAAGTTTTGCTTATGAACATGCTAAAAACAGATCTTTTCATGTAATTTACACAAACGGTTGCTTCCTTAGAGAACTATCTAAATCAAAAGGCTGCCCGCCTTTAGAGTGCATAGTTATTTTACCTAATTAGGGGCTCATGCTTGAGCATCTCTAAGTGTGACACAGTAAGTTAAGCTTAGCATTAGACATAAACAATGTAAATAGTAGGTTCTGTGTTAAATACTCTGATCTTTCATATGTTGAAGAGAGGAAAATTATGAAGGTGAGATCAATGACTAAATTTGGGGTCATATATTACTTCGACACTTAGTGTATTTTCACAACTTTTTATTTACCTATTTGCTGTCCGTATTATTAAAGCTTTCTCTGAACTGTAGCTTGCAGAAGGCCTTACATTGGAAAAAATATCGCGTCCACTTGGTGTTCTTTTGATTGTTTTCGAGTCTCGTCCTGATGCGTTAGTTCAGATACTATAGCTTCTGTTATTCACTTATTCCATTACAGTCTATAAATAGAATATAGTACAATTTGATCTTAGTATTTCGCTGCATTTTGGAAAGAGGATGTTCCTTTACTCTAATTTGTCTTGAGGACACTAAGATGTATGATTTTGCAAGTGAGTTCATTCAGATGACGCCCTGCTGAATAGATGATTACTTGTGTCTGCTATTGTACCTAATGAAAGCTTGCTTAATGCCCCCAAAATTTGTGCTTTACATGTGTGTACATCATACATTTGAGAGAAGGGGGTCATGATTTTAAATATAAGCATAGATGTAGTTTGTCTCTGAAGTTTACCTTGTTCTCTTTTAAGATCATTGTTAATATTTTACCTCTGTAATACTTTGTTTTGATTTTGTATCTGCATGTTTGCTTTTTAGTTGACAAACTTATTAGCAATTAGTTAAGATTTTAGTTTTATATATTCACTCGCTGTGTAGGTGATAACTGAAGCACTTCCAAATTCTGTAGGTGAAGGGTTAATTGGTCTTGTTACTTTAAGAGAAGAAATTCCTGATCTGCTTCAGGTAAGTGAAGACTGCTAGATGATATGTTTGCATCTCTTTTTGTTATCTAACTGATTTCATATATCCAGCTTGATGATGTGATAGATCTTGTGATTCCACGAGGCAGCAATAAACTTGTTTCACAAATAAAAAACTCGACGAAAATACCTGTTCTTGGTCATGCAGGTTAGGAAGCTTTCATCAACGACTTGACTTCTGAGTCCATAACCTTTCCAGTGGCATTGATAGTTCTTGGCCCTGATGAATCTTTATTTCTTTCTGATCAGATGGTATTTGTCATGTTTATGTTGACAAGTCAGCTAACGTGAATATGGCAAAGGAAATCGTTGTTGACTCAAAGCTGGACTATCCTGCTGCCTGCAATTCTATGGTATGCTATTTCTATATTCATAGGAGTAATGTGCCCTAGAAGTTTTAATAGGTGACACTTATATAATTGAGAATGCATAATAACTAAGCTTGGTGCAATGACAGAATCGGATATCTGCCTTTGCAGGAAACACTTCTTGTACACAAGGAATTATCAACTACTAATGATTTCCAAGACTTCATTTTGGAACTCAAACAAGAAGGTATAGTTAAGAATGTATCAAATAGCTCGTTGTTAGAAGATTAAGTTTATATAAATCTTTTGAAAGATTGAAATGAACTCAAATCAGATTCCCTTATCTATCATGTTCTTTTTGTTGAGTACTGGTTTGAGTAGTACTTAACATCATTAAAAGTTGAATTCACTTTGACAGTGCAGCAGTGAAAAAAACTAAAACAAAATGCATTGAGTTTGCTGTTTTTTCCGCCGTCGATTGCAGGTGTAACTCTATATGGTGGCCCCAAAGCGTGTGCACTCCTGGATATTCAAGAGACACATACATTTCATCACGAATACAGTTCTAGCAGTTGTGCAATTGAAATTGTTGACGATGTTCATGCTGCCATAGAGCACATAAATCAGCATGGAAGGTAAGCCGATTTCCAATGTGTTCTTACCTCTGCATATATTTCCTAAATAGTATCTGACTATTGTCTACTTTTCTACTCAGTGGCCATACTGAGTGCATTGTTGCTGAAGATCAGGAAGCTGCTGAATGTTTCTTACGTCAAGTTGACAGGTCACCTTTGATGGCCTCTTGAAATCTAAAATCTCATAGGATAATTATTATTCTTGCAATAATGTCTATCCAGTTTTAAGTAGAGCACTCCATATGTCATTTTTATATACCAAAAGGCTCCCTGCAGTCAGAATGCTTACAGTGTTGGCCTGTGGCCATCCCTGAAGGCATTCCTGGCCTGGAATGGGGATTGGATCCAAACCTACCTAAATTTTGAAACCAAATGATTGAAAATATAGTGCTAAACTCGGGTACAATTTTATCTGACTTTAAACTTTGCCTCAACAGTGCTGCTGTTTTTCACAATGCAAGCACACGGTTTTGTGATGGAGCACGCTTTGGCCTTGGAGCGGAGGTTTGTATTGATCCACTAAATAAATCTTCCATACATTCGCGGTATCATTCGACCTCACTCTTGTTTCTTAGGTTGGGATAAGCACAAGCAAAGTTCACGCCCGAGGTCCAGTTGGGGTTGAAGGGCTTTTAACAACTCAATGGTAATCCTTACATTCAAAGATGGTGATTATAACACTAGGAAATAATTTGGAATCTCAGCATCCAATGTCCGCATTTTTGCACTCTAATTAGTAATGCGATTCTGTATGTTTGTATTGCTTAACCTTTGGTGTCATGACCTTCTCCGTGAATAGGGTGCTTCGAGGAAGTGGGCAAGTCGTTAAGGGTGATGCGGGGGTGAATTACACCCACAGGAAGATATGTATCGAATAACTTCAAGTAACAGGGATATGGTATAGCTTATATGTTTCTGCAGTCACCAGTTCCATTCTGCTCTACAATGTTTATTTTCTATTTAAAACAAACCAATGTGTTGATTATAACCATTTTATGCAGGTGCATGAAACATCTTTCAGTAGCTCCTCTTGTTGGTCATCTACATTGGAACCTTCTTTACCACACATTCTTATTAAAGGGGTTTAATCAACACATAAGTAATTGTTCTACATATTAGCTTGCAGCTTACTGCTATTATCAGGAAAGAGAAGATTAATATAGGCTACCGACACTTATATTTGATCTACACATTGGGAATTATGTACCAAGAGCTTGCTTTCACTATGTATCAATGTATCATCACTATCATGGAACATAGAAGTTGCATCAACTGAGTCAAATTAAATTTCGCAATAGTGCCTGTTTTTAAACATTAAAAACTACTCCATCTCTCAAGATCGTTCATTTTACTTTTTTGGGATTTATCAAATTAATAAAATTCGACTTAATCGATTCATATACCTTTAATTACTCCAACGTAATGATACCTAATTAACTCACAAAGTATAAAATATATGAATAAAGCCAATATAATCAAAAACAAGCTGGTAGTTAACGATTATTCAACGTTAATAAGAAGTTTAAAAATATTATATATATATACTTCACAAAATATTAACAAATTAAATTTAAACGCCAATATATTAAAATTAAAATCTACCATCTTTTACATGTGAGTAATTCATTATCTCCACAATCTACAATTGTCTTTCTTTTTTAGACCACCAACTAGCATGGAAACAACACTCTGCACTAATTGGATAGCTTACATGAGAAACTAGATCTCTCAGCTCAGTTGATAATTACTCCCTCCTATACTTAATAAGTTGGTTATGTTGTTTTGCCTCATTCAAATTATAAGTCGCTTAATCTATTTTTATATATTTTGTTTATATACCTTAATTAAGGAAAACCAAGACAATGAATGGTACCATAAAATCAAAAAGAAATATTTGAATTATTATTATTAAATTAAGCCTAAAATTTATCAAATTATTTACTATCTAAATAAATAATAATAATAATATAACTGAATCTATATTAATAGGAGGAAGTAGTAATTTATTGATCTTATCTCATTCCTGAAGCTTGAAGAAATGAGCAAGTTGTCAAACTACATGATTGTGATTAAATATTTGTATATGGTTCAAGTTGATAAATGAATCTTTCTCATTAATTTATATTGTGCCTATTATATAAAATTGTCTAGAGTAAGAGTAAAATCATTAAACGATTCCTAATACTAAGACGTTTCAGACTTTGGCCTCTAATAAGATTATCGCATCGGCCATTGTGAAGCGAGACAAAAACCAGATTTCGATTCCAAACTATTTCCTGCTGAATCTCACTATCAGCTACGCCGGCCCCTGACACAAAGATTTTGGCCCCCAAACTAACGCCACATTTAACTTTAATGCCCAGATTTAACTTTAAACTCCAATGACCAAAGTCAAGAATTTTCAAGTACATTTACAATAATTAAACTGCTACTATAATATTATCGGCGACTCAAAATATAACTCGACAAAGTATCGTTTAATCATTTCACAATTATCATCTCAGAATCATTTCTACAATTATCTAGAGAAGTACTAAAGTAAACAGTTGACTATTTTGCAAGCAAGTTGATAAATGAATACTCCGTATTTGTCATTATTACCTTCTTAATGTGCCTATATATAGTTCGTCTTCTACAAGGGAATGTACTCAAAATAAACAGTTCACTCCCAGATTGCCAATAATATATACCTATCGTCATGGATAAGTTAATTACACTTTTCATTCTCATTTTGGTTGCTACAGGTTAGCCTAAAACCCCTTTATTTTATTTATTTATTTTTCAATAGGACTGTACATGAATTTATTAACTTATTTGACCTCTAGCCATTCTTATTACATTGAGTCTAAATTAAATGTTTGTTTTTCCCTAACTAAAACAAACTCTTATTAGTGTCTATGCATTCCCAGTAATCCATTTCAATTTTTCAAAACCGTAACCTTAATTATGAACTATTTTTATAATTAATATGCTAATAAATATAAAACTTGATATCATTAGAGTAGCTTATTATAAGAATATTTACATAATATATTTGTTTTTGTAATTTTTCATAATACAATTAAAATAAGTATGCACGATAAAATCTTCAGCTGAAAAATCGAACAAGTATTAATAAGTTGAATAAACTTATAACTTTTAAGTCTAAGAATAATACTTCTATGACTTCCATCAAAATTGTTTAATAATGGTTATATTTCTGGTAAGTATTAAATCGAATATGCAGGGTTTTTTCTTCTTCTTATAGACCATTAAAGTAAGGCCGGATTTTACTCCATAGTAAACATTATATAGCGTATGAATATATATAATTTTACGAGAATACTAAAATATTAGTATCTAAATTATTGATGCAGCAATTATTGCTCAAGCTTCCGCATGTTATGAGCAGTTCCAATATTGCGTTTATGATGATGAGTGCTGCACTGGAGCCTGTGACCTTAATTATGGACAAGGAGGTGGATTTTATGGCATGTGCATCAATACGTAACAACGTAATATAATCAATGTGATTATTTTTACTCACCAAAAATTGATAGACGCTTCATCTTTTTATAATTTTTTAATCAAAATTTTACACTACAAATAATGTGTAATTATCAACATGTATTGGATGGGGATGACAACCGTGTGCTAAAAGAACTTTATTATGGTTCATATTGAATAAAATGTTGTCGTTAATAATTGTATCGTTTTTCCCCCTATGTTTAGTTTATGATTTGTGTGTGTTTTAGTCAAAATTTTTTAATGTGCGTGTTTGAGTCGTCTATTTCTACTATCTTTTGTCAAAAGAATAAATCTTTTAAATAAAACGAAATGGAGTTAAAGATACATCCAAATACAGTCTCATTCATCGAAAATATCCTCGGGAAAATGGGGACCGGACAGCATGAATTACCACCATATACTAACCATATTTCATGATAAATTAATTCAAACTGCCCTTCCATTTTCAATGATCGGTGAGCTCATAATACTCAACCTCGCCTATTGTGCCTAAATTCTTCTATAACATCTCAAACCAAACACAAAATAAAAAGTCATTGCTACATACTCCTGCCAACAGATGATGAAAACTCCTGTCAAATTAAAGAACCTTATTACCAAAGAAAAGGTTTAATCAATGACTTTAATTAAAACAACTAATCGAAACTAGCTTCGTCCGATGAGCAAGTGGGCATCAACCTTTTCTAAAGAACTAAGAAAGGAGATTATGGATTGACTATTACGTAATCGATTTCTCAAACCTGTGATAAAACTTACACTCTTTGAATTTTTTACTCTAATATTTTAATTTCATGAATACTTTATCTAAATAATTTTAAATATAATGTAAAAATTACAATAAAAGATGACGTCCATAAAGAGAGATACTATACTTAAAAGTTATAAAATAAAGCATATTATTTAACTTATACCCATTATAATAATAATAATACTTACATAAATAATAAATAATAATAATAATTCTATAAAAATTATATATGATTATTTAACTAAAGACCTATTATAATAACAATAGTTCTACATAAATATATTCTGTTTCTAAACGATTGTCCACTTTTTGTCTTGATATTGTATTCTTTGGAACTTGAATCGAGGATATTTAGAAATAGACAGATAATACTTAATGTAAAACTATATCATTGAAAATATATCATATTATTTCCATTTATATACTTTTTATCAAATATTATACAACACAACATATTTAATAACAGTTGAAAAGGTAATAACTAATAAAAAGTCAAAAGTTGACAATCTTTTTAGAACGGATTTGAGTATTATTATTTGAACGAACATCAATTATTTAAAGATTAAAATGACATATACAAGTTAAAACTATATCACGAAAGGAGTAATAATTAATAATATATAATATATAAGACATATTTCTAGAATCAATCACGAAAAGCTTATACATTTAAAATCAATTAAAAATAATCAGGTTATTCAATGCATACTGAATCATTAACACATGCACCTAAGTCTAAAGTATTAAATAATCGAGCTTTATCAAAAAGTTTTATTTAATTATTATAAAAGATATATATGTCGTTGCCACTATTATAAAGTATATATTGATGAAAAATATAAAAATTTGTTCATAACTCATAAAAAATAACATGTAAAACTTGTTCATAATCATAAAAATAACATACAGAACATCTCGCTAGTCAGATAAGAATCTAAACTACATAAAATATATATTCATACACTTCACTAAAGCAGATATAAATTTAAATATCACTTATTTCCGTGATTATTTATTTTAAACCATCTATATCATACATCACCTGTGTTGAGATATAGTCTTTAGTAGTTTAGATTAAATTTCTATAACTATGAATATGTGATTACGAATTGTTTGAATTCATTGGATCAAAACTTTCACAACTTCAGAAGAGTGAAATTGTTGTAATTTCTAATTTAAATCGGCTATCTCCAAATTTATCGAGTCTTAGACACAATGAACTTAGCCAAACCTAAGTTTAACTACACATTTAGTATATAGTAACATAATACTTTAATTATTTATATAGTAATAATTAATTAAATTAAAATAGATGAAATATTGTTTGTATATTATTATGTTAATTGAAGCTTTAAGTGTTAAAAATTGTCAGTTTATTGAACGATGAACCTTTAGTTATCTGTGTTGTCCAACCTGTTGGCTAGTCTCCTTCAGCTTACAATGATCATCTTATATCTTCATCTAAACTCAAAGAGGGAGCTAAACCTTGATCCAGACACAAAAAACAGTTTTTTTTACACCCTCTTTTTATTCTTCTTTTCTTTTTCGAAGTTTTTTACTACGTTTTATCATGCTTTATTGCACGCTTTCAATATTTACGCATGTTTGCTTATACTCAAAGCCTTGCCGATCAATAATATCATGGTATATTTTTAAAAAATTATAATATTATTTATTCTATTAAAATATTATTTGATTTTTGAAATATAAAAAATATTTTGTCAAATTTAATTAATTTTCATGTCAATTGTCAGAGAATCATAAATTTAATAACTATATACGAAATAAATAAAAGTTAAAACGAAAAATATGACGGAGATATGACGGAAATGACGCTGGGCTTATGAAAGAATTGACACCCTGATTATTCATGAAGATCATCTATTTTAGTTTTGTTTCATTCGATTTTGAAGAGATTTGTCATAAGAGAGTATCTTATAAAAAAATATATCACCAGTTAGCTGACATGTGAATTTTCATTATTATAGTTTCATCAAGTATTATACAATACAAACAAAAATATTTACACAAACAAGAGACAGAATGAAAATTAAAAGTCGACAATCTATGACAGGATTACTTTGTTTCGGCCATATGGTGCCGGTAATTATTCGACAAAGGCTAAGCTGATGCTGGGTTACGAAAAGTTGTAAGATCAAATTGATACTGTAACAATCGCTATGATCTTTAGTAGAGAACCAAAAGATTACCTTTTCGATGGATTTCTAGTTCATTGAGATACATCACTTGACCAGACTCTTTAAGTCTAATATATTCCGAATCGTTTGGACCTTATTCGGACATAGACATCATTTTGGACCCATAATTATTTCATCACTGATTGAAAATATGACCAGAAGGATATTTTTTATATCAATGGAATCGTATCGTTATTGTCCTTTGTTGACCAAGAGATTTCACATTAATAAGTCAACGTTTTTATGATGGAGAATTGTAGATGAGATTGAAAACAGTGCGACATCTAACGCTAACGTAGCTCCTTTCCTCGTTGAATAATACTCCCTCGTTTCCATAAAAATTGTCTCCACTTTCACTTTTTTTTTTCTTATTTTACCATCAATGTGTTTCTTTTCAAATTTTAAAAGTCAAAACTAAATATGGAATAATATATTATGAGAATGAAGGAAGGAGGGAGTAATTTTATCAAGATATGTGTTGTTATATTTATGCAATATTATTACTAAAGATAGTCTATTATTTTCACTATTTCATTCATTCCGCTACAAAACCAAAGAAATAAATATCATAATTTATTGCAAAGTGATATTCATGAATATGGATCTGATATTATACAATGCTATACTCAAATGTGATGTTGATATCTATCAACAGTTTAAGGGGAAAATCACTGAACAACTAACATCAGCTAATGAGAATACAGTGCTTCATGTGATAGCTCAACATCATGATTGTCCAGGATGTGTTACTGTAATTCTTTCGGACCAAAGTACTCAAGTTGTGAAGTTTTTACTGAGTTGGAAGAATTTGGTGGGTGATACAGCCTTGTGTATCGCTGCGCGAAATAATCGTATAGAGATGCTGAAAGTGCTAATTGAAAGAGCAAAATTACTAGATCAAGAACATGGAAGAGATGCAGTTATTACACATGATATGCTGAGAATGGCTAATGAAAATGGAGACACAGCTTTGCATGAGGCTGTTAAACATAAGTGCCCTGAGATTGTGAAATTGTTAGTGGAAGCAGATCCTGATTATAAACATATGCCTAATAATATGATGAAGACACCTCTGTATCTTGCAATGGACAAGATAGTTGAATACAGAAAGAGGTTTGATGATATTTTGGAAGCGATTATTTCGACTTGCTCGGATCCTGGTTATGGAGGGCCTGCTGGTGAAACGGTTTTACATGCTGCAGCAAGAAGTTATACAGGCTCAAGTATGTGCCTTTTCCTTCAACAATTAATGTTGTTGGAAGTTGGATATCATGTTCTCCTTTAGTCCTTTTCTAGGTACACCTTACACTTATAGTGAAACTGGTGTAAATGAGTCTGGTTGTCAGAGTAACTTGGTAGTCACCTTATCGAGTTATTTAATGCTCGAACCAGACTCGATACTAGTCAGGCAATAATCGATTTAGGTTTTGTTAACGAATTATATCAGGGCATGTAGATGGTTACCTAAGAATTTGCACGACATAATGTGTTAATTGCTTCAAAAGAATATGGAGTAATACTTTTAACATGTATTAGGTAAATGCAATTTATTGAGTCCTGTAATTAACGGTTATTGATATGTGAGAAAAGCAAAGTTAGAATTTTCAAAGCAGACCATACGTGGCTTCTCTGATGGTCAATTCTGTTATTGAGCTCAAATGAAAGAATGATATGTTGCCATACAAGTTATGATCATTGTTTCTTTTAGTTTATGATTGATAAAATTATATGTCGATTAAACATGTGTATGACACATTATGTTTTTAATTCTTGATATGTTAGTATGATGCATACATTTAATTCATTTGTCTATTTTTTGCAGAATGGATTGGCCGAATACACCAAAAGAACACAACAATTGTAAGGCAATTGGACGATCGAGGATTCACTCCGCTCCATCATGCAACATCATATTGGTTAGGTAATGATTTGGCAGAAGAATTACTAAAAGTAGACAAAAGTATGGCATATGTTCGTGCTGTGGACGACCAAGATAGGATGACAGCGCTTCACCTAGTAGCTCGCCAAGGAAACGAATCTGTAATGGAAAAAATATTGGAGCATTGCCCAGATTGCTGGGATATGACAACCAGTAATTGTCGTAATATTTTACATCTTGCTTCGGAGAAACGAAATTCGTTTATAATACGCTTTATATTGATGCAACCATGGTCTGTGAATCTCATCGATCAAGTTGACAAATTTGGAAATACTCCGTTACATCTTCTTCTTCATTCAGTTCCGTATTCTTATGGACAAATCAAAGACCTAGTGGAACACCCCAAAGTAGATTTCTATGTCATCAATGTAGAAGGCGATACACCGTATGATATGGTGGTCAGGCTTAGTCAAACCAGTGGCTTAACCCCCGAGCAGGTAGATTCGTTAGTTTTGTGGTGTTTTAGTTATAGCCTTTATTTTGTTTTCCAATACTTGAAGTTTTTTGGTGTTTTAGTTATAGCCTTTACTTTGTTTTCCAATACTTGAATTATTGTTTGAAGTTTTTAACTTACATATATTATCCATTACTATTTTAGTTGCATGTTTCTTTTAATTGAGCTTAATGCTTATTCTTATTCTATTGAGTTTAATTAAAGTTGATTTTACATGGCTTAGTGTATTAATATATTTCCATTTTCACTATTATTCCATTGTAGATTTCCATTATGGAAGAACTTCAAACACTGGTCCCATTGAGATACTATTTTCGAAATACTGACAATCGTAATGATGCATCAACAAAGGAAGATGATGGTATTGATCAAAAGAGACTAGAAAGGTTGGAAGAAATGAAAAGAAATGCAGAGCGACATTTGGTAGTAGCTGCACTCATAGCGACAGTTACATTTGCAGCAGGTTTTACTCTCCCAGGTGGATATGATGGCAATTCGGGGCCTAATCAAGGTATGGCAGTTTCAATAAACAGAGCAGCTTTCAAGACATTCGTTGTAACAAACACTCTTGCTGTTATATCCTCATATGCTGCTATATTTCTCTACTTTGCTGCAACATTCTACAAGCACGACAAGGTCAAGTTATACAACAGATACGAATCCGCCCTTGTGTTGCTTTTATTCTCAATGATAACAATGGTCATTGCATTCATAACCGGTATGTTCACTGTTCTGGATAAGTCATTAGGCTTAGCAGTTACTGTGTCTATAATTGGAAGCTTAGGCATTCTCTTCCTCCTATATTTGGTCCACAATACATATCAAGACCTTAAAAGCCATAACAGGAACCCGTTCGAATTTCGACCACTTGGAATTGAGGTATAATTGTTCGAGGTTATACCAAACCAAGTGTCATTTGAAGTTTAAATCTTTAGCTTATCCATTTTCTTAGATTGAAATATAAATATATGTTTTTTTGTCTACTGTTGAGATTATTCTTCCAGCATTGTACTTATGCAAAAAAGAAATCAGTGTGCTTAGGAGCAAGGTACCCAAGAGTGCCAATAACAACATGAGTCGTTTAAGAATTTGACTCATGATCAGCATTCAACCTTTGCTAATTCGAAATCGCCTAATCTTGAATTCATTTCGTTGTCTAGCCAAACATTACTAGCTTTTCCGCCCATGTGTGTACGACTTGCTCCCACTCTTCAATTCATATAAATATAATATTCCCGCCCGCATGGGCATAGCCTAGTGGTAAAGACCAAAAAATTCAAGTTCAAATCTTGTTGGTCGCAATGTGAGAATTTTACTTTAAATGAGCTTCTTGTGGGTACAAGACGTTGGACTCCTGGAATTCGTCATTCAAATAAATGTTACAAGTAAAAATATGGAATGCATTTATCTTTTATTTGAATATTAATATATAGTTAAAAGCTACCAACAATACAATTTACTTATTCAACCTGATTATGTTTGCCTTATCTATTCATCACATACTAGAAAGAGAAGAGATTTAGTTTCATATTAGTACATATATTATAGAACAACTAATTAGTTATGCTACCATCAAGCACATCCGTTCTTTAGCGACCTCCAAAGATGGATGATTCTGTTGCTGAGGAGGAATATGAAAAGCCCTTTGAAGATGGATTTGACATTGCAAAATTTTCGCAACCATCTCTACTTGACAATGTCACACCAATAGTTGAAATACCAAGCAATGATATATCAGGCAAAGCCACTGCCCCTTCCATATACAACATCACTTGTCGCATGCTTGGCCTATCAACAGACTCGCTATTCGAGCACAACATACCTAATTTCAGCATCATTTCTGCTTCTTGACTTACGTAATTATTCCTCAAATTTGGATCTACAGCCTTGAGGATGTCTCCTTTCTTCCACCAAGTATAAACCACGTCGACTAATATTAAGCTCTCACTTGTTGCTCGATGATCTATTGGTCGTCGTCCACATATAACCTCTAGCAAAAATGCCCCGAACGAGTAAACATCACTGCTAGTTGTGGCCTTACCTGTCCTTGTGTGCTCCGGGGCAAGGTACCCAAGAGTTCCAACAACATGAGTTGTTTGGGGATCTGTCCCATGATCATACAACCTTGCTAACCCGAAATCGCCTAATCTTCCATTCATTTCATTGTCTAGCAAAACATTACTAGCTTTTACGTCCCTGTGTACTACAACTTGCTCCCACTCTTCATGCAAATAGAATAGGCCCGACGCGACACCTTTGATGATCCGGAAACGTTGGTTCCAAGAAAGACAACCATTTTCATTCTGATCATACAGTAGCTTGTCCAAGCTCCCATTTGGCATGTACTCGTAAACTAAAATCAGCTCATTTTTCCTCCGGCAATATCCAAGAAGTGGTACCAGATTCCGGTGGCGTAATCTGCCTAGACTAACGATTTCCGCAACAAATTCCCTCATTCCTTGCCTTGATTCATGCGAGACTCTCTTAACGGCGATTTCAATCTTGGAATCTGGCAATACACCTCTGTAGACTCTGCCAAATCCCCCTGTTCCTAGAAGCTCTTTTTCTTTGAACCCTTCAGTTGCAACATACAAATCTTTGAAACTAAACCTACGAGTTGCATAATCATGTTCCCAATCTTCAACAACTTCAGCAAACATCCTCTTCCTTCTAACATAATAAGCCACACCGAAAAGTGACAAAATCACTAAGGATAATATAATTGGTGGAATACCCATTGTCAAGAACCTTGATTTCTTCTTAGGTCCTACTCGAGGAAGCTTTGGTAATTGAGACAAAACAAGCTCCTCAGCTTTTCCATTGATCATGAAGCTCCAGCCGAGGACGTAATGGTGTGTGAAAACAGAACCAGTTGAAGATGAAAATCCAACATACATCATCTGGTTTATATGTGGAGATATGTCGATGGACAATGACAAAAGCGGCTTCGTTGGCTTATCAAATTTCAATGGAGCTATTGTCACGTTCATTTGTTTAACCATGCCATCATATTCCACCCAGACTCGCTTTGAGGTGCCACTGACTAGACTCAAATTTCGAAATCCACCATCTTTGTCATCATAATAACCTGTGTCATAGATGGAGTTAATATTTTTTTCTTTTTAAATATACTTATTCTACACCTAGATCAATTTCCACTCACTAGATAGAGTTAGTATATAAAGATGATTGATAAATGTGAACACCCCATGATGCTTTCTACTTCACTATTTAACAAATTATTTGACAACACATTGAGTATTATAATCAAAGAATGTACATGAAGTATCTGGGCTACCTAGGTCCCCTCCATTAGCCACTTACCTGCAGGGCTCGATAAGCTAGACGTGAGGCCATTTATATCAATCCCGACATGATTATCATCGATATCATGAAAACCAAGATTCTGAATAGTATCAAGTTCTACAGCAACAACATGATTCGTAACGTTTCCTTCATTGGATTCATTGAACAAGCCAAGATAACTGGCCGGGAGAGCTCCAGGAAGGCCTCTTGTTGGTGCTATCACAAATGCCATCCCATGAGCACTCAAAGGTTGATATTCTGAAATTATGCTAAAGACAAAAGAAGTTGAAAAGGATGAAGATGCCTCATCTTGTGTGTTCTTGAATTTGATTGGATTTGAGTAGAAAGCATGACCCTGCTCTTGTTTGGTGCCATTGGTTAGCATCAACAGGCCTATGGGTAGAGGTTTGATGTACTGGTTAAATACTCACTTATAAAGATAGTCGTAAATGGTTAAAACATTGAACATTAGATTTTTATAAAATAGAATAAAACATATATACCTGTTGATGTTATCTTAGCTATGCCATCAAGGCTCATGTTAGCCTTTTGAAATCCATTGAAAATTAAGCCATTATTGTTGCCTTGAGAGGTTAAATCAGAGCTAAACAATATGAGTACTAGTAGAATTGTTACAACCTCGAAATAATTCATCATGAACTAATGTTTTGGCAAAACGGGAAATATTTAGGTTGTCTTCAAGATTTAAGCAAGGCAAGTGTTGTATTTTAATATGTTGCCTTTGTTCAGAAATTTATTCGAAGAATGTTATATCACTCTCCTTAATAAGTATCCATATTCTGGTCTTTTTCAATTGACCTTCAATATTAATGCAGTCTTGCCTGTTAACAGTTGATACGAGATGAGATGAACTGAACGGAAGGCAATTGCCACCACCCAGGTCCCTGAGCTTATTTGGTAGTCTACTTGTTCGTGACCCACCATGTTAATATGATAGACTCACATTTGGGAAATTGGGGAGACTTGTCCAAAAGATAGGGACTGAAAATATTGGGATTGTATTTTTTCTACCAATTTATATAGACTAGTATGCATTGTAATGTAGAGTGTAAAAATAAAATTTCATTTTATGCTAAATATTAAATATAAAAATAATTTATAATAATAATAAATTTAAATATATATTAGTTGGCTAAATAATATAATCATATATTCTTTATTGAAATTCTTTAAATAATAATAATAAATTAAATATCATGTGATCGGCAAAATTCTTAAATAAGAATTGGCTTAATGATTTTTCATATCGACATTAATTTACGTTAAAATTTAAATAACGCCCTTTTTTAATTATACTTTAAATAATTATAATATTTAATTATTTCGCTTTTCAAATACTTCCATATAATAAATTTACTATTTCAATTTTCTTATAAAATACTCCATACTTTTGAAAATAAATTTAACTTTATCGACGAAGTTAATACTCGCAAACCTTTCAAATCTTACATTATTACGAGGAGTGCCTCGACAACCAATAATTACTAATAATACAAGTGCTCAGGACACAAATAAACTTAGATAATTAATTTTAAAATAATGAATTCATAATACGCGATCAAGTCTTACACTTCATTATCAAAATAAAAATATGATTTAATATAAAAACAATCATTATTATAATTGCTTAAATACGACATTGGGACTTTTCACTGAATGAATTATCGATATATTCCAAAACTTCAAAAGTCATTTTATCAAATGTGTTTTTAAGTCACAAGTAATAGCTTTTGTATTCCAGCTAAAGTTAGTATATATTTTTTTCCTAAAGATATATTTTCACCTTTTAATAGTTAAATTCATCAAAATAAGTACATGTATATGAAATTACACTAATAAATAGTATTATATTTCATTCTGGAGTAGAATTTAGGCGATTGTGTACCCAATTAAAAATCTCATAAACATTATTATTACAAGTATGTGTAGGCCCAAAAAAAGATGTAGGGAATCTAAAATCTAGCTTAATTTTAAGATTTATAACATATAAAAAATCACATAAACGTTAGCAATGATTTTGGGACTTCTCTCATGTTTAAGATAGTTTCGACGCTTTTAGATTTAATTATTTCGACTATCAATTTACATTTATTAAATTATAAATCTTATTTTAATTAATTCAAAATGATGTGTTTTTCATATTTATTTACACCTAAACGTTAAAAATGAACACGACAAACATGAGTTATGCTTTGGTAACACGGCGGACGGCCAGATGTTAATTTATTAACACATGGCCATGAAATGATTATCGTCAGATTCAAGCGCTTCTGAAATGTGCTGGGTGAGATTAATTATTTAAGCCTTTACAAAATGGTGATGAAGGCCCTTTCAAATATAATGGCCTTGGGGTCCCTTATTTACTCCGGCGTACGGATTGAGAATACTACAAGCTACCCTGGGCATTTGAGGGACCGGCTAGAGTTATCTGGGGATGTCTCATTGTCAATGTTGGCTACATGACTTTTATTTTGCGTGTTTAGATGTCTGGCTATATTTGTTTAAGGTAGTATGCAAGACATGGTACAATTTGATGAATTTGGTAACTATGCATCTCAATTTATAGCCAACCACTCTCAGTTAATAATCATTCCGAATGAAGTCAACCATTCTGGCTATCACTTACCACATCACCATAACCAGTTTTAAATTGCCTGAATGTCATGAATTCATTATATGTTTATCGGTCATCAATTTTCTTGTGCAATCCTACAACTAGAGAACTCAAAAAGGTGCCGCCTAATTTATATGAGTCGGAGGAGATACATGAAAGTTTCCGCAAATTCATCTCCATTATCATTTTATATGGACGATCAAGAATTATTATTCAGACATGGCCACCACCACTAGGTAAGTCTTTAAACAATTTTCTTGGAATTTATTATATTGTTTTCTTATAGTTCATAAAGAGATTCTTGTTTCAATTAAGTGAAATTAGTGGATCTCATTATATATTTACTATATGTGTCGAATAACCAATCCGATTTATTATATATCTGGCTAAATTCTCATCTGTGCGCCTCGAACTATCAAAATATTTCAAATGACACCTAAACATTTCAACATTTCAAATAAAAGATCCCATACATTTCTAAGAACCTAACTTTCAAGTTAGTATTTTATGTCAATTTCCATTTGACTTATAACTAGTCCTTAACTCAATGATAAATTAGTCATATTAAAAATATCAATTATTTTTAAGGAAAATTCGCCAAGTTCGGGTGCCACTAAAATAAAAATTGATTTTTTTTTTCAAATCAAAATTCCCTAATTCAGGTGCCACTATAAAAAATATTTTTCATTTTACAATCCATCATCTTTCCCAATCTACTCCCACTCCACTCGAATCTCCCCCTCTACTCCTTACCCCAAATCTCTTTCTACTCCACCCCCATACCTCATCATCTTCCCCCCTATGCCCCCAACTCCCGCGATTGCTATTTGAATCCAGCTTATCAATTCTTCGTAGATTCTCTACAAGCTATGATTCCAGTTAGTTTTTAATCAAATGAGCTACTACTAAATATTTTACCTGCAGAGGCTACTTATCTAATACTAATATTTGATATGTTGAATTGGTTCCTGCTTCAACTCCGCCTTCCATGTCAATTATCTAATGCTCCCAAGCAGCGTGATCAGCATTACGAAAACTTAGAAATCTGGGTGCGTAGCTCATCCGTAGTTACACGTATTCCTCGTTTCGGACTATTATCGCATAGTTGTAACTTATTCATGTTAATATACATATAATTTGATATGAAATCCATTTCGTGATGTCATTGGTAATGCAAAGTCATAACTCGATAATAGATTGAAGCCGTGATATTTACGGTGATCGTTCAAGCGGGATTAAAAGGATGAAATTAGTCTTTAATTGGGCTTTAGGTTAAGGTGTACTGGGCAAGCATTTATCAGTTGTTTTAATTTAATTTGGTCCCTAAAATAAAATATGTTTAATAGAGCCAGCTGTGGAAACGTATGCATTGCTGTGTTAATTATAATAAGTATTGAAGCTGACGAAAGCTTGCTTCGACATAATTACCCTCACAAAATTGATTATGTATAAAAACTTCTAATTACACGATTTTTGAAAGCCTGTTGTCAGTAATCTGCTCCCATTCGGAACGTCAACGCTTTGTGCCGCCTATTCGAAACGATTTCACACAGCTGCCTAATTTAAATTTAGCCCATATATTTGTAAGTGAATTCTCTTTTGACTGATTATAAAGAAAATGATTTTTGACATCAATTCACCGGTTCCTTTCCAAAAAATTGTCATGGATGGACCCATAGTGTTATTAGTGTATTTATACCCTTCAAAAATTAAATTAAAATACTATGTAGTTCAAGTGGTTAAGTCTTTGGTAAATTTGTAAAAAACTTTCTAGTTAGAATTTCACTCCAAAATTTTTTTTATGCTTTTGTTTCTTCTATTCTCTCCAAAATGAATATTCATATTAAAATTTTATATTTTATATGACGAAATAAATATTCTATGTTAAAATGAGGCTATTTCTCCACCGTGGAAATATATGTAACCATAAGTTCTACTCCCTACTAAAGAAGAACAAAGTCAAACTCATTGAATATTTTCTTCAATTAAATAATCGACGTTGATTTTTAAAATTAAATTTTAACCACCAACTATTAAGTATTACTATTTCAAAAATATAAAATTTATATAATTGGGATTCATATTTTAAAATACTTTTACAATATTAATTTTTAATTTTTTTAATACAAATTAAAGAAGATCGATAATAAAAATTTATCTAAATATATTATAAATTCAATTATTTTAAATGGAAAGGAGTGCTAAAGTCAAATTTGGAAATTGGATCGGTCAATTGTCTTCTAGTCATCTCTTCTAGAACTAGAACTAGTACAATCATACTTTATTTTCTACCAAGTACCAAACCCCACCTAATCCCACCACATCACATCCTTTTTCAAATCCTTCAAATAATATTTTCGCAATCAATCACCGCTTGTAATTAAAATTACTTTATTAACGACAAGACGCTGGCAGCGTATCATTTCAGACGTAATCGTAGTGCTTTCGTCGATTTTATACGTGTACGTCTCGACTGTGTTCGTATTTATACAGCAGGGGTACGGAATGAGTACTTCTGATGGGTTGTTTAACGTTGTTGTTTTTACTTTGGTTGCAATAATGTGTGTTCATAGTTATATTCGGGCTGTTTTTACTGATCCGGGTCGGGTCCCGAGTTCATACTCACCTGATGTAGAGGAAGCTGATCATGCAATCCAGGAGGTTAAACGCAAGGTAAGCTATAAATTTAACATTTTCGATTTTTTAGTTGTCATTTTAACCATGACCACATAGAAAACATTAAAAATCTAGAATGAACATTAATAGAAACTAGATAATCTAAACATAAAAAGTAGCAAAAAAATATATTAAAAATGTGAAATGTGAATGACAACTAAAAAAATGGCGTAGTGATTGACTTCAATCATTTTTTGTCAGTGGGGGTCAAGTTCGATGAATATCGATTCATTTATTCATAATGTCATATATTATCTAACTTTACAATCGGCTAAATAACTCGCATCCCATCCGTACGCATAACAATGCCCAATCAAACGATATATCACTAATTTGGGACATTTACAAAGCAGAAAGAAAATAACGCACCAAATCGCATACGTTAATTATCCGGTTTCCTCCCTCAATACGAAGCGCATATTCACCAAGCATGCATCCACTAATAATATCACGTAAGATCAAGCATGTTAATTAACCCCCATTCTACAACCTCTCAACTGAAGTTTCTTACACGAAACTCTGCGCATTACCCTCTCATATACGCTTCCTTCAATTTTCATAACACTTTTTACAATCTCACCAGTTAATTATAATAAATTCTCATAATTCTAAGTAATACGAATAAACTTTTCTTATTCTACCATACAAGCTGATTTCCAATCACTATTGGTGCCATGTTGCTTTTCACACACACAAAATACTACTAAAAAGAAGGTGATTGATAGTGCTTCATCAATAAACCTATAGTTTAATTATTTTTCTTCAAAGAAAAACTATATCAATTAACCCGCCTAAAATGTTATTAATTACTACCAAGAAAAAGATTCTAGAACTTCCTTTTTTCTTCTCCAAGTATTTCTTAAGTTAATACTTCCTGCACAATCCTATTTCACGTATTTGGGCCTTCACACCCACAACAATCTCTCTCACTCAAGATTAAACTCGATCACCGCCTTCAAACTTCAATCAGCAAATTTCGCCTCGAGTTCATCATCCCAAACTTCCATTAAAGTTGATCCCCCGACTTCAATACATTTTTCACCAATTCCAACATCAATAACGTCACCAACTGACTATCGTAAGAGACATAAATAAAAACCGCCTCCGCCGAATTTTCACAACATTCAAATTTTGGCTCTCGCTTCTGCGTATCTTCTCGATTTTCATATCCTGCATATCTGAACAACCCAAGCTCGATCGTCATCAATGAATTTCTCTCTTCTTATTTTCCTTTCCGCCGACAACTCCCACTCTCTCGATCCAATCTATCACCTTCGATATTTGACGAACACTTCCTTTCTTCAAGCAAGAATCCTTCGAGGCGCGAAACACCTCTGCCACAACGACTTTTAACCACGCCCGCCAAATTGACGATCTACGCAACACAACCCTGGGCCGGGCAAACCCTGCATTGCAGTTCATAACCTCAACCCGAGCCAACAACCCGTGCTCCCCATCTTCCGTAACTCATCACCAAACGGTAAGTCTTCAGACTCTATCGCCTAGTGGCACTGTCTCCGACCTCCAATACTAACCTCGCTTGCCTTTCATGGCTTCCTAGAACTTCCGCAGTATCTCCTAGTATCACAACACAACACAAAGTAATTTTACCTATTATTATCCATTCTAACATCCAAGAACTCCCCAACCGTGACAACCGCTTCTTAATAACCAAAAACCTCCGTCGATTTTCACGCCAGTAGTTTATACACCGATCCTCACTTCAAGTTCAAGCCATCTTCATCAAAGCACACATCACCTACGCATTGGGCCTCTCTCCGTGATCCTCCATCTTCTGACGACTTTCTCCGGTAAGATCTTCCACGATAACCCATGATGCCAAATTTTACATCACCTCTTATCACAAATCTCCATGAATCTTCATCTTCTCAGCATTTGTTTCTTTCCTTAAGAAATCTCGAGTAACAACCCCGATGCCTGTAAACACACCTCCAAAGTAGCTTAATTCATCTTCCACCATTGGGCCCTACCAGCTAGCCGAACACTCAACTTCAGACACCATCTTTCAACCTACTACAATGTTCTCCTCAATAGCCTTCTAATCATCAAACTGCTTTCTTTGATAAAACGCTAGTATCCAAAGATCCACCAAACTTACAACCAACACGCATACCAATCATATTTAATCCTATACCATTAGTCGGCAATCCCATACTCGACAATAACTTGCATCCTATCCAAGTGACGCACAACAATGTACTAATCGACGATATACTAATTCTATACTTAATAAAAGTTATATAGTAAAATACCCATGAAATTAAATCGATACAAGCACTCTACTCCCCTTCAATACGAAAGTTTATTATCCAAACAAGAATCCACTAATAATATCACGAAGATTGTTACAAAGACTCTCAAGAACCCTATTCTACTAATTCCTCAACTGGGGACAAGCTTTCTCACACTAAAACTCCGTATACAAAGATCTCATATACGCTTCTCAATCTCTCTACCACTCTTTTCACAACCTCACCAAGAGAATTTGAACTCTCATAATTCTAAGACCATAAATAAACTTTTCTTATTCTAACATACAAGCGCCGATTTTCAATCACTATCGAAAGCAAGCATGCTTTCACAATACACAAAATACTACTCAAAAGAAGGATATTTATGCTTCTAACAAAATAAAAACCTATGCTTTAATTATTTTTTCTTTAAGAAAACTACACGACACCGCCAGTGCGTAATTAATTACTCCCTTTAAAAAGTTTCTAACTTATTTTTTCTCAAAAGTATTTTAATTTAGATGGATTGTTTTAAAATTTTGAATACTTTGGTAAATGTCTTCGTAAATGGAATATCGAAAGATGGTATTTTGAATGTATGTTGTTATTAACATGATTATTTTGATTTGAGTTAATGTTATGTGTGTCAATTAAGAATACAAACAAAGTTTGTCACTTTTGATCACGACACAGTCTTTTAATTTTGGTGGAACAATGTTGTGATCATAGACACTCTCCTAGACATTAAATAGTTAATTGTTTAGGAGAAACCTCTTGTTGTTGTTTACTCCCCCAGACATTAAAGATGGTATTTTTTGCATTTGTTTTCTTAAACATCTTTAACTTTATTGTTATGTGTAAATTTTATTGGTTGAGAAGTTGACCATCCTTGAAAATGATAGGATTTTATGATCTCATAGTTTTCCAATTCACTAATAAAATAAGTTTTTAGCTAAACAATCAATTATTAAAAGATGGAAGGAGAGTTATACTGAGGGGTCGGTCCTTATTGGTCTCTAATGGTTTTTCCAACGGAAAACTCGTTTGTCAAGGGTGAATATGACTTATACAGTTTGTGATCTGTCTTCTAGTCTTAACTGATATGATAGTATCAACTAATTTGTGGTTTGAGTAATGTGTTTTATGTCCACTAACTGGTCTCTTATCCAGATTATGGTCATGTGGCCATTGAAGTTGCTACTTTCCGCTGGTGCAAGTTCATAAACCAAGCCTCCGATTTCTGCCTTTAAGCATCTAAAAACATATGAGATTTATTATTCAGTTTCCCTGCTAGATTTACAATTATGCACTCCCAAAAAATTCTATTACTCCACTTTCATATGTTTGATCTTTTGAATTCTGTGCAGGGTGGGGACTTGAGATACTGCCAGAAGTGCTCTCACTATAAGCCTCCACGTGCCCACCATTGCCGTATCTGTAACAGATGTGTCTTACGAATGGTATGCCAGATCTATATTTCTATCGTCGTCTTCTTTTTATTCTAAATTCAGAGGCTAACATGTTAAGTAATTCTGCTTCTTGATTACAAGGATCACCATTGCATATGGTTGAACAATTGTGTGGGACATGCAAACTATAAATTCTTCCTCATTTTTGTAATGTATGCAGTTATAGCATGCATATACTCCCTGGTATGTGGTTCTTCTTTTCATATTTCAAAATGGAGCTTTCATTTGTTTAGCATATAATTATTTTATGTATAGCAGTATAGCTTATAGATGAATCCCTTGATGTTTACCCACAATTCCCTTTCCCATGTTTCAATCTCTGATTGTTTTCCATTTTGAAACATTAGCGTCCTCTGTTTTTGCAACCTGTTAGATATGCTTACAGAGCGCTCTCTGATAACCTGTTATGTCTCAGGTTTTGCTTATAGGAAACCTAACTGTTGAGTCCCCAGAGGATAACAGAGACGAAGGTTCATTCAGAACTGTATATGTAATATCCAATTTATTTTTCATTTTCATGTTAGATTGTTCTATGGGTTGCTTGACGATCATTTAATTTCCAGGTTATCTCTGGGATTTTTTTAGTTCCCTTAAGTATGTCCCTCGGCATTTTTATGATGTGGCATTTCTACTTACTATTACAAAATAAGACTACAATCGAGGTGCATAAAGTTGGCAATGTTGGTGTTTCATTTACTATTAAATAGCCCTTTAGATCAACCACAACTAACTATTCTATGTTTCATCTTTCAGTATCATGAAGGTGTGAGAGCCATGCTCTTGGCAGAGAAAGGAGGACCTGTATACTCGCATCCATATAATCTTGGCGTATATGAGAATCTTGTATCTGTGAGATTATTCTTTCCTCTGTTATCTCATAACTTTCTTTGCAGCATTGTATTTACAGAATAATTCCTGCCACAAATTGATACAGCTTATCCTATAAGTGTATTGTTTGCCGCTCCTTATTTGGCTACCTGATGAGGCATATAGACTTAATGGTAATCAGTAACAATTAGGGGTTAATATTACTTAATCTGTACTCTTAACAAACCTATGTTTACTTGCC
Organism: Lithospermum erythrorhizon; assembly: GCA_019722365.1. Classification (NCBI taxonomy): domain Eukaryota; kingdom Viridiplantae; phylum Streptophyta; class Magnoliopsida; order Boraginales; family Boraginaceae; genus Lithospermum; species Lithospermum erythrorhizon. The sequence continues at coordinate 535,087 of JADFUC010001357.1, forward strand.
ATTGGACCCTAGACATTACAATTCTTATCTTTTATAATTTGAGTCTTAACCTATATTCAAATGTTTTCCGACAGGTATTAGGTCCGAATATCATTTTTTGGATGTGCCCCTCATCCAGGCATATCGCTTCTGGCATTCGCTTCCGCGCAGCTCTACATAAGCTAGCAGTGAGTTCCTCTTCAAAGTAAACTATTTTGATCCTAACCTAGTGAAGAAATATGAATTGTCCTCATGCAAGCGACTCAATATACCCTGTGTTGTATCTACTGGATATACACTGCTTTATGTCTAACCATTTAGCGAAGCGAGGATCGTTCTTCAGCCCCTTGATGCAAAGTTTAAAAACCTCAATTAAATATGTAATGTTGTGATTTTCTCTACTTAAAGAAGGACTAGCATTTGTATGTTTTAAGGGAATACTTGTAGAGTTGTAGGGATAAGATTATATTGTAGATAATGTAGATTTTGTTGATTTCACACACCTGTAATAGGAGCATCTCCAGATGGAGTTATTTCGAGAAAGAATGTAACATAAATTTGGATGAAAAGAGAGCTACTTATTCATCATCAAATTTCACATTCTTTTACAGAAAGCTAGAATCTTTGTATCTCAACATTTAAACACAAATTTTGTCCATTTAATGTAATATCATAGCTAGTATCTTTAATGTAGTTTACATTTAGCACATCATAATTTTAAATTGAAATATGTAAATTAATAATGTTACATTTAGCATATGTAAATTGGACAATTATATGATTGAATACTTTCAAATTTAAAATAGTTTATTATCTAAATTAAAAAATACTTTATTAAGCGAAGTTTACGAAATCAATAAAAGTGAATAAAGTTTACAATTTTAACGCGATGTAAAGATTATTAATCAAATTAAAACAAAATTAAATGAATGAGCAAGAAGTTGTAAATTTTAATGCATAAAATAGACAAAAATTAAACAACAATTATTTCAAATAAATTTTAATGGGGATTTATCACTTATTTCATGTATCAAGAAAGATAAATATATTTACATCTAAATTAGCAGTGCCACATGAGATCTACCTACTCACATTGATCTCGTACCCATAATTAGTCAATTCCAACAAAATCTATAGACCGTGCCTGCAAATCACAAATGTCCCATTGTCCCATGCCGCTAGGTAGTCAATCAGATCGAACTTTGGAAGGTTTGACTCCATTTATATTAAATAAAGTTGAATTAAATTCGTTAGAAATAATTGTTTAGTTAAGTCAAATGTTTCTAGTGTTCGATTTTAATGTTTCACTCAATGTCAACTACTAATTTTTTTTTTTTTTGAAATGTGTTGATGCATATTATGAATACACATTACTAGTTTAATTTACATATTGTATATTGATTGCTCTAACAGATTATTAATATACATTATTAATTTAACAATTTATAAAATACTTATGAAGTCCAGATGAGGTCGATTCAAAATCAATCTAAGTAAAGGTTGACTCGATTTGAACTTCAAGTAATCACATTTTCGGGTCAAGGAACTCGAGTGGAATCACGTCAAGCATTTGACTCCATTTAAGCTCGAGTGGTCGACACATTTAAGATTTTTCTTATCCTATTTCACACTAAAATAAAAAAATTTCTATCTAAGTGATATAAAAAGAAAAATAGAATTACAAGGCGATGTTCTATTTTTGGAGGTCTTGAATTAAGGTCACACAATAAGGTGAAGTAGAAATTTACCACATACTTTTGATCTCCATGATCGGATCAACAGCGGTCGTTCCATTTCCACCGACAACTAAAAAGATGATGAATAATAAGGTTTTAGTTTTTTATAATCTAAGATGAGGTGTGATATTAGAGGTTATGATTAATCGGATGAAGTTGAAACGTAGTTATAGTAAAACCATTTACGGAGTATTACATAATGAATTAAAAAGGCGCGTGGATGATCAGCTGGTGAGATGTCGAGAGTTAGATGAGGAAACTAGTGGATGAAGTATTCTGGGATTTGCTAAGTACACTTCTCTGTTTGTATTGGAGACAGCAACATCCTCATCATCATCTCTCATTTCCTCTTATTTAATTTATGTTGCTATTAGGCAAACCTTGCTCTCTGTTTCATTGGATGTAGGAAAACTACCAGTGGAATTTTTTTGTGATGATGGGAGAAACTATCAACAACCCAACTGATAATTCCAGGTTGTTAAGCTTTTCTTGTTCAATTATCAAATTCTTGCATTGGTTTTAAGTTTTTATTCCTTCAATCTGTGCATGGAACATATCAAATATTTGGGTTCTTGGTATTTTCTTTTGATGTTGTTTAGAGTGTGTGTGTCTACCCTATATCAATATTTGATAGTTTGGTTGTTATTCAATTATTCTGTTTTTGCATCTTATCTTGCTTTGTGGTATGCTTACATTAGGATGCATCACAAGGAAATAAAGTTGGGATTTTTTAAGTATTTTGTAATATGTGGATGAAGAACTTTCTTGAGAACATAAGTGTAAGTTCTGATCCCTAGAGATAACACATACAATTGGCTTTGGTGTTTGTTTTATTAGAACTAATCTCACCTTCTAAGGCCATTCAGATCAATGTTACTTATGTTGTGATGTATGATCTAATGTTGATTGCAGCGTACAATGATGTAGTCGAATTTTATTCTTGATCCGAAATCTCAGATGCACAGTTGAAAATTCATCCAATTTCATATACTACAACTTAATTAATGAACTAATATTTGAAATGCTTCAGTATTGTATATTTTTCAAGCTAAAATGTTATTAGGTTAGTTACATAAATTATTCAAATGTTAAGTAGATCATTTGAAATGACAGTGAGGTAGTAGATGCACAGTTGAAAATTCATCCAATTTCATATATTACAACTTAATTAATGAACTAATATTTGAAATACTTCAATATTGTATATTTTTCAAGCTAAATTGTTATTAGGTTAGTTACATAAATTAGTCAAATGTTGATAATAATGAAATTAGATAATTTGAAATGACAGTGAGGTAGTAGATGGTGATTATACAGTTTTTATTAATAGATGTTGTTAATTAGTTGAACTAGTCAATGGATTCAATATACGCAATGTTTGCCTAAGGTAAATGTAACTAAGGGATATAGGTTCATAATTACAAATCTGAGAATAGATGATCTAATGCACGTTTCAGACGATCCTATGACATGCTTGTCATTAATATGATATAAGTATTGTTGACGTTTAAACGTTTTCAGGATTATGATCATTCCCTTTAGCCTCTTCGGTTATTTGTTTCAGCATCATTTAGGTGAAGGATCGCCGGTCAGTTTAGCACATGAGATCACTTGTGAGTTGTGATAAAATCAATCTGTGACAATTCTTATTACACCTATATACTAAGAAACTACTCATTCGACATACTTTTATTGGAAGATAAAAAAGGTAGGCACGAAGGCCTATTCGATTTTACAGGGTTTCTCATCTTGCATAGTTAGAATAAAAGGTTATATATGTTGGTCTATGCTGGCTGTGGCATTACTTGCATAATTCCTAGATACTCTTTAAATACACAAGGACATCCACTATTAACTATGAACTTTGTTGTCCCTAGGACTTGGCCAAACGGTTGAATTTGTAAAGGCCTGCTTGATTTCTAAGGGTTTATAGTTTAAATGTGCAAATATTTCACAGTAACATGAGCACATCTCTTAGTGCTGGCAAGAATTAGTTATCCACTCTGTGGTTTACTGGGGTTTACGCTGTGCACACTTTTGGGCAATGGCTGTGATTTCCCTTGTCATTTAAAAAATAACTTGGTGGCAGATAAAGTTTTCTGGTGCATGGTCTTTCTTAGGAGGTCACTATTTGACTGTTCACCATGAATCCGTATGAAGAATCTGACTATGAATTTCATTCTTGTAAGAAGGCTTGAAATATCTATTCACTTGAAATGTGGTCTTGTAGCTTCAGTGTCACCATTTTATTAAAAGCTCTTACTTTATTTCAGTGCTAATGGAAACCAGATGCAGACTGAAATTGCTAGCTTGAACAAGAAAAGGAAGCTTCCTGCTGAACAGTTAGGCTTGCCTTTATCAAAGCATAAAAACCTGGAAAGCAGTTATTTAGAATCTAGATCTATAGCAAATGTCCACCCCGAAGAGCATAATACCTCTCTGATTGAAGTCGAATCTAGTAGACGATCACCGGAGGATGTCTCACAATCAGAATCAGAAAAAGATAGCAATAGTTTCTCAGGAGGCAATGCCACTACCATGTCTTTATTAGGACAGCTCAGAAATGATATCTGGTACTCTAAAGCTACTTCATCCGACCGGCCATCTACATCTTCCATCAATTTGGGCAGCACCTGTTCTACTAAAAGTCTCTATTCTTTAGAGAGTAGGTTAGTGTTGAAGGCTAGTTCAAGTTCTGATGTGACGGAATCATCTTATAACGTTGGTGTGGAGAGAGATCTAGACCATAATAATTTTGGATCACATTCATCTCCTTACTTTGACGACGACCATGACATAGAAGTCATAAGCCATGCAGACTATACTTGTTCAGGGTTGAGACATGACAACATGGAGCAGTGTACTGAAGATGAAGATCAAGATGTCATCTACTCCAACAGTGTCATTCCGAATAACTAGGTTCTTCCATCAGGAAGTTGGTCCATCAACCAAGGTAAGAAACTGACAAACTGATATTTTCTTTCTTTGGACCCCTCAGTCACCTTTATATTGTCTTTCTGAAAAACAATGGCATTAATTCTTACGCAGATAAAGAAAAGGATGCGAAGACACTGACCATTGATAAAGAATTTGAAGAATACTTTTCTGCGCTTATGTTATAACCTAAATTTCGGAGTGTTCGTTACGAAAGGTTGGTGATATTGAATGCCTGAACAGCAATGTTGTTAGGTCTGACCTACTGACCATATTATGTGTCGCTATCGATGTATATAGCCTTACTGGTTTGCATAATTAAGCTTGTTGAGAGGTACCAGAATTTCGAACGGCTTCTGTTTTTTCATATTATCTACTCTGTTTTCTGCATTCTCTGGTTGTTTTAGTCGACTTGTTTGTGGTGGATATTAAGTTATCAAGTTGCCATGTCGATTGCTCAATGGTCTGACGCAAGCTTCCACAAAAAGGTCTTGGTTTCAACTCTTGTTAGGGACATAATATATATTCTACTTTTTTTTTTTGTAGTACTTATTTTAACTGTCTTTAGTTAGTAATTTCTGTATTCGTAATTTGTAAGACAAGAAATAATCGTACTCTTCATTACTAATTTTTTAATAATATTGAAGTAGTATTGTAGATTTGTAGATATACTATATTTCACATCGGTAGTTGAAGGTGGTTATGGTGTACGATGTACTCCAGTCCACTTAATTGGTAAGAATTGTATTCTAGTTCAACTAGCTCGCAGGATATATAATCTCGACCTGTTTTTTTTCAAAATCCTTCACACAATGATACAGTTCAATCAGTGTGAATTCGTTATGCAATAATTAATTTTATATTAATTACAATTGATATAATATTATTAAAATTATATAACATATAAGGGAAGAAAAATGAAAAGAGAATAATTGGGTAGATTAATAAGTGAAATAAGAAATCAAATTAGATTATAATCTACTTAAAATTATAATGTGACATCTTTTTTACATTAAATTATATCTCCTCCACATAAGAAATTAGATGTTAAATTTAAAAACTCAACAAATATAAAGTAGACAGTTTTAACATATTTGACAAACAATATGTAACTATCAAATAATTTCTCACAAAGTGACATGTATATATTAACTACTTATTGATAACATGTGACTTCAAAAAATAATTTCTAATTGTCTCCTTCCATATTACATATAGTAGATATGGCACTGATCTCTTACCATATATAAAATGAAAGTATCAGATTGACGGCTTTGGCGAGCTGCCCAAAAAATTTAAATTTCTATTATACCCTCAATATTCAATAAATTTAACTGCCAATAAATTTTCTCTAATTCCTTTTTTAATCAACTAGTAAAGGAAACGTGCGATGCACGACATGCAATTGATTTTTTAAATATTTGATATATTTTTTATGTTTAATTCGAAATCATTCTTAAAATCTCTCGTAAAAACTTTCAATACTTTTGAATTTTTTTCTAATTAACACCTGACGCCTTCTCGACTAAATGTATCGATGAAACGATCATCAATATCAGATCATCGAATTCATTACGCTTCAAGTAACTTGTGACGATGAAAAGACAATTTAGAATTTTTTTAGATCCCAATATATAAAAATTCATATCTATACTAATTAAATAATAATAATAATAATAATAAGTCTACTCAAATCATATGTTATTTAATATCACTCCCTCTCCATTTTAAATTAATTGACATGATTCCAAGCATGCTGACCACAAATTGTTTTATTCACCAACCTAAAAAATATAAAATTAATATCATTGATTCATTTTTAAAAATATTTTCATACTATTATTTTTATTATAATTTTCAATACATATGCTAAGTAATTAATGATTAAATTTAAGGCCTCTTTAAAAAGCGTAGAAAAGTCTAATAACTTGAAATTTCAAGTGAGTACTTATAATAATAATAATAATAATAATAATAATAATAATAATAATAATAATAATAATAATAATAATAATAATAATAATAATAGTTCTACATAATAATAAATAATAATTTCAAGTATTAATAATAATAATAATAGTTCTATAAAATATATTATTATTTAACTAAAACAACAAATTATTAAAGATTAAAATGACATATGATTTAAAACCATATCATTTAAAAATGAGTAATAATATACTCCCTCCGTCTCAAAAATAGATAATCATTTAGATCAAAAGTAATTTTTATTAAGGAATGTTGAAAACTATATCGAGATTGTAAAAAGACATTGAAATGAAAAAAAAATACATCAAAATATAAAAAGTACATTAAAATGCAAACAATCAACTATTATGAAAAATAATTTTTTCTAAACGCATCATCTATATTTCAGACGGAGAGAATAATATATGATAAGATATATTCGCTAATCAATCACGAAAGTTTATAGCTACGCAAAACTCCGAGCAAAATAATCGCGTTATTCAATACATACCTTCGAATCATTAAACACGACACGGTATAACAAACGTGCTAATTAAAAGAGGACGCACGACAACTATAAAGTATATATATTGCCAAATGTATACGACGTGATCATCCTCAAAACCAGACGATGCCAATACGATTCCCTTCCAATCGAGCAATCTTAAGTATATAAAAGATAAAGATGCATTTAATACTTATTATTACTTATTTTATCACGCTTTCAGATACCTGCATTTAAACTTTAATTATTAATTACTACTTATTATTTTAATAAATATAAAAGCATATATCATTAAATTCGCTCTAAAAATAGCTTCATAATATCATTTTCTTATAGCTAACATATAGATTTAGAATAATTGGAGTAGTCAAAGCTTCCATCTCGATATACTCAGTGGTAAACGACAAATAAAAAATAAAAGCCGAGTAGTAGCTTAATTCTATTAAATTCTAATTTAAATTTTTTAGATAAAGCGGTAATTTAGTATTAATAGTGTGAAATGAAAGAAACACAATCATTATTCACTTGCTGATTATGAAAAACATCATAACCATGGCAACTCTAAGACGGAAAGGAGTAGTTTCATTTTTCAAACTCCTCCCAAAAATAAATAATTGAATTCTTCTTTGATATAAACTGAAAAAATCAATCAAATACCCTTTCTTTTAAAGTAATATGCTTTGAATTGGAGTTCAATGCTTGATATCCATTTGAGAATCTCTCTCATATCCTTCCCTGAACAGCCTTCAATCGCAGAGGCCATACGCGACATTTCTGCCATACTCTATAAATTGCAGGCTCAATTCCTTCTGTGACCAACTTCTCAGATAAAGTTTCTAAGTATGAGAACTATCAAGACAACGATCGTGGGTTGAAACACATCCGAGATTTACCTCTTACTTGTAGAGCCTGCAGATATCATAACAAAATTTCTACCAACTTATACCAATTCTACGCTCCTGGCAATCATTAAATATAACCATCATGGATGACAGCTATATGTAATAATATTAATATCAATCAATCAAGGAAATCACATTCTATTATGGTACAAAATATCTAATAATTAATGTACAAAAATGTAATTCAAATAATTTATAAAATAACTAAGGATATTCTAAAACTTTAAATTTCTAATACTCCGTAATAATGATGATTTTTAATATGCGAATAAATTATCTAACACTAACTTGATTCATATCATGGTAAATGCACATCTAATTGATTTATTTATATTTTAAGGTACTTTAATTAACCAACCGATTCTCTCGAAACTAATGTCTCTCAAAAAAGGCCAAGTAAATGTGTTATTAAATGTCAACTATATAAAGGCAAACTGAGGTTTTTCATTTATTATTGTAATGAAGTTCTTACTAAATATACAAATAATTAATTTCTTAATTTATTTAAATTAGTAAATGGTTATTACTATACTGATAAAATGTTACTCCGTATTATTTTATGAGATATAATAGGAATAAATAATATATACCCCCATTGCCATCATCGAATATAAATTAAGGTACCGTCCGTTTACTTTATACATAACTGATGCTTAAGAAAATAATTAAATGATTATTTTTTTATAAGTAAAGCAAATATTAATTGATAAAGTCTAATACATCATGTCTTGCTATATTTGGAGCGCTATTGAAGTAAAGATTGAAATCATTACAATCTATAGAATTAAATGAGTTAATTGATATGTCTAACAAATTAACAAAACAATCAATAATAATTAGAGACCAAAAGCACTTAAACATTCATCAATTCTTTACGTCTACCATTTCCTAATAAGTTTTGCTTAATCGAAATATATCCACTCCTCAAAATAAGACTTGACGTCTACCATTTCCTAGTCGTCAATTAAAATTTAAAAATAAATGTTGCATGAAATATTTCATTCATGTCGAGAGTATAATTAATAGATATGTTCATAACTTCATATAATATGTAAAGTTAGAATTTCATTAGTTAATCCTACTTGGTTCAACATCATTTTCATAAAATTTCATATGGACCATTTCTACAATTATCTCAATAAACCAACCAGAAGAAAAAATCCGATTTAAAAATGCAATAGACAAATATACGGAGCAGTTTTTTTGTTTTTATGTAAGAATATAAAGACTCACCAATGGAAAGAAGCACCAAAAACAATAAACGGAGATAAACTATCAAATTCATAGTTGTTTTGTATACGAATATATTAATAATTTGTTGATCAATAAGACTTTGTTTTTCTCTTTTATCTTTCGGGAATGGAAAGGAAAATGAATAAACCACCAAGTCATTATATATACATAACTGATAAAATTAAGATGGGGGAGGTTCTAGCATATTAAAGTGCATTATAACTTGCTTTTGAATGCTATTATAGATAGAAATATATTGCTTATTTTTAATATATGGGTAAATTATCTAACACTAACTGGATGCACACCCACTGATTAATTCCATTTTAAGGTAGTTCGATTAACCAAATGATTCCCTTGAAATCCTCTATATTACTATATATTGTCAACCATAGACAAACTAGAGGTTTCTCCTTTATTATTGGAATGAAATGTTTACTAAATGCATACACGTGCGTTCAGGACCCAATCGAGCATACAGAAAAAATACTCCCTCCATCATATAGGGTACGTGCGAAGGTTTTGGGCCGTATCCGAAAATAGAAATTGAGGCCCTTTCATATAATTTTTTAAATACAAATTTTAATATTTATCAACTATATTTTATGGCAAAGAAATGAAAATGAAAATATCAAAATTAATTGTTAAATACTGGATGCAAAATGTGTAGTAATATGATCATTATCAATATTTTCTATTTTCTTAAATAAATATACTATGCTTGGAGAGCTTGAGTAGTCATAGTAATTCTAAATATATTTGAGATAATTCATTTATAATTTTATGAAGATTTGAATAATTGAAAAAAAAAATATTCTTAAAGAAACATGAATACTTAGTAATCTTTAATTAGTAAAAGTGTATATATACATGTAGTCGATCATTGTTCAATTAGATGCAAAAGTGTATATATACAGAAAGATTCGAACCTTATACACCTTAAATTCCAAAATCTTCTACTCCCTCCATCCCTAAATATAAGACCCATTCACTTTTTTAACAAACTTTTAAAAAAATTTAAACTCATCTCACATTTTCAACTTTTTTCTTCAATTCTTTTGTTTCACAACGGGACTTAATTTAGAATTTTCAAAAAATGATCCTAGTATTGGGCGCTACTAAGGAGATTTGATTCACGAATCCATGCGAATAAGTGGGGTTCTACTTTCAAAATATATAAGATGTGAATCAAGGTTAATTTCATTCATATTATTCTAGAATAGTAGCCCTAATATAACGTGGCCATGTGTGAAGCTGGGTGACGCCACTATATATACCTACGGCTTACATTTCCACAAAGATGTCAGTTCAATTTTTGAGAATTTCTTCACTTTTTCTCATACTAATTTCGACTGCGTAAATATTTTTGTTTGAGTTTTATACGGAGTAATATTTTGAAAAGTATATTAATAAAAAATACATTTAAAATTCTTCCATTCATATTATCAAAATATTATAAAACACAAAAAAAATATCTACTACAAAAGTCATCCATGAAAAGTAAAAAATCAAAATTTAACAATCTTGCAGATGATGAGAGTACTTGTGAATTGTGATTACCCACGTAATAAAAATATTTTTCAAGTCTTTCAATGATAACAATCGGTAATTATTATACGATTTTACAAGAGAACTCTTTTTTTTTTTTTGTAATTACTGATGAATTTTATTAACAAAAAAAGGTGTAGACCACCCAGAATACATCCTTACAATTATATGATCTCCATAAACTCCTATTATGAGATCATAAATACCCTTAGTCTATAAAAGATTATGAACAAAATATATATAAGGCACTAAATACATATGATCTTAGGTCCATATAATTTTGATCCCCACTAGACAAATCTCAACCGAACCGCCTTTCAATGGGCCCAAGTCTCCATCGGCTTGGATTAGCTCACCCATTATAGCAGTCCTTTCAGCATGGCTATGGGGGTTGAGATGCTCGTAAATAAATCACAACCTCGATTCCTGGCTCGAATATCGGCTCAGCCTCACTAAACAAACCGAGACTCAAACCTTAAACTGCTATTCACACAAATTTAATCTGTCAAAAAATTCGACTGATAACTTATACGCTATCAGCCAAAGCCCATTAACCCCTTACCCTAATTCACCGCCCATTAATACCCTTAACTATTAACACCCCACCATGCGCTCAAGCTCAATTAACCCCCTTGACGCCCAACCCAATAAATGTAATACTCAAAACCATTTATACCCTCTATTATACTTTTATATATACTTATTACGAAGGAGCATATACTCTATTGGCATCTTCCAAATCGACCCATTCTCCCCCCACACACAAAACTCCCAAAATCGTATCTCACCGGCCACCCATCACTTCGCTCACTCCCAACCAAACCTCATCCCATCCAGAATCCTAAATCAACAACCCCAAAAGAAGCAACAACAAAAAACGAATCAAAAATGAATTTCAACCACAAAGCAAAACAAAAACGAATTAAAAGATTTGGGCGTTAATCAAGATCCGATGGTCTCGCATGTTCTAATTGTATTTAATCAATTAGGCTTCAAGCCTCCTAAAAAGTAGGCATCTAAGGTAATGTGATAAGGCTTCTAGAATCTTCCATTCCCATCCCTAAAATCAAGGCACGTAGATGCCATTAAACTCTTCCACCTTTTCTTTCAAAAGTATTAGAACATTCTAGAATTCCTACCAAAAAGCAAGATTCTAACTCCCTCTCCCACCTTTCTCCCCTGCTCACAAGGGGCGAATTTCATAATTGAATTTCGCCTCTAATGTTTTCTACAGCTTACACTTTAACTCCTAGTTATAATTCACATTATATTGATCATACTGTCAGCAATCTATTAGCTCGACACAAAGTAATATATTAATTTACGTTAACCGAATATCAGATATTAAATAGATTACAGCGCACTTAGTAAACCATTATAACCCCTCACTACAAGTTAAAAAAGCGGCTTGCTGCTACCGCCACCAAGGGCAAAACAACGTGTGGCAAAAACCTTATGTGGACGGCTACACGCCACGTCAGATATCACGCCGCAAAGCTTTCGACGCCCGCAGCGCAATGCTCATGCTTTGGTCAATGTCGCCACCAATGCATTTATACCCATGGAGTCACAAATGATATTTGTTACGTAGTTCGACTGCGCTAATAAAAAGCATCTATCAAATTTTGAGAGCAAAATCGCTTATTACTCCTCTTAGCGCGAAAGCGCCATTTACAAGAATAATCAATTCTTTGAAATTTTTTTCTATTATGTAGGCTCAATAATTCTATTTTTAATATATTACATAAAATTAAATGCATAAAATGAACTATATAACAGATATACAATAATTACTATTTTTATATAATAAGTTTAAACCATCCATTACAAAATATTGGAGTAATCATTCATCAATGTTCTCTATATACAACAGAGCTGCAGTTCGGAGCAACCAAAAACTAGCTTCTAGCAGTCAATTATAAAAGATCAAATGTCTTCATCCAACAAACGAAACGAAAGCTATCAAATGTGTCGTTGTTCATTTCCGTGCATCGAATTTAACGTCCATCACCTGAAAAAGACATATGTAAAAATTACTAAAGTTAAGATTGCAACATTTAGAACAAAGTAAAGTTAAGGTTGCAACATTTTTATCTACCTGAAGCCTCCAACTGAAGCAAGCTAATACATCCTAACTCATCGAAATAAAGGAAATATTCTATAATAATGCATCCAACTCATCAGAAATAAGATAAAAACTGACAAGCTAGAGTGATATAATTGCATCTGAATAATATGTTGGAATAAGAAAGGCATTATTAAGTATAACATACATTTGATTTAGGCTACACACTTTCCGAATTAACCGGCCCTAAGTTTTAATGCTTTTTTAGATCCCGATCTGCGAAACTCATAATTTGGATAAATGGCATCTGCCACAAAGATCTTCGAGTCATCTCGACCAAGAGGCACATTATCAACTTTTACTTCTGGATATTTGCTAACCAATACACCTTTAGAAACTGCAGTTTTTGGTATACTATCTTCACCTCTAAATAGCATGCAATTATTAGGACAAGCATCTATCTTTTGACTAGTGAATTTTAATTCCTCTGTAATCTTTTGCTTCATACACAAAGTTCGAACTTAACCTCTGGAAGCGGCCATTGTAAATATATCAACAACGCATTCACTGATTTAATCCATCCATTAAACACCTTTTCAGAATAATACCTTAACAATAAATTATTAATTTGGAAAATTTCTGCGTACCGAATATAGTTCTACCTCACCTTCTATTAGTTCAAGACCTTTTCAGGTCATTATTGGGGACTAATCGTACGTCTCATCATAAAATGGTTCATTACCAGGATAACCCATATCCTCTCATATTATATCCCCCATGTCATTTCCCAACTCCAAATCTGTGACATTACTTTCAGACAAAGACTCAAATGGCTCTCCATGGAACCGCCAGTTCTTATATATTTTAAGGAATCCATCTCTTAAACAAAGGTATTCTAACCTCATGTCTACCTTTTAGTGAAACGTAAGTTTAGTTACTCTGGTGTTATCAATATATTTTAGAACTCACCTTTCAAAGAAAAACAAAGTCTAGAAACGGCAATACCTGCATATGTATATTATCAAGCGCCGATCATCTGCTTCCTATCCAACTTTCACCATATTCTACAATTGAGTATTTAAAAAAAAAACAGTCATACAACAAAAATTCAATGATACACAAGTTCATCACATGGCACAAAAATATCCAGAAAACATCAATGACACACAACTTCATTATCACAATACTTTTTCAATATCCTTAAATTAATACCACTATTAATATAAATAATGCTCCCTCCATATCAAACATAACCCACTTTCTTTTTCAATTGTCAAAAGTAACAAACTTTATAACCTTAATAGACACGGATAATTTTTATTCCAATTGTCAAAAATAACGAACTTTAAATTGACCTTATTAATTTGATTTTAATCATTAAAAAATAATGAATTCTAAAATCTTAATTTGATACACACATAACTTCGATTTTAATTACACAAAAACCTATCAATCTAAGTTATAATTTCATAAACAAGTAAATAAGACATAAATAGACTAGCATCTACACTATAATTAACAATGTTTCTCTCGATTAAAAATCATAATCACACAATATCACACTCTAATCGATTAACTAATTAATAACAGTAATCACTCGATATCACATTCAAAGTGATTATAAAACTAATCAATAAAGCTCCTTTAATTATATTTATTTTAATTGATACATATGTTTTTTATTTTTTATTTTAGAATTTGATCAATTTTTTTTATTCTTATTATATTATTAATAATAATAATAATAATAATAACAATTTGAAATAATTTGAATTCATCTTTGAAATATTTGTATAATATTATTTTTGTAACTTTTATTATATAATATATATATATATATTGAAAAGTAATAAAGATGACATTTAATAAGAAAAATATCAATTAAAATGAATTGAATTTAATATATATAAGTTTAAAAACTAGCTATCAATTAAAATAAATTGAATGTAATATATATAAGTCCAAAAACTCGAGCAAAACGAAAATTAAAAATAATTTCTATTGTCATCGAGTCGCTTTGTCACCTCCTTTAATTACCTGATAAGAAGATTTTTTGGCGACAAACGTTTTGTCACAATTCGTAAACTCGTAGCAAAACAAACTATTTTGCTACGCCACCTAAATTGTGGCAAAAAGTCAGTTTTTGTCACGAATCGTCAAGGCCACGAAGATTTCGCGGACAAAAGGCCCTTTATCTTGTAAGGCTTAATGCCAATGCGAGCTTAATCCTCATAATATCTCAATTGTCTAACATTCAACATATATCTAAACTTATATTATTTTGAATATAATTAAATGTAAATAAATCCTGGTCAGACAATCAAATCATTAACTGACATATTTATTTAGATCTAATATCTCATATTTCCAACAACAAATGCGTTTGGCCCAAATAAGGACGAGTGGTAACGATTTGTACATCGAATGTTCATCAACAGCTAATTATATACCTATAATATACATATTCATGAATGTATTTTTTAGACCATAATATCAATGAATTATATTTCATATAAAGTGAAAACTAATATAAGTATTATTATGACAATATACTCCTATTTAGTTTACTAATTACTAATCAATACTTACTAAATAGTGAAGATTGAATTTTCTTTAATTTCCTTTCATATTAAATTCAAGTCTAATTAATTATTGCTTCTATAGTTTTATGACAAAAGATATTTTTATCTACGATAAAACTAATATATTATATGCTGGCCATAATAAAAAAATTAAATTCTCGAAATAATATATCCAAATCTATTATTCCTTCCATACTAACGATTTGTCACGCTGATGAAGGCTCCAATTGACAAACTTCTACGCTATCATCGATAAACACAATTTTGATTTGAATAAAATTTAATGTAAATATTAAAGTACATTAAAAATATTATTATTTGATAATTTTCACCAAATATTATACAACATAAATAAAAATATTTGAATTTAACATTTAATCTGTGAAAATTCCAAATTTAAACCTTGACAATCTATCGGATTTTAGGGAGTATTAGATATGTAACTGATTAATTTTTTATTTCTATTGTTGAAATGTAATATAAAATATCACATAATACTTAGATATAGAGTTCTTTTAATAGTAATTTTTTGTATTAGAAAAATTAATTTTCAATTTATAATTGAATAATTGTCATACAAAAAAATTTAGTATGAGTAGACTAATTGATTGCATTAAAATGGAATTAAGCAATTGTTATGATCAAATTAAAAAAACCAAAGGCAATATTATATCAAACACTTTTATCTATTTGCAGAAAGACAAGCTGATTATTTTTATATAATCGACAAAGATGTTGATGAATGAACATACGATAATTGAAGATGTCGTACGAAGCCGAGCAAAAACTCTTGCACATATTATAAGAGAGTAGATGACTCCAACTATATTTGAAATGTTATAGAACTTTTAGACAAAAATTTAGAACTTATTAATTATTGAATTGTTATATGAGTCTTTTTTAAAATTTTAAAACATATTTTTCATCAATAAAAAATATTATAATAAGGATAATATAGTAATGTGAAAAGGGAAAAAACACAACTCACACTTTTATAAATGGGAGATTTACGCAATAGTTAGATGGTATAATTTAACCCTAAATGGACAACCTCAACATGCTCATCTACTTTTAATTTGTATTCGGTAATTCTCATCATTGTGAAAAAAAACATGCTCATATACTCATTTCATCAATTATATATTTTGTGTAATGTGAAATTCTCAGCATTATAAAGAAAACATGATCAGCATATATACTTATTTCATCAATTACATATTTTGTGTAGTGGTTCAGGTTGCTCATTCACATACATTATCCGTTCGGGAATGAGTAAACACTAATCAATACTATTAATCTAGTACTTCCTCCGTTTTTTTATAATTATCGTTTTAATCAAAAAAAATTATTTTTTTTATAATTGTAATTTTAGCATAATAAATAGTATTTTACATTTTTAATATATTTTTGATTATTTTTTCTTTTGAAATAAACAACTAACCAATAATATTGTTTAATTGATTATCATTCTATATTTTCAATGTACTTTTTTATTATTATTTTTTTGTCATTAATCTATGTGGAAAGTACTAGTACGACAACTAAAAAAATTGAGGGAGTAATATAATTATGTAATTGAACCTCAAAATACGAATCATTAGTCTAATTGTAGCTATCAAAGCAGACAAACCCATGCTCCAAATTTTCCAACATGCTCTCCACTAATCTGGACGTGTAATCCAGCGGTACGTGAAGTGGAGATAGGATGAGTACCAAGATCCACTTGAACTCACAATAACCAGTAGTGTATACTATACCATTTTAATATTATTCTATAGTATGCTTGAAATAATTTACTAGCTATCCTAGTAGCTAGTTGGGCTACTTGTAACCAAACTAATTAAATATTTCAAGACATGCCAGGATACTATCATATATTATAAGTAACATGGGGAGGGGTTGAGCAATTTATTCAAAGTTTTACCGGATATTTACATATGATATTGTCATGATTTTAAATATCATTTTCTAAATATCTTGGAATCTTGAATAATATTGCTTCTTTTTTAGGCCAAGTACAGCAAATGATCAAATAGCAAAAGAGTAATCATTTCACACATCGTTAACTAAATCGCCACAAATTTAACACCACGTGACGTAGATCAAAATTCACGCGAGGATGAATTTTGGCACCCAAAATGGGCCCTGGCCATGAATGGAAAATGAAGCCTCATTTATTCCATCAAGTTAGCAGCTCGCAACTGACAAATTTCATTTGGCTACTTCATATTTTTTCTCGTTTTTCAAATTGCTTTTTATACAATAATTAAGCAAAATAAAATATATATATCACTATTTTTATTATTACGCATCTATAACAGAGACTGCGCTTTGTATTATTTGAATACCAAAAAATTTGAGTTTTTTACACTTTTCATTAATTATATTAAAAATATTATGAATTTTTTAAATTCCAAAAAAAATATTTTATGCGTAAGCGAAGATAAAGTTTATGGGTAGTTAATTGACATCCTTAATAACATCCTACGCGTCATTAGCTGGTGCCTGACGTTATTCGACGCGCCAGAAGTTCGAGCATGCCAAGTATATAAGTTAAGTCAAATTACACTACCCGCCGCGGATGATTCATGCTGGGTATACCCAGCGCATTCGCTGGATCGATTGTGCTTTTCTATAAGCATATGTAACTGCACTAAAGATTCGTAAGGAGATCGAGAATATGTATATTAAATTTAGTTTTACATGGTCTAATCCAATTATACAGTTTAAAGAGGATTAAGTTTAAGGAGCGGTATACCCATATAGCATTCACTGGGATTTAAAGCTATAAAGATATGCATCCAATTCGTCATTCAAGGAACGAGAATATAAATATTAAATTTAGTTTATTAAGCGGGTCAATCCAACGAGTATTAGGTTTATGTTATGATGTTTAAGTATATAAATATAAAGTCATAGTTTCAAAATTGTTATTTTTTTATACTTTAATTTATATTATTTCAAATATAAGAAGATTAAGCAATTTACAGAAAAGATACAAATCGTAGACTCTTGCTAACTATGCGCTGGGGACATCGAGACTGGGACCCAAGACCTCTCATTGAGTGCTGTGCCAGTTTCAGCTAGCCTCTATTTTTTATAACGCAGCTCCTTGGGTCAAATGGTAAGTGTATAAGGCCGAATACTTACGTTGCTTTATTTTATTTCTTTTTTATTTAATCAATTAAATATCGATTAACGACAAATATTGACAATTAAGCTTGCTATTTGAAAAACGACCCATAAACGTGAATATATATAAAATATTGTTTTACCCATGCTACCTCACATAATAAGCTCGCGCTATTAAAAGACATTTTTAGAAATTTATGTTAAAATCAATCTTAGGCGCTTGGCTTAAAAGCCGCTAAAATATTTTGCAAAAGACTATTTAAATATTTTCCTTAAAAATAATCATGGGTTCATCCCAAACGAACTAACAATGATACCTTCTAGAACAAAACTTTAGGAGGACTCTTATTGGAAGAGATTAGATCATGCTCTGAGCATCAAGATTGACTATGTGGCTGGCTGCCTAACTTTGTTTATAGACGTTAATCAAGCAAGCTATGTGTTCATGGCACTCCGTCCGTTGCTGTAGCTTTCACGAACATCTGTCAACCAGCCTAACCTACTAAAGAGTGTACTTATTATATTTAACTACTAATTGACATTTTAGAAATATTAACGAGATATCATAAGAAAAATATATTTGTGTGGCATGGTCAAGGCCAGATAGATGTATGGCTGATGAAATAATTGAAGAGTTAGAAGATTACCATGAAAAAAGTTGACATTATTCGTTCTTTAGTTTCAAAGTTCCGAGTACAAGGAGGTAATTATCGATTTAATCTCATATATTAGATAGTTACACTATTACATATTTCCTCCATTTCAAAATAAATATTAGGACTTTTACCCAATTTGGAAATTCATAGGTTCTCACTTTGACTATTGCGAAAGTACCTAAAAAATATAACTTCACTCAAAGGCATGTAAATTTAAAATTTTATTAAAGCCGAATATGTAAAAAGAATGTAACAACAATTGTGGCTGTAGGAGTATTGGGCTTAAACGACATAAATAATATAATATAGTTCTTGAAAGTAAAAAATATTACACGTCCATCTCTAATTTTAATATCCAATCATGATTAATTTCAAAGTTCTAATGAAATCTGACATTACTATGATATGATCGCACTGGTAAATAACGATGATACTATGTGTGCTAAAATGTTCTCATACCCAAGCAGAGGATTTGAATCCTCGATGATTCAATCTCTATCTTCACAATTGAATATTTAATCATATACTAATTATAATTATTTTTTCTTTTTTTAAAACAATAATCATGTCAGTTTACGTGTTTTTATTTATAATTGATTCTTGATCCTAATAATATATCAATAATAGTACAGTAATTATAATAATAATAATGACTCCAAGACTAAACAAGGGTCTTCAGATATTCCCTTTCAAAGGCTTTTTGTGCGTGGTTCCGGATGCCTCACATTTCAATAACCATTCAACCCAATTATTGTCATATTGTGAAATAATCAATTGAGTTTGTCACTTAAAGGTTGGTCATTGTCACTGTTGTGGTGGCATGATGGGATTGATGGCTATTGAGTACTGGTAATGGAAGCACACACTTATTCTAGATAATAATCCGTAATCAATTAATAAATCAATATATAATTATAAAATAATTTAAAGTAAATTTGAAATTAAATTTCAATTGAGTATAGGGATATACTTTGTCTCAGTCAATTTGTGTTTTTTTTTAGAAGATTACTCTATCCCTAAAAAATCGTGTCATATTTATCCTTTCATGATTAAAGAAAGAATAAATTTTACGTAGATCGATATCAAAACTTATTCAATCAAAATTACTGCAAATTAATAGAAAGTGACGCTTCAAAATACTACATCATGAGATCACCCTAATAATCCAAATAATTCACATGCCGATCGTCTCAATGCTGTGGGTCATGAGTAGCTTCACCAATTGAGAGTTCTGCAATAACTCACCAAACCATTCTCGGCTTTATACTAGCTGCTCTTTCACTTTATAAAAGTCAAGGCTTCCTTCACCACCATTATAATAAATTCTGAAAATCTGAGATCGCATCTACGACTTTTATAAATAAATAAAATTGGGCCTTTGGAAAAATGATAAAAACAAAACAAACAAAAAGCGACATCGCTACGCGTAAATGATTATTGAGATTTTGCTCCTAATAAACCAAGATTCATGTACGATCAGTCTCACATCGGGAGGTGGACATGGGGTAGCCACCACCATATAACCTAAGCAACTCCACTTAACACGTATCATTTATACTTCGCTTTTACGACCGCGCTTATCTCTCCTTCATGAACGCGCCCAAAGTTCATTTAATACCCTGGGTTATATTGGACATAATGATATTGTTTAATAAATATATACTACATTAAAGTTTATTCGAAGCCAAAATTAAAAAAAATAACTCATTAAAATCAAAACGCGACAATCTTTTAAGGACATGAAAGCATTTAATTTAGCAAATTGATAGCCTACCTTTGTACCCCGATCTCACGCCTAATGGCATTCACCTGAGCCTCTATCCAAAGTTATGCCTCGCGCTCCCATTTCCTAGAGGAAAGATATTATACATGCCTCACCTTTGCCAAGCATCTAAATTATTCGAACTTTCAAGGTTGCTCAGCAATTTTCCAAGATTTAATTGTCTTTTATCGTGATGTGTAATTCCAATTAATAAAAAAGGTCCATTTATATATAATATTTTTATCTTTCATTACTTATTTGGAATATATGTAATTCTGGTTAGTTAAAATAAATATAGGATTCCAATTAATTGCCTTTAGTATATTCATTTCCAATTAAGACTATACTCCGTATAATATTCAAATTGTACAGATGGAAACCTATATTTGCCAATTGCAACTGTGACCATCCGGATGTCAATTCCATCTTCTGGGAACTAAAGGCTTACCTCTCATCTAGTAATGAATCCTCGCTAACCTTCAAATAAAGATGTTTTAACTTTTCTAACATTTCAGAGACCGAATTTTTCTCAACAAGACTTTAACTTTTCAAAACCATTACTATTACGTATTTCCTCAAGACAAAAATCAAATTTTAGAAGGATAATTTAGTCAAATAACTAACCCTCCTCTAACTAACTCAACCACATATCATTCTTAACTCAACAAAATAAAACCCTTCATCATCTTCAACAAAATCAAAACTTCCAAATTTGTTGTTCATCACTTTCTCCTCTTGATCTTAATACCATTTTGCTTTTACTCTGAACACCAATAATTTGACGGAAAATGGACTATAATGTTGGGATATTACAAAGCTCGAATCTACATTGCAGAAAAGCTTTATCAACGTTGTACAGGCTTGTAAAAGCTAAGTGAAGTTTTACACAAACAACAAACGGATAAAAAAAATTCGCTTCCTACGTCCAAAAAATCCAAGCATTTTTCAACCTCAGTTTCATAAAGTTCCTCGTGAGTCTCTGAATCGATTATCATGAGTTCTCATATGCATATTCAGATCACATCAATTAAATCATTATTTCCAAATCTTAATAACATCAAATACACACCTTACTTTCTTTGCAACGGCCAAAAATTATTCTCTTTTCCAATTTCTTTTTGAACACATCGATCATTCCTCCAATAAATGTATTTGTCATCATATAATAATCGAATTTGATAAAAGAGATGATCATGGGTTGTGAACCAGTTTGGTGGTTGGGTATTGGTTTTATTTCCAATTCTACCTTGATGAAGAACAACGGACCCAATTCAAAAACGCGCTACTGGTTTGGGGAGAGCAGTGCTAATTATTTTCATTTATTCGACCTTCTAAATTTGATTTTTGTCTTTCAAAAAGAGCGTTGTCATTGCTGAAAGCTTCGTGTGCTTGCTTGATGTTTCAAGTACAAAATGCATCAGTTGTGCTACTTGGGTGCGTTGAATGTTTTGTTATTGTTGAAAGCTCAAGGAAAATGCGTGTTTGAAACGAAATTAAGCCAAAATTAAAAGATAGGAAACTTTATATGAGAGCAACGCTTCAAGTGACCATGTTCGGAGTCAATGATCACTCATCACTCATCACTCATCAGTAGAGTAAATCGAATAATCTTAAAAAGATATTTGCAAAATATCTTGAATTTGATCAATAGGATTTTGATTTCAAAAGGCATTCAAATGAATATTTTATTTTGATAGATATATGAAATTCAATGTATGTTATTTATCATATTATTAGATAATTGTCGATTTGATTTTAAATAGTCTGATCAGGTTGATATTTAAACTTCGATCTCATAGTTAAAGTGTTGCACAATAGTCCCTAATATTACTAACACAATTACATATTGGTCTCTAAATTGACGGAATTATTAAGTCAGAACGATCGACACTCATTGTGTTTAGCATGAGATGTTGTATGTCGTGAAAAAGTTGCACCTTAGTCTTTGATATTTAAAAAATAGTATTTTAGTTCACAGATATTTAAAAATTAAATAAATTTTACTTTAATCCCTACATAACGGAAGATAAAAAACAATTGAAAAGAGTGACTCAATCAATTTTAACATTTTGTATTGTTGGGCAATCATCATAGATCATTGATTTGGTAAGGTATTATGTGGAATAACTTTTGTTTCATCTTTCTTGCTTGTTCAAGACCTCAATACATTTACATGTGCTTATTTTACACTCACTACGTTTACTGTTAACATTTAACCTGCCCATTAATTTAGAAACCAAATAGCAATTTTATGGGTAATATCGGAGGATCAATCAGCAACTTGCAACTAATTATCTAGGTCTAAATGACAATGTTGTCACATATCTGGGACTAAATCAATAGTTAACGCTGGGTTATATTTTACCAAATTAATAATGAAAGCCAGGTAATTTAGATGTGAACAAATTTACCTGAATGAACAAATTTAACCAACTGCTATAATTTACTGACGGACATGATAAAGCCGATTTAAAATAAATAAGATACGAATTAAAAACACCACAAGCATTCAGAATCAGCCTGGCAAGCATAACTTACACCACTAGGCGAGGCGAAAAAGATTTTACTATAACGACGATATCGCAAATAAAGCGACTTACGTGAATAATCCACATTCTTGTCGCCCCATTATACTCTATCACATGCTCGACCCCTTACTTCAAAGACACCCGTCTTCATCGCCACAATACTTCCTCAAGATTGACTCTCTACAAAGATAAAATAAAACATCATTTAACTCACAGAACAGAGCTGGCAACAATGGGCCGACAAACCAAGCAGAGCCTTTATGTATTAGCTTCTGTACATTCAAATTTACAAACAAAATAATAAAAACTCCCT
Organism: Lithospermum erythrorhizon; assembly: GCA_019722365.1. NCBI lineage: Eukaryota > Viridiplantae > Streptophyta > Magnoliopsida > Boraginales > Boraginaceae > Lithospermum > Lithospermum erythrorhizon. Next base: position 558,930 of record JADFUC010001357.1, read on the forward strand.
TAACTCTTTTACTCCCCATAATGTAGAAACAAAAATAATTACACGTATGTCAATTTACCAGTCTACAACGGAGGCATATTATAAGATAAAGCACATCAAACATATATGGAAAGATCTTCCATAAACAATACTTTTCATATCACACATGCAATAAAAGCTCCAATATATTCCTTTTTCCATAATCAATCATATCTCAATCTTTACGCCTTTATAACACTCCAAATCATTCTCTCTCTTCCCGTATCGTCAAGACTACAGAGCTGATTGCTTTCCTATGATAAAATGACTAATGACCGACTTCAAGCACTGTAGAGTTTTGTACTGTGTGTAAGGTCTTCTGATCCATGGAGCTGTTGGAAGAGAAGAGTAAACCTGCTTGATCCTCATAAAGGTGCACTAAACAGCCATTATGATGCAAATCATAAATTTGAATTTGAAAGCTTGAATTTCAGGTGCAAAACCAAACTGGCCTTTAAGCAATTTACGGCCATTTTCCCTCGAATTTACACCCTTATACGGCTATGACGCTGGATACAACAATAATCAATTAATTGGCTAAGTCCATAACTTTTACTTATATCTTTGAAATTTGCTCCTATTCTCCTTCCAATGCATGCTCAAAATCTAAGTTTCTGTGGTTTTTATCCTAAATTTACATTAATTCATATGTTACATGACTTCGACAAATTTGAATTCACAACACTCTCATTAACTCCCATTATCCAACAGTTCAATGTTTTGATTCTGACATATATATGATGGAGCCGTGCCATCCAATCATATACAAATTCATATTATTATGGCCAACTCTACTTGATAGTGATTATGATGACAACGAAGTACCATTTGTTACAAATATCTTCGGATTCCAATATCTATTCCCATCTCAATAACAAGAATCTTTGCTTTGCCAAATTATCTGTCCAAAATCAAGCCTTTCACTAAAATAGCAAGAATGAAGAGTCAACATAAGACTATGAATGGAAAAAGATCAAGTTTTTTTATGAATCTGACCATTGATATGTCTCATTTTAGCCCCATTGAGATAAGCATAAAGACCAACCAATGTGATTTAAGTAGCACTTTTTCTTTGTTGTAGCCGTCGTCTAGTAGAAAAGTTTGTCTAGATAGCTGTAACGCACACTTTGGATACTAGTAATGAGCTTAGTTTGATTGTCATGTTAAGTGGAAGAATGATTTCTAAATATCTAGGGGTGTAATGGAATGTGAAAATTAGAGGAGTCAAACTACTATTCAACTAACATGATATTCAATTATCACGATCTTTATAATTGTAATTTCATCTTGTATCGAAAATATAAAAATATAATTAGTACAACTCTACCGATCTTCAAGTTTGGAAATTAAATTTAAAATATATCACTAATAGAAAGTATATACTGATCACTTGATTTATATCTTCCTGTAGTCATATTTTCCTATTAAGTAAATACATATTTCAATTAGAAGATAGGAAAAAAAAGAGTATAGCTTTTAAATGGTGTAGATGACGGACTGCTCGATTGGAATAAAATAAGTTTAACCTTATTTCTATTTGCCTCAAACGCCGAAATCTAAATTGTTCCGTTCGATCGGTTTCCATCAAGTTCTGATCGGTTCAAGTTTCAGACACTCGAAATTCTCTTCAACTCAAAATTAAGTCATAAGACTATATCTAATCTTACGTAATTTCAAATAACTCCTTTAAGATTAATTATACAATTTACATACACAAATAATACATAAACTCACTTCTTTTACATATAGTTTGTATTCTCTATATTATTAGTTTTATAAAATTATATATATCTTATTCCATTATATCAATAATTGAAATGTGTATAATAAATGAAAATCAGGAATTATATAAAATACTTTATATTATTAGTTCGAAACATAATAAAACGTAAAATCGGTAAAATTTAAATCCGCCTTGCCTGCTCGGGTTATTTCAAGGCTTTATCTTCTGACGCCGAACTCAAATCGGTTCGATTCCGATTAGTTCCCAAAAATTCGCTTATTTCGATTCGATTGGACGGCTCGCATCGGTTTTGAATTTTGTGCACACCCCTACTTTAAATATACTTACAATTGCCCTTTAAACGGTTGTACTAGATTTTCATTCAGTAACTATCAATGGATTAACCTAATTAAATGGGTCAAATAAATGTAAGATAAGTAATACTACAAACTTAGTTCGAATTTATGACTATGAAATAGACATTAATTTATACTATACGTTTTTGCACAATTCGGGGATTACGCATTGCTCATCACTTACACATATAATATATGATTTTATGTTATTTTATATGAACTTACAAGCACAAAATATTTTTTATGAATTATAAAATATTTTTTGTGAATTACAAAAATACATGTTCATCATAAAAGTCACTGAATGAATGAATTAACTCACAGTAGTTTAATATTTTAAGATATTTTATCACACAAAATGTGAGAAATTAAACGAAAATCTATTAGTTGCTATTGACTATCATAAAAATGATACTTAATGATATTCGTGGGTTGTTATTATAGAAAATATTTATGAAAACTAAATAATGATAATTTCTCCTCCTATAAATAAGGACACTTGAGAACATGGAGCTTCATGAAATATAACTTGCAATTTCCTCCTTCTTCAATTATATATGGGGTAGATTATATAAGATGAAATGCATATTGAACATAATTAAATTAAATATAAATTATTGTTGTGATCCGGTTTAGGATAAAATCGCAGACAACATAAAAGTTTACTTATGAAATTATTTAAACCTCAACAATGTAATACAAAAAAAAATCATATTAAACCGATTAAAGTCTCTATTACTTATAATATCCTAATCCTCTCATCCCAATGCAACAATAGACTGGCCATCAAATATATAGTCTAAAGATAAAGGCATCAACATATTAGATCCCCAAAAATTTAGGTTTAAGTCTTGGCAGAGATAATGTTAAGAGTTTCACTTTAAATGAGTTCTTTATGGACTTCAGAGGATAGTCTTATAATATTTAAACTCTAAATCATCGTAATTTAATCCTTTAACAAATTTTTAGATAGTTGTATGAGAATGGCTAAGGGTTGTGCGTAACTGCCCCAAAGGTGATGTGAACGTACTAAATTATTGCCCAAAAGTTGTGAACCAACGTACGAATGATCCCACAACATTGGATCCAACCAGCGTTAGCAAATTTGATTTAGTCCTTCATTCTCATTCAAAACAGGACCACTTCTTGTGGGTCACTTGCGTTTTGTTTCTTTTCTATAATCAACACCAACTTTCCTCTATTTATCGATATCTCTTGTTTATATTGGCTTGCAGAAATAAATGGAGTCCTCTCTTTTTGACAACTAAGAGGATATCAAAATAGTGCACTTGATATTGATATGAAAATGGAAGAAATTGATTTTAAATTAAAATCGAAAATTTCACACACTTTCTATGTCTACCAAACCAAATTTAATGGATGTCAATCGACTATTGTTCAACTCTACCTTTTATAGCCCTTCTATGAGTCTATGATTATTGCATTATTTATGTGTCTGCTATAATGCTAACAATTAATTCTTCATTCATAAATATAACACCCATTTACTTTTTCACAACTAAAAAATTTAAACTACTTATTTTCATAATTTTTTCCTCCAATCCTTTATTTAAAAAATGTGACTTAATTTTGAATTTACTAAAATGAAAATGATCCTAACATTAAGAAATTGAGGAAATATATTCTTTGTGATATATGATCATATCTTTAAATATATTCTTTGTGATATATGATCATATCTTTTAATTAATTAAGGAGTCATCGAGCTCTACTCTTTGATTGATTTTCAGACTTTGATTTGCGGTTTTATATTAGGTGTTCATTTTGTGGTATTTCAAAGCTTTATTTGTTGCGTTTTAGTAATACGTGGACTTGAAATCATAATGAAAATGATGATGCATTATACTGCAAAGAAATGAAGAAATAATCTATTATGGGCCCAGCCCACTCTTTAGCCTAAAATTTCATATATCTAGTTATAAAAAGAGAAATGAGTATTTATCACGAATCTGCTATGATTTTTATGATATTTCATTTTTTTTTAATTATCAACTACAGTAAAAACTCGATAAATTAATACTTGATTATTTAACACAAACTCTAAAATGGGCTTTTAACCCGTCCCGACTCGTAGATGCACGCTAAATTAATAAATTGCGGCTTTTTCGCTCTTTCATTATTTCTATGCATTTATCATATAATATCGTTGTTGTTTTATATATATATATATATATATATATATATATATATATATATATATATATATATTGCAATTATCAAATCTCCAAAGAAAACTCCTCGATAAATTAATACTTAAACATCAATAAACTCTAAAATAATATTTCTTTTGCCTGCCCCCACTCGGGATGTGCTGCTAAAATTACACGCTCTTTTTCTGCCTTTTTCAGTTGGCTTCTAATACTCATTACAGCATCTGTGCTTTTTTTCGTTCCTTATATATATATTTGCAATTCTATATATATAAATATTTGCACATCAAGTTGGTAGTATATATTGCAATTATCAACCCGTGATTAAACTCGAGCAATTATTCGAGGCATCGAGTTAAAATTGCATGCCATTATATTTTAGCAAAGCTTGGGCTCGACCAACTATCGTGGGCGTTAAACCCCGATAATATTTTTATCCTAATTTGTGATGCGTACAAATAATAATTAGTGCTCTTTTTCGCTCCTTTTCATAATTTCTACCTACCATACGCGATCAGATTTTTTTTTGTTCATTTTTCATATATATATATATATTTTCAATTATCAACTGTAGTAGTAGTGTAAATCGATAAATTAATACTCGAGATATCGGAAGTTAAAATTTCATCTCCTTATATATTTTACAAGCTTGGGCTCGACTAACTATTAAATAACATTTCACCAAATATCAATGTAATTATCATCTCAAATTATCGATCTGACACCCTTACTAGTTCAGACTTGAAAAAAAAAATAACGCATCAAGTACCTCCATTTCAAATTAATCGACTTTCTCTCACTTTCGGCATTAACAACTTTAATCATTAATTACTTTTTTACGTATATTAAGAAAATTACAAAAAAAAAAAAATATTATGAAAATATTTTTAAAAACAAAATTTAATTTAAATCAATTTTATATTTTTCTTTGACAATGAATAAAACACTCATGATCAAAATCTTCGACTCGTAATCCTAAATGTCAATTAATTTAAAATAGAGGAAGTATGTTACTATTGGGGCAATACAACAATAATGCAGTTTTCTTATTTGCACCATTTTCTGCCATTTATTTAATGTAAGATAATATATTATACGTATATCATTAAGTATTTTGGTACACAGGACACCATCTGGAGAGCAATAAAAAAGTCGTCGATGACATGCACTTGAAAGTTGAAACAAACTGGGAATAATGTACAATCTCCTACATGAAGGTGGTGATTGAAAATTAAAATTTGACACCTAGCTCACTAAAATCTGTTTATGCAATGCTTATTGAGTACAAGAAGTATCTGAGTCTAACACGATACTTCAAGTATCCATGAAAACAGTGGAATAACTAGTAAGATGCAGAGAATTCGTTTCTTTTAAATATATTTTATTATTAAAAAATGAATTTTATTATTTATTTATTCAAAAATTAAGCTGTTTCATTCCCTAAATTTCAGATATTTTTCTTCATGATATAATAATTACTTCGCCTCCCTTATAAAAAAAATTTTTCATTCCCACCTTCACTGTGATGGAAAGATTTATTTGATGGAAGATTGAAGTTTGAAATTTATTTATTTTTATCTTTTTTTCAATTCAAAATTCAAAATTTTTTTATTGCGAGACCTTTGAATCCTCCAATCCTAAGAATTCATTATTTCGAAAGAAGATTCGTAACCATTAATATAATCTCAATGGTTAATTTTGATTGTATTAACCTATATATATTAAGGAGAAAAAAGGGAGAATCGTATTTTTCATCAAAGCTTTTCCAACCTAAAAATGAGGTTCTAGCTCGGCTCGAACTTTATCAAACCAAACCTCGCGAAATTGAACTTTTCGACTGAAACGAGCTTTCATACTTGACTTTTACAGGCCACCATTTGACAACATTAAGAATCAATGGTTTATATATATCAGAAAATATGCCTAAATTGGCTCAATAAAACCTAAACTCAATAAACCACAATATATTAACATATATGAGAATATTTCGAGTCGAGTAGGGTCAGATCGAGTACTCGATTTTTAGGACAATCCGAACCCAGCTTTTTTTTCGAATTTTGTTTCGAGTTGGGTTCAAATCCTATATTTAGGGTTTAAACTTTATTGAGTGGATCAATCCGGTACTCAAAAACTTTATTGTTTCGATCCGATTCGACTCCTTCAGAATTCGAAGCTATAATTTTTAAGCTTACTCTTTAACTCATTAAAAAAATGAAAAAGACAAAACAAGCTTCCCTATATAAAGAGGCAGTTGGACTTCCATAATTCCTCCCCCTTCTCACCTGCAATTCTTGATTTGCTTAGAATTCTCCCGCTTTTTTCTCCTATATATTTCTCCATTTGCTTCTCTTTGTTCTTCACTACTTTTCCAGTTTACTCAACAATCTCCTTCCTTATTCTGCTTTGTTTGAACCCAATTCAACAAATTATAATTCTGGTACATATTTATATATATCTCAATCACCATTTTCTTGAATTTACCTTTGCATTGAAATGATATATTCATATTGCTATTATGAAGTATGAACCATGACCATTCTAAAGTTGATCAAATTTTAACAAAATCAAGAACTTAATGCACTTGTAATGATGAGGTCTATGTTGGAGTTCGAGTAATTGTAATGAGAAAGTCGAACTTTTAGATAGAACAAAGAAGAACTTAATTTAATTTGATTGAAATTCATTATTTAAATTAATGGATGAGTATTTATTATCTCTCTTTGAACGTTTTCTGCCTAGCTGGATAAGCTTTTTTTAATAACTACTGTAATTTGTTTTCCAAAATGGTCCACCATTTGTTGGAAATATAAAAAGCAATATAAAAAATTGAGAAGATTATTTATTTAAAGAGTTCTGGATAAAACATAGCAAAATGCTCATTCACATTTGTTTCAGACCATAAAATATCAAGAAAATTACAGAACAACAATAAATTATTGCCATGAAAAAGTATAGACTAAGGATCAAACTCAATTTCCAGATAAATATATTTGGATTTAAATTATCTTTGTACCCAATGCTTAGTTATTTTGCTGATTCTATTTGCAAGTTCTTGTAGCTTGACAAAATGGAGTTTGAGGGTCGTTACAGGCAGATTCAGGAGCAAAAGTTTGATTGTCTTCTGTTTGGTATGGTTTTGTTTTATTTTAGTTTGTAAAAAAAATTGGAGTACTTTTTTTAATTTAGTTGTTCTAATGGACAATTTTGTTTGATTCTGTTTGATCTAGATGATACTCTTTACCCCCTTAGTGCTGGTCTTGCTGCTGGATGTCTCAAGAACATTCAAGGTATACATTTATTTAGTACACACTCGTGGAATAGCTTAAAGTTCATAACTTTTTAAGAATGGTTTACTGTAAGTTCCTAAAATTGATTGATCAGACATTGTGTTGGTGCACATTTTAGTGGGATTGCTTATTCTGTGCAAATTATTCTTCTATCAGATTATATGGTTGAAAAGCTTGGGATAGAAGAGAGCAAAATTCTAGAGTTGTGTAATTTGCTGTACAAAAATTATGGGACAACAATGGCAGGACTCAGAGTATGTGTGTTCATTTTCTTATCTTTCTTTCGGTTACATTTGCTCCAAGTTTGATATCGATTTCTTTGTTTGAATAGCAATATTGATCTATTGAATTTCTTTTCTAGGCAATTGGCTATGATTTTGATTATGATGATTATCATAGGTGAGGATTTATCTGTGGCGTATTTCATAAATAGTTTGTTTTCTTTTATTGTACTTTCTCATATAATTAATTTAGCTTCTTTTTGTTTGCAGCTTCGTGCATGGAAGATTACCTTATGACAATTTGAAGCCTGACCCTGTTCTGAGAAGCCTTTTGTTGAGCTTGCCCTATCGGAAAGTCGTAAGTCCCTTGTTGATTTACTTCAATTAATAAATGCAAGAATTGATGGTTACCATGATTTGCAACATCTTACAAATATTTAATCAGCATCTGATCAACTGTCGAATATAATGTTGTAAGAATTGATGAACACATTATAGTGCTTGCATATAATTGTTTGTGTAAGGTAAAAAGTGATCACTGTAAGCAACACAATTTCCTGTTATAGAGATTGTAGTATTGGTTATCATATTTGATCTGATATTCTGATCATATAATTGGTATGTTTTATAATTATGGTTTTCTTGATTCAGATCTTTACAAATGCTGATAAGGTGCACGCATCAGTAGCTCTGACTAGACTTGGATTGGAAGATTGTTTTGAAGGGATCATTTGTTTCGAGTCTCTAAATCCGACTCACAAAAGCAGTGTCTCGGATGATGATGAAGAGGATGATGATTTTAACTTTGTGGGCTCAAAATCCGCTCCTAGTAACAATTCTGAGATTTTTGACATAATAGGACATTTTTCTCAACCAAATAATGATATGTCTGGATTGCCTAAGACTCCCATTGTCTGCAAACCTTCTGAGGCTGCCATTGTAAAGGCGTTAAAGATAGCAAACATCAACCCCCACAGAACAGTAAGCTACCTTCTCTGATTATCCAACATAGTTAACTATTTTTGTGCAAAGCATGACCTTTCATGGACTACACTTGTTTTTCCTTTATGAGGATATTGAATCTTGTTGTTTTGCTTTAATTTCACAGCTGTTCTTTGAAGATAGTATTCGAAACATCCAGTCTGGAAAGCGCGTTGGACTCTATACTGTCCTGGTACATTAAGTTATTAAACTCAATGATCTGCAATTTGTGTTCGGCTTCGTTAGAGTCAAATTACTTCGATTCCCTATCATAGATCATACGAAAAGTCCCAAATTTTTATCAGATATGGACTCAATGATATGGAACTCTTGGTTTCTGATTAGTTGTTTCGACGCATTGTTGCAGGTTGGGAAATCGCAAAGTGTCAAAGGGGCAGATTACGTTTTAGAAAGCATCCACAACATGAGGGAAGCAATACCAGAACTTTGGGAAGCAGCCACGGTGACTAATGAGGTTCGCTACAAAAATGGGGTTACAGTGGAGACATCTGTGACAGCTTAAATTGCATTTCGTTTATGTATATTATATAAGAATAATATAGTATTGTTAATAATAATGTAGCTTAGGGGTTTAAACGCTACTGCTACTACTACTTTTCCCACATGAGAAGTGAGTTAGCTGTAAATTGTTGTTATATTGAAGCATGAAGAAAGCTTATTTCATCAACGTAGATATAGAGTTAATTTAGACAAATATCAGGAGGATCTACATGTTAAATTAGAAAAATCTAGCTCTCAAACAGAAGGATTAATAATTGATCAAGTACTTTGATGATATTAAGTGCTTAGAGGTCATAATCACTCAATAATCAAATGACTTTTTTCGTCACTTAATTGTTTTCAATTAAGTAATAATCATAAGCTTGCATTTGATGTCTACACTCAGCACGCATACTGTACAATTGCATGAAACCCACTTTTGAATAAATTGACATGTGAGGTTCAGACCCAGAGCCTCATTGAGTGTGGTGTCTATTCATATAGTGGATTAGGTAGTCTATGTCTGTAGTTTAATGTTGCCTACATTTCATTTGGCTCCTAAACTATTTCGAATAAGCTAATTGCTAAATTAATCCATTAAAAAGTTAAGGTATCTGAGCGAAAAATGAGTTAATCAAAAGTCGAACACAAAATTAGATACATTGAGTTTAACATTTTTATATAAAATCGGTAGTTTCAAATGTTAAACAATTTTTGTTAAACACAAATCAGTTCAAAATGTGATAATCTTTTAGGGATGAAGGGAGTAATTACTTCATCATTATTTAAATTTGTTTGACCATACTAGAAAATTAACATTTTTATAAGAAAGTTCTAATTATTATGCTTAAATCATGTGAAATACTCAAATACTCACAAGTCACAACTTATAGAGAGGCCTTGGTTCCCATTTGACCCAAACCTGGCTCTAGACGTGTTAAACAGACTGGGTCCTGTCGGAGGATCTGAGACCCCGGTCCCTTAGTCCCCTTACAGCTAGGTCCAGGCCCATCATGCCCATGAACGACCTTTGGTCCATTTATTTGTGGGTAAGAAAGGGGTCGAGGAATTGGGCGCAGGTCCAAGCCCGCTTCAAACCCATCCAATATTCGGTAGTTATTCGATTCGATCCGATTTGAGCCTCTAGACTCCTTAACAATCGGAGGCGTTAGGTATAAATGGAAACTCACTTGTCACTTTGGGCCACAGTCTTGTGGATGTTAGTACTAAAACTTAAATATGTTTTTTGTGGAATTTTTTTTTCTAATGATAGAAGTTACAAATTACATACGATATTAGACACTAATTAAAATTTTAAGCTAAGCAAATGGGACCCTAAGCTCCAAAGAAACAGCTTGTCTTCTCTCTATCTGAAATCTGTTGCACGAACCACTGTCTTCGTCTGAATAGAAGCCTATTTTTTTGTGGAAGTTGAACCTTGGTTCTTAATTCAAACGCGTACATGCTTATCACACCAAATTCCACATGCTTAATTCAAACGGGGACATAGTGAAAAGTGTGATAAACATGTTCCTTTTTCAATTAAGCATGTACCCGTTTATTTTGTAAAATAATTAAAACTTCATTTTTTTTTTCTTGAAAGCGTTTATATTTGTGTTAGTATCATTTTAATATTAAATTGAGCTATAAAAAATGTTAGAACATGAACTTACTATCTAGGTTATGAATAGTGGCGCACGATGAGAGATAGGTTTACTTGATGCTTAATGAGGCACCCGATACAATTCTATTGATGTAAATTTGAGCCAGTTTTGTCCTTTTAAAAGACCTAGTTGAGCATAGACAGGTTTCTTACAAGGGTTAAAATAAACCTCATAATTAGTGTTTCAACTATCAACTTGATTGTTGGATCAAATTTGATAATTCTTGAAAGTTAGGTGATTGAATAAGACTCTTTGATGGAACGGTGAATTTGATGAAAAGAGAATGTGATGATTACTGTCAATATGTCATTAATTCTTAAGAGTATAGTATGTCATTAATCCTTAAGAGTATAGAATGTGTCTAGTTCTATTAATTATTGATGACCAAAATTGAATATGGAAAACAAAAAAAATCTTATATTACTAGAGAAAGTAGCAATTTGGAAGTGTTTTGTTTGCTTATCCTGCTACCTAAGAGTGTGCAAGGATCGGTTCGGTTCGATTTTGAGCCAAAACTGCAACCGAACCTATTTCGTCGGTTCTCTCGAAAGCCAAACCTAAATCGTTTCGGTTCCGGTCAGTTCCAATCCCATTGGTACAGGTTTAGTTTCGGTTTTGCACCAATTTTTTAATCTATGGTCTTAGGGTCAAAATTAAGTCGTAAGACTACATATGTAATTTCAATTAACTCATTTTAAGATTAATTATGCAATTTGTATGCACATCCCATATACATTATCACTTTTTTTTTACATATCCTATGTATTCACTATATTATTAACTTTAGAAAGATTTACATATCTATTATTACATTATACCAATAATGAACAAAGTTGATTTTAAATTCCTCTGCCTTAAAATATGTACACATGCAAATATTGCAAGATCTTATAAAGATATTAGAGAAAATTGAAAAATCTACAGAAAGTTTAGCCATTTGTTCGGTTATTTCAAAGACTACATCTAAATCGGTTTGGTTCTATCCGAAACCGAATCTAATTCGATTCAGTTATTTTCAGTTCGACTCCGATCAGTTTCAAATTTTATGGACACCCTAGTGCTACCTACATATTGCTACACATCATTTATATCCATGTCGACCAAAACGTGGAATTCTAATTTGTTTCGGGGGCAACAGTCACTAAAAATGTATGGTGGAAAATACCCTAAAATGAACCTACAACACATCATATAATATATGATATCCAAGTCAACGAACACATGTAATTCTATTTTGATTTTGGGTGATTGGAAAATTATTGCAAACTCCACGTCTACTTCGTTCACTGTCGGTAGATTGACTTGTAGCCTCACCAATAAGAAAACGATAACGTGGTCTCTTCGAACGTGCATGCTTAATTGCATGGCTTATTTAATTACAAAGTTTTTATTCAACAAAAACATATTTTGAAACAATAATTCATTTATTTTCCTTTATATTAATATCCCAAAAATAGATAACACACGCTTTAAAAAAATTTGAAATGATAAGTGAATATTCATTCATAAATTATAAAATTACTATAGATATAATTAAATAATGAGATAATTTTACATCAATTGAACATAAATATTTTCCCAAAAGATAATTAATTAGATGAAAATTTAATAGAATTTCATATCGATATCTACCAAAAGAAATATATAATACAAATTAAACATAAAATATCCCTACAAAACAATAAGTTGCATCGATAAAGTAAACATCAATTGAAAAAATATACCGAAAACAAATGTTAATTCACATGAGCTAAAGAAAACTATACTAAACTGTGTAAAAAATGTTAGATTAATACAAACTTGACAGTTGACACTACAAAATTTGTAATTGAATTATCCTTTAATAAAAAAATATATAACATTAATTTGGGGTCAAAGTTAATAATTTTAATGAATAAATTAAACATATCAACTAAATTGAAATGCATGTAGTATCATTTATATTTTAGTACGTCCCATCATAATTTTTTTATTGCAATTAAACTTTATAAATTCATACATATTATTTCATTTGCCATCAATGACTTTTTATTTTTTAATCCAAAAACATGGAGTAAAAATGATACTTAAATATTTATCTTTAAAAACATTATCATAATAATATTTTTTCTCTAATGACATACTGTATGTGAAAATAATTGGACATCAATCACATCACTCAATGATACTTAAATTCATAATCCCAATATTATATTTTTACCTCAATTATTTTTTCTCACCCAAACTATACTAGTCTACTACTGTCCTACATTGTCTTCATCTCATCAACAATGTAATAAATTAGAGAAAGAAAATGTGACAAGTTTGGTAGCCTGCAAAGAGAAGCAAACATCATTAGCTTTCTTGTCTGAATATTATCAAAACTAAACAGTTTGGTTTGTTGGCTTAATCCATGTCCTTCAAGCTACAGTTTGATGGTTTTTTGGTAGCCAACTTTTGCTTCATTCCCACCAAATTCTCATCTACTTGTTCTATATATTATATACTTCATTTTTCCTAAATTGGTATAAAATTTTTTTCCTATTTTGGAATAAAAAGATTTGGTTTTCTTGTTTGGAAAAAAAACTCCTATGTTTTTTCCTGTTTTGGAATAAAAATATTTGGGTTTTTCTATGTTGGTATAGATAAAAGATTGTTTTTTGCTATTTTGGAATAAATTTGGTTTTTCTTAATTTGGGAAAAAAAGATTTGACTTTTCCTATTTTGGTATTAAAAATTTGGGTTTTTTAGTTTTGAAAAAAGATTTGATTTTTCCTAGTTTGGCACAAAAAAAGAGTTGATTTTTTATATTTTTGTATTTTTTTCATCTTTTGAGGGAAAAAAAGATTGTTTTTTTCTTAGTTTGGGGGGAAAAATTGTTTTTTCCATGGCTAGAGGTGTATCTGAGGTTGCAGAACTGCCCATCAGAGTGCATTCAAGGAGGGGGGGTAGTAATGTGATTCATCCAGTAGAGAATGGAAGTTCCCCTGTTATACCTTACTCAGAAATCAAGCAATTCAAGGAGCATTTTTCATGGCTTATACCATCATTTGTTATTGCTAATGTTTTCATGTTTGTTATTACAATGTTTGTTAATAATTGTCCCAAGAATTCTGTGTCTTGCATTGCTGACTTCTTGGGGAGGTTTTCATTTCAACCCATGAAGGAAAATCCTCTGCTTGGTCCATCTTCTTCTACGTAAGCATCTTTTTCTTTGACCATTTTATTTGTTCATAACATTGTTCATGTTTTTTTGGGTTGATTTGTGTTTATGGAATGATTGATTGTGATATATGCATTGTTGTTTGGATAAACTTTGTAAGTTGATTGTTCAAACTGATGCTAATGACTAGTGTAAATACTTTAAAGATTGATTAATTAGTTAGTTAATTGGGATTCTAATTGTTTTAAGGTACATATTCAGTTGAAGGTTTTGTGGAGGTGTTGTCAATCAAATATACTATGTGCAACTAATATATTAGTTCAAGAGAGTGTATTTGATTAGTAAGTATGATCCTCTGGACTACTGGGTGAACTTATTGTTTATTTAGTGTGTGCTTCTATTTGACTTGGAGATAAATATGATCGAAATAGTTATGAACTTGTTGTTTTATTATTTTGCGGGAGCACCATTAGAGGGTTACAGTTTTTTGTCCATGTACTGCAATAACAGCCATGGCGAAGTTCTATGAAAATGAACGAGACGAGACAGGTCAATGCTGCTGCACCAAGCATGTTCTTGATTAAAGTAGCATGGTTATACGTTACCTTGTAACATAAATATTTGATATGTTGCTTTATTGCAGTAAACCATCTTTTGCAGATGCCGTTGTCTATCTATTTATGAATAATGGCACTAGAATACTAGAGACTTCAAAAAATGAGATAATGTGAATGTGATTACTATGACAAGAATCCATGATTTTTAACTTTCATGCACATGAGATATATAACGTCTAGACATTTGACAAAGAAACTATGTCTTATTCTTTCTGCTTCAGGTTAGAGAAGATGGGTGCATTAGATGTCAATAAAGTAATACATTCACATCAGGTGTACCGCCTTTTCACTTGCATATGGTTGCATGGAGGAGTTTTTCATTTGCTAGCCAACATGCTGAGTCTTTTAGTGATTGGCATCCGGCTTGAGCAAGAATTTGGATTTGGTATGCTACCATTCTGCATTCTAAACTTACTCTTTCTTAGGAAAACTGATTAGGAAACTTTATCAATCGGATAACATATCTATTGTTCATTGAAGTTGCCTTTGAACTGTAATATGAATACCTGTAATTCTGGACCAGTGCTAGCTGACTGTCTTACCTGGTTATCTAAGATCTTAATTACTATGCTCGCTTAGGTATTGCAGTAGCATTTAAGTTTTCGTAAGATAAACATGTCGCTGAGATACTACTACTATAGTTGGACACATTTCAGCAATTTTCAAATTGTCTTATCTATGAATACAAATCTCTCTCTGTTTCTATTCTCACAGTACGTATTGGAGCGCTCTATCTTATTGCTGGACTTGGTGGAAGTTTGTTGTCGTCTCTCTTCATTCAGTCAAATATATCTGTTGGTGCTTCTGGTGCTCTATTTGGCTTGCTTGGCAGCATGCTGTCTGAACTGATCTCCAATTGGACCATATATGCGAATAAGGTAATTTCATAAGTTCTTTATACTACCTCCATCCTTAAGAGATCGTCCAGTTTATCTTTCTATGGTCAAAATTAACAAACTTTGATTTCTTAATTGACACATACAACTTTGATTTGAATCAAAATCATTATGTTAATGGTAAAGTAGGCTGAAAATACTACACTTTGATAATACTTTTCACAACATTATACAACATATTCAACAATATTTGAGTTCAAACTTAAAAAGTCAACTCATCAAAATTCAAAACTAGATGATCTTTTAGGGATGGAGGGAGTACTAAAGTACTAAATTGAACTTCTAGCTGTCATATTAACTAGTTTCTTGAGCTCCATTCAACTGTTCCACTAATTCATTTTCTTTTCTCAGTTTAGTGTTCTGGTGACCCTTCTTATTATCATCGCGATAAACTTATCTGTCGGAATTCTCCCTCATGTGGATAATTTTGCTCACATCGGAGGTTTCCTGTCTGGTTTACTTCTGGGTTTTGTATTACTGATGCGGCCGCACTATGGATGGGTTACCCAGAGATACGCTGCCGTTGGAACTCAGTCTGCAAATGGGAGACCTAAATTTAAGACATACCAATGGGTTCTTTGCATTATTTCTTTCGTCCTTTTGATTATATGGTAAGCCTCTCATCACTCATATGTTGGAGGTTATTTTAAGTGGAGCGAAATGGGGTTGTGTTCATATCCATAATTTATAAGAAAGTGAAATTTAACCCTTGAACACTTCATTTGATTTTTCACGTAAGTGATGCTGGAGTAGTAGTGTTTTCTTTTTACAAACTACACCCGTTTGACATGTTATGTGGAAAGATGGTTCCTAATAATTTGCAACAGCGTCGTTTGGGGTGTTTATTTGATACGATATCAAGAAGTAGTTGGTTCTCTCTTGTTTTAAGCTCTTAGTGTACGATTTGGAGGGTTTCTGGGATTGATTAGTGTTCTCCAATTTAATTTAAATTTGGATATCGTCTATCCTCTTGGCTCTCGCTCATACCCTTTACCTTTATACAGGTTTGTTAGTGGCCTGGTTATGCTTTTCCGTGATGTAAATCTGAATGACCATTGTTCATGGTGTCACTACATGAGTTGTGTACCAACTTCGAAGTGGAGCTGCGACAATCAAAACCTCTCGTGTTTTGTAAGTGTTTCACGCCTTCTCTATTTTTCCTATTATTCGTTCATCTCTATGAAATGCATATCATGCTCAAAGCCTGAAATGATCCTCATTGCGATCTTCGTTAGTTGGTCACGCCTCCCAATTTCTAATGATATCCTAATTCATGTATCGATTGTTCTTGCAGTCGGACCAGATCGGGAACCAGCTTACACTAGTATGCTCAAACAACAACAGAACAGGGACATATACTTTAGCTAATCCCAGCACTTCCCAGATTCAAGGATTATGTAGTCAGCTTTGCTGATGAATGAGTTCAAAATATAGAAATAATTGATTTTGTATGAGTTTATTTCATATCTTAGTGTTTTACATTATGCACAGAGTATCTTGATATTTGTTAGTACAGTCTACAGTTGATATGTTCCTTAAGAAAACTAACATACAAGATAAGGAAAAATAAAATAAAAAACTTACAAGATAAAGAAAAGCTAAAATGAAAAAAGGAAAAATTAGTGTGGATGTATTTTTCCTATGTTCTGTGTGGTTGATTTGTCAGCATAGTTAATTAATACCACCATCTGCAAAAAGATGTACAAGTTATTTTTCATTTTAAACATTTGAGTTTAACATTTAAAAAATCAAGCCGGATAATGAGGTACTAAAGAATTATAGGATTTGATGAAATGAGGATATGAAAGTGGAATGTGATTTTAAGCTTAATTGACAAGAACCAATTTGAGCCTATGGTACAATTTATAGCCTATATTAAAACGTTTCACAAACTTTACTTCCAAGGCAATGCAGCACATAACAAACTAATCTGTATTTACATGTGAACAAAAATAAATTACAAGGCAGCAAATATGAACCTACAAAACTCAATTGTCGCAATTGTCAAACTACAACACCATAATCACTTTGTTCGGCTAGATCCTCGCTAGCCGAGGATTGAGGAACCTCGGTTGCGATAAGAGATGATGGTCCATTACCTTCACTGCCTCCTTGTGAGTGCTCATCATCGTCATCAACTTCCACCTCTGCTTGTTGAAGGCCCGCCACATCAACCTCATTATTGGCGTCATAGAACTGCTCGAATTCAACTTTGTGTGCAACAAAACGAATTTGTTCATAATCACGCCCGTTGGCTGCAATGCTGAGTCGTCGTTTATCTGTCTCATTATCCATGTGATACTTAGTATCCTCAATTGCATCCAAGCGAGGGTGAACTGTTGGACCAACAAAATAGTGCTCATGGTTGTCTCTCTTTTTGCGTTTTCCAGTGGCCCTCCTACGTATCCTCCGGTTACCTCTCACCTTTTTTCCGTCATCACTCTGTGAATCATGTACAACTAATGAACTCCTAACGAGATCCCTGAAGCAGTCATGCGCCAAATATCTAATCGTTGACACCGATTGAATTTGTTGGTCATTCATACCATGAGTTGAAATAGTGTCAGCTACATGTGCTATGTCCCTCAGTGCAGCACTCTGTAAAACTCAATAGTGAATGACACAAAATGAAATTTCAGGAAAGAAGAATACATTGAGATAATCTATATAGCCTTCATTGTCCTCAAAACTCTTACCATTCGCTGAAATTCAGAAGAGATGGGGATAGGTCTGCCTACCAATTTGCGTGTGATTTTCAGGTACCACTGCATATATTCAGTCTCCTTTACATCTTCTTCCTCAGCTTCCACAATGTGGAAACATCGATTCGTCCACTCACTGAGTTCTGATTCCATTTTTGTGGACAGGTTCAAACCACCATCAACCCCACGAGTCTTCCTTTCCCATCTCTGGACATCATCTGGTATACTTTGACACATGCCAAACTGCCTGAGGCAACGATCTGGGAGATGCCGTTCTGCTTTCTCAAAACAAATTAACATTGTTTTTGCTCTCCCAAGAACAAGATTGCTTAAAATATTGTCTGGTATAACAGTACGACTTATATTTACATAAGGACACCAATCAACCTATAAACAAATAAAAAGGAAACAGATGATTAGTTTAATACTTCGAAAAGGAAAAGAGAAGTGATCGATATTTTCTTCGCCTCACTTACATCAGATGGCTTTAAATGATCCAATGTTTTACGGTAGAAAACCACATCACGGTTTGAGGTAGGACCACTTTGTTTCCCTTTCCACCTAAGTACAAACGGAAAACATTCATGGATTGGTTCGTGATGAAGTCTTGGTCGACCAACATTCAGGTGATAGTAACTCCAGCACTACAAAGTGAAGTACAAATTATTGGTATATTTATGTAACATAGAGTGGGTAGCCATGTGGATCAAGCAAAAGCTAGTTTAGAATGAAGTTGCAAATAATTAGACTTCAGTTCAAACAAAACTCACCTGTAGGAGAGTCAAGCATCCACTGATGGTGCTTTGAGATTTGAGGGAGGCATTACCCAATGCTCTGTACAAGAAAGATAAAGCGCCTGCGCCCCAAGCATATTTTCCAGCTTCATCAAAATCTTCAAATAAAGGAAGGTACATAACAGGGACTTTGTTACCGGTGGTGGTTGAAAAGATTGTGCTACCAACAAGATAGAGAAGGTAAGCACGTGTAAAACATTTAACTTCTTCAACTGAGGCATCTTCTGAACACTGGGAAAATGTTTGTTTCAACCAACTCAGCTTCACCATTCCACCACTTGTATACCCAGAATCTGGTGCTCTGCCCAAGTATTTAAGACAAACTGCATCACACGATGTATATGTTACCCCAATAACAGGTTCACCATCAATGGGAAGCCCTATCAAATAAGCTACATCTTCAAGAGTAACAGTCATCTCCCCAACAGTTAAATGAAATGTATTTGTTTCTCTTCTCCATCTTTCAACCAGAGCAGATATAAGAGGATTATCTAAACTGATGGAGGGTATTAGTCTCAAGTAGCCGAACCCTGCCTTCCTTACTAAATCAATCTGTTTATCTGTTAACGTCCACCGGTCAAGCTTTGAAGTATGTTCATGGCATCTAAGAGCACCACGCTCCTGTTGATTTGGATTATATTATGGCAACTCCCAAAATCCCAAAACCAGAAACAAAAGGAAGGAGAAGAAAGTCACATACCTGCCCCTCCCAAATTGCTGTTGACACATGCTTGTCTTGATCATACAATACAGAATCATCAACAGGTCCAGGGTTGGTTAAATAAAAATCCATTATGTCACAACTAGTTACATTATTAAACTGCAAAATAATAACACCAAAGGATTAGAAATAGAAGTACTGTATGCTCCAGTACATGGAATTATGGAGAAGATATACAAACAATACTTGGTGTCAATTTAATAACTAAGGAAGATTTATTGTGAAAACATAATCAAAGGGCAAAAGTATTCTATGTATATCTAAATTCCGCTATAGAAGTACTCAGTGAAGTCAGGAGGAGTTCACACCCCTGGGAGTGTGTCTGTGCAAAAAAGTAAGATAAACTTCATCAAAGGGCAGGAAATAAGAGTGTGAAAGCATCATGTAGATCGCCTTATTTACTGAAAGAGTGTGACTCTACAATAGTACTCCCTCCAATTCAAATTGGAGGTCGTTCTAGCCTCTAGGCAAGTGCACAAATATTAAGAAATGGACAAAATTCCACTTTTAGCCTCTGATGCTTTAATAATTACTCCAGCTATTCATTGTTCTTCTCCTGCTATGTACTTGAATGAGGGTAAGAAAGGAAAGTAGTAGCATGAGTTGCTTTGGGCTGTGTAAAACGTCTAATAATATGAATAATATACCAAAGCCTAAAACGACCTCCAATTTGAATTGGAGGGAGTAAGATAAACAATTAAACAATTCAAAAGCAGCCAAAGTATAAAATTTCCCAAAAAAGTTTGACTTTTTAAGAAATTAACCCAACCTTCGCCACCTCGAAAAGGAAAGAAAAAGGGAAACAAAGTGCAACAGATAGGTTCCCATTTATAAATAAATCGTGTCCTTTGTCCATTATCCACCACAAAATTGAAGGAAAATGGTGCGTACAGCCCATGCTAGCCATTTAACAAGGATGATGTAAATGGTATGCACTGCCCATGCTCCCCATCCAACAAGTATGTTTCCGCTAAAAGATGATTTTTTCCCTTTTACTAAATATGGTCGATGATGAATTAACTTGTGTTTAAGAAGCCGGTTGTACATATATACACCAGCTAGTTAGCATAATATTGCCCATAATGAATACCAATCTGTCCAATCAATTCAACTAAAAGGAAATACTTCGATGAAACTTGTTGCGCAGAATCCATCTACAAATGCACAAGTCAATCTAGTTCCCCTCCTTCCACAATTTACTGTCTACAATTATGTATGCAACCTTAGGATCACATCATATATACAAGTTAGGGGCGCTCGGCCAGATGCTCCAATGATTTCGGACGAATAACATCTATTACTTTGTCGATGATTAATCAACAAAATTTGTATTCATAATACAAAGCATAGGACAACATAAAACAAATAATTCAACTGAAAAAGCTACTAAACTGTAACAAAAAATAGAAAATTTAAGAAAATAAAATTTACCACCTTCAAAAAATTCTGATAAAAATGCTTACTTTATGACATCATCACATGAGAGAAGAACTATGAGTTAACATTATTACTAACATAAGCCAATACAAAATAAATAATTCAACTGAAAATGCTAATAAACAGAAAAAAACGAAAAAAAAAATACCAACTTCAAAAATTCTGAGATACATCAATAAAAATGGTTTCTTTATAACATATCACAAGACAATAACTCTAAGTTAACACTATTACAAATTTTCTTTAATTTTCCAAAGGTCAATGGACATGAACATGAACTATGAAGCAAAATACATAACATTAAAAAATGAAAATAAAAATACCCATGTCTTTAATTCAAATCATCTCCAAGCTAGCCCCAGCATCAGCACCTGGTTACTCCTCTCCCTGCTATGGAGGTAAAAATCTCGAGGGACGGTTAGTATAACTGTTGTTTTGGGGTGTGAGTGAAGACAATAAGGTATGAATTTTAATATTTTTTGTTGATAGATTTGACGAGTGAATAAATTAGTGCATTAGTGTTTGAAATTAAATGCCCAATTTGTGCAGAGTTGAATTAAATTTGGTAGTTGAATCTTGAAACGTTTGTGATTATTTTTTTGGAGATAGGGTTGGTTTGGGCTGAGTTCTAAAGCCCATTTTAAAATATATGAACATTTTAAGTTAAACGAAAATTGTTACGGGATAGTATTTTTTTAAATCGGTATTTAACAATTTTAAGGTTGACGTTTATCACCTACGTTAAGAAATTAAATGGAAAAAACTTTTGCTAGTGATAACAAGTACGGTTCGAAACTCATCTCAACGGTAAATATAAAAAAATATTCAAAAAATGATTTGGTACAATTTCCCTTACTCCTTAAAAGATCGTCAAATTGTTTTTCAATGACAAAAAATGATAACTTTGATGTTTTAGTTTATCCACACAAGTTTGATAGAATTAAAATTATAATGTTAATAGTAAGATAGGTGAAAATACTGTGATTTGATATTTATTCACAAAATATTATACACCATAATAAAATGATATTTGAGGTTATAATTTAAAAAATCAACACAATAAAACTAGAAAGTGAACATGTTGAAGGATGAAATGCATTCTTTTTGTGATGTTTAATGTATATATGGAGTAAAAAGACTTCATTAACAAAGTCTATATATTTAAAAGTGTTGGACTATTGTATTTTTTGTTATACTAATGGTCCGTCAAGGTTCATTAATAAAGTCTGTTATTTTTTATTTTTATAATAATCATTTATTTGTTAATTTTGTATGTATATATGATTTTTGTATTTCTGCTAAGTAATATTGATGTGATAGTTATGTGTGTCAATTGAAGTTATAAAGTTTATTAATTTTTACCATTGACAATCAAAGTGGACAATCGTTTTTCAAATGGAGTGAGTAGGAAGTGGATTGATTTCATATGGGTGTATGCTTTGGCGATGGATGTGATCGTGTCGAATGGGGAATAACGTGTCTTCAGAAAACATATTATTTTAATTTGCATTGTATATATACTGTAATAAGTTTAGAGTTATGTAATAACCCTTTATGTAGATTGGATGAGAACAGACAAGACTATGGCTTAAGATAAAAGTAAACTACATTCATTTCATTGCTTGATTCTCAAAGAGATTCATCTTGTATTTATACTTTCTACTGGAATGTAAATAACAATTTGTATGTAAATTAATTATTCTAACTGCATCTAGGACCATTTGAGTCCCAAATGTGTGAACTTCATATTTTCTTTGTTCAATGTTATTCATACTTGCATCGTGAAGTTTGTCATCCTGGAATATTCCCCTCCCCTATGACTTGATATTGAGAGCATGTGGAAATGCCTCATATAATTCTGTGTTACTAGCTCGATCTTACTTGTTCACAAGTTTAGAGTTCGTGGTTACTATTAAATTTTTTTAGTAGTGATATTAATTATGTTATTATCTCGTATTTGTTATTTCACAGTGTCCTGCATTTTCGATTAGGGCTTTATCTAAAGCTGATGTTTGAACTTCGTAAGTACGGGAAAAGTGCATGACGATTTTTCAACAAACCCGATTTTTTTTCAAAAACCCGACTTTTGAACTTTGAAAAGTGCACGACGATTTTTTTCCTTCCAACTACGACATAGACTTCTTAGCAAAGAAAGAATCAAGAGTTAATGAGAGCTCTTCATGATTGTTTTTTCAACAAACCCGACTTTTGTGATACCGAATTGATGGTGGATGTTTCGATAACCTACATGACTATAATGATTGTAATAATATTTACTAATGTAGGTAAATCATTAAAATTTCATAAATGATTATAATTGACATTATTTATATTTGAATATATAAAAAACAACCATCCAACTTACAATATTAATCTTAATCAAGTATTATTTCTGTTTTAAGAATAAATGATTTTAAGTTGAATGTAGGTAAAATATTTTTTTAAAATCTTAAATAAGATAAATAATGATATTAATTTCGATTTATATAAATTTATTTCAAAATAAACGGATCATAGGCAGGACCTCCACTAGGATGCAACCTAGATTAGTGATGCAATAAGCCATACTAATAAAGTACAATATGTCCTCATCAATCGGGACCCAAAAGTGAAAATTGTAAATTCGTCAACTCTTTAAGTCCTCTTTCGTTGAATTTCTTCTCCAACCACATTATCTTATTATTCATAAAACATCATTAATAAAGTACACACATGTTATTACATTCATAAAACCAAACCAAAAAAATGATGAAATTTTCTTCTTCATCATCATCACCATATATTTTCATCTCCTTTTAGACCCAATGACTGACTTTGATATCTAAGTTAAACCCAATGTTGATCCACTAGAAACAGATAAGAATCTATTATCACATCATATACTATATTCAGTTACCTGATACTGACATTCTATTTTCTTGAATATTGGTTTTGATCATTTATCTATTGATTATCTACTGTCCGAAAATTGTACATAGTTGAGCTGAAAATGTCCCCCCTTAAGCTATACAAAAAGATTATAACCTTCCTTATGAGGTAGACACAGGGCTTGGTTATGAGCATCGTAATAACATTCTTGTTCTGGCAATGTAGGTAACTTTGTTCTCAAGAATTCTACAAATTCAAGAATTTGGTCAACGTTTGAAAAGATGGTTGGAAGATGAAAGCGTGGGTTGTTGTTGTTGTAGTGCTGGTTACCATTCTGATTTTGGTTGCACTGGAGGGTGGTTTATACAGTCCCTAATTTGGAGCCTTGTCGTCTCAGTATGCGCTTCTTGAGTACGCCTCTGGAGCTCCGGTGCAGTTTACGTATAAGAAGGAGAAGTCAGGGGCTGGAGGATTTGGAGCCGTGTATAGAGGAGTTCTTGCTAATAGATCTGATGTTGCTGTAAAGCAGTTAGAGGGAATTGAGCAGGGCGAGAGGCAGTTTAAGATGGAGGTAGCTACCATCAGTAGCACTCACCACTTGAACTTGGTGAGGTTAATTGGTTTTTGCTCAGAAGGGCGTCACCGACTTCTTGTATACGAGTTTATGAAAAATGGTTCTCTTGATCACTTCCTCTTTCAGGGTGAGCAGCACCGAAAGGTTTTGTCCTGGGAACAACGATATAGCATTGCCCTAGGGACTGCAAAGGGGATCACATATCTCCATGAGGAGTGTCGAGATTGCATAGTGCATTGCGATATAAAACCTGAAAACATTCTTCTGGATGAGAATTACAATGCCAAAGTTTCTGATTTCGGGCTTGCAAAACTGGTCAATCCAAAGGATCATAGGCATCGGACATTGTCAAGTATTAGGGGAACAAGAGGGTACTTAGCTCCAGAGTGGTTAGCAAATCTTCCTATAACTTCCAAATCTGATGTGTATAGTTATGGGATGGTTTTGTTAGAAACAGTATGTGGAAAGAGGAACTTTGAAGTCTCATCAGAAACAAACCAGAAAAGGTTTTCTATGTGGGCTTATGAAGAGTTCGATAAGGGTAATGCACAGGCAATCATCGATAAGATGCTGTCCCCCAGTGACGTGGATATGGAGCAAGCGATGAGAGCTATCCAGGTAAGCTTTTGGTGCATCCAAGAACAACCATCTCAGAGGCCAATGATGAGTAAAGTCGTTCAAATGCTTGAGGGCATTTCTAAGCCACCCGCACCAAAGGCTACAACAGAGGGTTCTATTGCAGGAACCAGTGTGAATGAAAGTAGCATTAGTGCTCACTCAACGTTTGCAACATCTGCCCCTGCGCCATCTTCATCATCGTCGCTACAAACTACAGGAGTTACACCATCTGGATCTTCCATGAATGTGGAGATAACAACTTCTTCACTTCTAAGGTCTGAAGGTAAATAAATCTTTCTGCTACTTGGATTAAGAGGCATTCATGGCATGAGATTTAAAAATGATCAGGACAAAATTGGCAATCTACCAAGGACTGGGGTACTTCCCCATCTCTTTTAATCAATGTATTAATGTCCGGTTACTGGCTTTAAACTCTCAACTCCACCAATTGTTATTAGCTCATTATTCGAAATTTAGGAACCATCCATCTTAGACATTATTCGAAATGAAGCACATCAGTTTATGTCATGTTATTGATTGTGACTACACATTTGACACAGTTATTCAACGTTGAATCATGCCTTCATCGTCTCTGGTTCCTCCCCTCGACCACCTAGTCTTAAGGATTGCATTCCAATCCTGCTCCGCTCTTGTAGTCAACATTTTCTACTCCCACACCTATCTCGCCATCCTCATAGTATCTTCATAAGAAATAAACAAAAAAAATTAGTAACAATCATCATATAAAAATAAATAATCAAAATATTCACTGCAATGTGTTGTACATACGATTTCTGAGGTGCTACACCCAGAACCAAAGTCTGGTTGGCATTGGAGGACTCCTCTTTGTAGCTCATTTCTGGATACATCTTGTTACTCTTGCACCTGGAAATTCAGAAAACAATTATCAACATAGTCGATGAGAACTATTAGGCAACATGCATGTATAATTGTAAATTGTAATTATTATGTATTAACATGGTCACATTTTATACAGGATCATGCAGTAGTGCACTAGTGTTAGCCCGTTAGGATAACATACGAATGTATAATATCGGTCGAGAGCTTATCATATCATCATGGTACGTACCATATAATTACTTTTTTCATTTAATGTGAAAAACAATGATTTTTAGATATTTCTTGAAAGCGAAATGTGACAAACAAATTGGGACGTGCATGGTGGGGTGGGAGTGTCTTACCCTCCGCAACTGCTACCACATTTGCAACCATCACCACATCCACAGTTCCCTCCGCAGCAAGTTGACGACATTTTCTGTTTTGTGATTTAGTGAATAATAATATTAGAGATAATAGAATGTCAAATGTGTAACAATATTGGATGTAAAATGATATGGAGAAGAAAGATGAGTATGAATGTATGATACATATAGGGAGCTTGAGGTTGGGTAATCGTACACGTGGATAATCTAATGGCTGATCGAGATGATTATCCTTTTGTAACTAAGTTTAGCTTTAACTCCCTCCAAAAAAGTTGGAAATCTAGTATTCTGGATTTTAGTTTGACAAAATCAAGTACTTGTATCATAAGAAAAGGTCAACTTCATCTATTCGTGATAAGTTCCAATAGTCAGGTGACGAGCAAAATGTGGTTTGTGTGAAACACTTAGTCGAGTTATTAACTTAATCGAATCGAATTTTATCGAGTTATTTAAGTTTTTCAAGTTCGCTAATATAGACCTACAGTTCCACCCTAAACTGTTTGTATAATACAATTATCTTTTTCAATTTCATTCATATTTTTCAAAAAAAATTAAATGTAAAGATCAAATATTTGATTTCTCTACTAATTTTGACTGCACATAACGTAACTCCTCTTTCTTAACCAAATAATACGGCGTTATTAAAACTTATTGGTATAATGGTATGTAGTCCTCAATCACGATATGCGAGAACATTAAATAAAAAAACAAAGGGAGTATCAATAATTTATTTGGATCGGAGTTAAGTCTTTGACATATTATAATCTTAGTAAAAGAAGAGCGTCTGCGATCATGTTGTCTGTCGATTTATCATGTTGATCATTTTGTATGTTTAATTCAATCATTTTAAAATTGTGTAAAATCTTACACTTTTTTGAATTTTTCTAATTAATATTTTATTTTTTTGAAGGATAATTTGATCATGAAATAATTAACTTAAATATAATATAAAAAATTAAAAATAAAATCTGATGTCGTAGAGAGATCTTATCAAAGTAGGATATCGATGAAATTAAAAATATTACTTCAACAATTTAATGTCATTTGTTAAAATGTATTGAATTGATAAATGATATTGTATCGGCAATTGTTGCTTTTATGCAGAGTTAAATTGGTATGATTTAAAAAGTATAATTTAAATTTTGTGGATCACGATATATAAAATTAAATATGCGCATGGAATTAAATAATAATAGTAGTAATAATAATAATAATAATAATTCTAATAATAATAATAATTCTACTACTAAAATCCTTGTAGTTTATTTAAGCCCAATACCTAATAATAATAATAATAGTTCTACATAATAATAAATATTAATAATATTAATAATAATAATAATTACATAAAAAATATGATTATTTAACTAGCATTATAATAATAATAATAATAACTAATAATAATAATCATAAAACATATTATTATTTAACTAACGCAAATTATTAAAGATTGAAAATGAAATATGATGAAACTAGTAATGAAATGAATAATAAATTAATAATATATAAATATAAGAACATGTCTTATAAATTGGTCATGAAAGTTATACATCTGAAATGGAGGCGAAAAATATTATCTTCTTTGATATACGCTGAATTAAGCATCTGTGAAAATAAATAAATAAAGTTAATCGAAAAAGTGGGATCTTGTGATTATAAAGCATATATATATGTTAAATGTATATGATGTATCGTTCTGCTTGAGCATATGTCTTGATGATTAAGCCGATTGATAATCTTCACGTATATCACAAAGTATAAAGTATGATGAATCTTCAATCTCTTATCTCAGTTTTTATTTGGCGTTTTCGTATATCGGATTGGCCTTATTGAGTGCTTCAGTAACATTTTAATAAATATAAAGTATATCATTAGATTAGTCGTTCGAACTTTGATATTCAAGTTAAAAAATAATTGATATTTAAATCATTAAATAATAATATAATTTAACTAATATCAATTATTTAAGGGTGAATAATCATCGAAGGAATCAGCTATTTTAAGTGTTGAATCTTATGCTCGTACCCTACAAGTTAATTAACGAAGGAATCTAATGAATCGAGTAATCGAATCGGGTCTACGAGCTTTTAACAGGTTCGCTGCCAGAATCACCGCCACCGTTTTCCAACATTGAGATATCAGGGTGAGCACACAATCCATCCCCCAATCTGTATATCATCCCTTCATTCTAACTTCACCCACTTATCAACACAGCTGTCACCTTTTCTCTCCCAAAATTATTTCTTCATGTCCCCCTATGAAGTTGTCAACAAAAGAAAATACTTCAGAACCAACATAGTCAGATGATGTACTAATAACTTATATACCTCCGTAATAAAAAAACAAAATACCAAAAAAATTATTTATACACCTTCATTTGTTAGAAATTTATAAAAATAAAAAAGGGTATTTGAGTATGATAACTATGAGGACTATAAACTGTTCAAATTCACATAGTGTTTGTGGTGGATTCTTGGTTGTGAAAACTCATCCAAAGAGGTATTCATCAAAGATTTCATCTGAATTGGTATTGTTTCTTGGTCTGGGCTTCATAGATTGGTAAATTCTCTCAAAGACTTCATATTTCATCATAATTATATACATAAAAGATCCATTTTTATGTATATATAACTTTTTTTGTATTGAGGAAGATTGGTGGTGTTATGGATTTGATGGTTTTTGTTCAGCTTAATTTTCATGATTCTTGGGTTATTACTGGATGTGTACTTCATCTAGCTTAGGAATTGTAACAGATTATTATATTTAGTTTTATTTTGCTATATTTACTCTTGATAGTATTTCATTTATTGTGTTATATAAAAAAGTAGTATCAAATTATTATTGGGGTTTGCTGTGTTTGAAAGAATATTCACTTTGGAGGGGGGAAATGTTGAGATGTGTAGATTTAGGATATTGATGAAGGTGGAGAGTTGTAGCTGGGATTGATATTGTGAGTTTAACTATAGTGAGATGGTAGATTCTCTTCTCATAGCTTTGTCAATGGAGAATTATCACCCTTCGACCCTTTTGTCAATGGATTCGAGTGCATCTTCATCACATGAAGATCTAGACCTCGAGATGAGCCGACAAGTTGTCCTAACCCGACCACCTGATATCAATTTGCCACTATCTTCGTCTGAGCGTAGCCCTCCCCCCGTGGATCTACCTTGGAATCCCGAGCTCTGTTATATTCCTGATGTTGGGTTGGGGGCTCAAACGTATGAGACTGAGTGTTTTCTTACTGTGCCTAAAATTTTAAAGAAATGTTCGAAAAGGGTTGATAGCATCTGGGGTGCTTGGTTTTTCTTTAGCTTCTACTTTAGGCCTGTGCTGAAAGATAAATCAAAGGCAAAGATAGTAAGAGATAGCAATGGCGTCTCTGGATTTGATAAATCTGATTTGCAGCTTGATGTATTCATGGTTCAGCATGATATGGAGAATATGTATATGTGGGCTTTCAAGGACAGGCCTGAGAATGCTTTGGGAAAGATGCAGCTGCGAAGCTACATGAATGGGCATTCTCGCCAGGGAGAACGTCTTTTTCCATTTAGTGTTGAGAAAGGCTTTGTACGATCACATAGGATGCAGAGGAAGCACTACAGAGGCCTCTCAAATCCTCAATGTGTTCATGGAATCGAAGTTGTTTCAACACCCAATCTGATGGTCCTAGATGAGGAGGAGAGGAAAAGATGGGTCGAGCTAACCGGAAGAGAACCAAATTTCACTGTACTGCCTGAAGCAAGTGATTATAGCTCCTGGCGAAACGTTCCCAACATTGAGATTGACATTGAAAAGCCACTTCCTCCAATAAAGAATCATTCTCATGCACACTCTAAAAAGTTGCTCAATGGTTCAGGACTTAATTTATCAACTTCCCCACCCAGTCACTCTAGTGGAGATGCAATGGACCTATCACCAGTCAGTAACAAGAGGAAGAGGGGCCAAGGGAAAGATGACGACTGTTGCTTGGTTGTAAATCCTGCTGCTGATCGCATTCCAGAATTGGAAATTCACCCTAACGATCGTCACTGGTTGAATGAATTTAGTGGGGTTTTGGGAGATGTTTATGGGCCTGTTACAGCTGCAAAAACCATATATGAGGATGAAAAAGGTTACTTGATCTTAATTAGCCTGCCCTTTGTTGATCAACAGAAGGTCAAGGTTTCCTGGCGTAACACGCTCACTCGTGGAATTATAAAGGTCTCTTGTGTTAGCATATCTCGTTCACCATTCATCAAGAGACAAGGGAGGACTTTCCAACTTTCTGATCTGGCTCCAGAACACTGCCCACCAGGAGAATTTGTCCGAGAAATTCCTCTTTTGACTAGGATTCCTGAAGATGCTAAGATTGAAGCATATTTTGATGGGTCGGGAACAATGCTCGAGATCCTGATACCAAAGCTTCATGAGGGACTAGAGGAACATGAAGTGCGGATTTGCCTCCGTCCTCATCTTGGTGGAGGAGATCTGATGCTCACCTAGAGGCTGTTGGGAAAAAGGTGTAGGAGGCGCTTCGTCGGTTTTCAACTTCCTAGCAATGGTGTGTAATTGTGTTGTCTAATAATTTATATCGTTATTATGGATAAATAAAAATGCATGCATCAGTGTAGCTGTTATTGCAATAGTGGACTTCGTCCTATTAATATAATACTTGTATTTTCACCAATTGTATTATTTGTATCACTTGTTTGTCACATCTTTGCACAGCCACTTCATAATAACTGCATGAATTGTTTGAAGATATTTACTTTTGGGAGGCTACTTCTGTATCCTGATTCTTTGAAATGATCACTAGACATGCATATTCTCTTGCTAGTCTCCTTGAAAATATTCTTTTTTAATATGGTTGATAATCTTTTTCTCTCCTTAAATTGTACAATTAATATTATAATTTTTTAACAATCATATAAATTGAGATATCTGAAGTATTAATTATTAGACCACCCTCTGATAGATTGTGTTGAAAAAAGTATTAAGCAATGTTGAATTTTTTTTTGTAGTGTAATGGGGTTTTTGAATAATTAAAAAAAGTGATGTGGATTAAATTGAGGGAATAAAATTCGGGTGGTGAATCTCTTTACGAGGTGGAGCGTGCGGGACACGTGTCGCGCGGCGTCTGTCCGGGCGGCGTGGAGGCTCGGCGGAGGTGAGGAGAATAATGTGTGGTAGCGTGTCGCTTTGATTGGCTGGTTCGATTTTCTGATTTTTTATCGTTCGATTATTTGGGATCAATTATTTGATATCAAATTAATTTTTTTAAAATTTTTTTCTAAAATTAAATCGTTTTTTTACCATAAATAGGAAATATTTCTATTCAATTTGGACAAAAAAAAAATTCGCCTTTTTCAAAGCAGCATGTAGATTAAAGTTTAGATGTTTAGAGTGATTAAATATTTTTAAGAGTCTTTATTATGTGTCTTAATAAAGATGCGATTGTAGTGTGGATCGATTCGTTATGCGTGTGGTTATTTGTATTTAAATTAGTTGTCTTAGCGTGATTTCTTATT
The DNA here is from genome assembly GCA_019722365.1 of Lithospermum erythrorhizon. Lineage (NCBI taxonomy): Eukaryota > Viridiplantae > Streptophyta > Magnoliopsida > Boraginales > Boraginaceae > Lithospermum > Lithospermum erythrorhizon. Next base: position 590,951 of record JADFUC010001357.1, read on the forward strand.
ATGCTTCACGTTTATTATTTATGCTTTCTTTGTTTTAATAGTTATTATTTTCAATTCTTGTGTTTCCTTATTTTATAAAATTAATTAAAAATATGAGATTGAAAATTATTTAAATAAATATTTATAATTTTTCGTTTTAAAAAAATCAAAAATAATAATTTATTTACTTGGTAATTATTCTTATTTGAGTATAAATGATAATTTTTATAATTATTTAATCGTAAAATATAAAATATAAGTAAATAAGAATATTAGATAAAAGTGGTGGGGTAGAGGTGTTGAATTTTATTAAACGACTTCTGAATTGTAGTGTGTAAAATTTGAGTGAGTGTTGAATTAAACAATAATGGAAAAAGAGAAGATAAGTGTGGAATGTTGGAAATTGAAAAGAAAAAGAGGGTGTTAGACATTTGTGATAAAATTATGTAGATAATTTTGGATTTTTGGACAATGAAAATGCGATTGCGAAGTGTAACAATTTATTAATATAACTTTTAGAATGTATGGTAGGTTAGAGAAGATGCATCATCATTAAATTCACTTCTAAATATATTAATTTATTCAACTGCTTTTAGAACTCATTTGAAACCAATGCTTGTGTTTATATAAAATTGTCCAAAAACTAAGTCGAAGTGCGCTTGGATTTGCAGTTGATTTTATGAGGCTGCTTGAAGAAGACAATTTGGAATAAACAAGCTGAAAAAATGACGACTGATATTGATGAATTTTCAATGTGAACAATAGATGAGATAATGAAGTTTTGAAACTTGATAGGTGATGCTAAGAGGGATTATATGATGATGATATGGCTTTGTTCATATAATTTAGAATCAAGTTATGCTACTCAACCTTTTTTTTTATAGTTAATAGATAAACAAGGACATCAGGCAATCCCACAAACATTGTTCACATCATTGTTTCCAGCACAAACAAAACTACGATCAACATAGTATGAGCCAAAATTATTACAAGAATCAACAACAAAAAGCATCCTATATCCGTTGGGTGCCACAAAAAGTTGCAGTTCTTCGTGTTCGCCTTCTTTAACTCCTTGATTCATTCCTGATTGTGCTTCATACTTCTGAACATTCTATTCCAGACCTGTGAGAAAAAACGATCAGTAACGAAAATGATATTGTCATAATGATGTTGTTCCAGGAGGTAGAAAGTCAAGATGAAAGCCTCCAACAATGAAGATTTATAGTCTTCCATTCGGTTTGAATCAGTGCTAATATTGTTTCTGCTTGGACATTTGATCTCTGATCCTAGTATAGTAGTTATGTTGCCTTTATAATGAATAGAAATGATCCATTTTGGTTGAGCCTCACTTGACATTCCAATGCCAATCTTGTTGGATTGCCTCGGCAACCATTGATACAACTTCTTATTATAATTGGTTGGGTAATCTTGAAGAGAAGTCTATGATCATTTGATTGATCACTTCCATGGTTTCTGTTTCCTTCAGTTGATGAAATGGAATTAGTTTTGACCACTTTTGCTCTGTCCAATTGCTTATCAAGATTTGTAGATTTTGCTAAAATTTGCAATGTTGATGGTCTTTTGAGGTTGAAGATACAATCATTTATGTGCAATCAAATATTCCATAATGTACTTCCAAATAAAAGAAGCTCATGCTTATTGTGGTTACCAAGTTTGAAGGATCCAAGAAATGACAGTGATATTAACTGTATTTAGGGACAGAGAAGTAAGATTAGGGAAACTCTTTTGCCAAACAATAAGAGTAAAATTGCATTAAAAGAAGATATGGTTGGCATTTTCACTGTCAGAGCAACAAAAGGAACAAAGATGATTAATTATTTGTGTAGTTTTCTTAGCAATCAAATTTCTAGTTGGAAGTCTATAGATTAATCTCCAAAGAAGGAAAATGACTTTTTGGGGAGAGGAAGTTTCTAGAGGGAGTTCAAGTTGGACTTGGTATAAAATTATAGGAGGAGGGATAGTTTATAAGCCCTCTTTTATTGATATGGATGCATTTATACATATATTTTGTAGTAATTTCTGTTTTTTTCTCATGTTTTTTGTCTTCTCCTCCTGTAGGTCTGATCTTAAGAATGAGATTAACAATGGATAAAAGAAAAAAGGCTTTGTAAGAAGCAAGTAATTCTAATGAGTTTGATTAATTAGAAGATCAACAACCTTGACAGGAAAGGAGGGAAGCATTTGGATTATGAAAGGTTTTAAAGGTTGTAACATAAAATAGAAAATTTCAGAAGAAATAAAACTTACCACCTTCAAAAATTCTAAAAAATGCTTACTTTTAAGACATCATCACATGAGAGAAGAGGCTATATGAGTTAACATTATTACTAACATAAGCAATACATAATAAATAATTCAACTGAAAATGCTTAATAAACAGAAAAAAACGAAAATAAAAAATACCAACTTCAAAAATTCTGAAATACATCAATAAAAATGATTTTTTGTCGGGACACATGAAGTCGGGAGGCCGCCGGTCCCGACCCGTATCCGACGCTTTTGATGTGTTGTCTCCAGTAGGAGGCCGGGACAAGATTGGGGAGGAGTACCAAAGTCGTCTTTGTCGACGAAGAATAGATAGTTCGGCGCAATTACGTTGTATTTGAGGCGGGTGGTATTGTGTGTATATATTGTCTTATAAACTTCGTGAATTAATTTATGGAATGCATTATTTCCCTACGTGGTGTTTGAGCCGGGTTAAACAAAGAGCCTACCTTATTTTTTCGTTACCACTGAAACAATGGTGGATCCGAACAACCCGATCCGTATGGCAATTTTGGCGGAGTAAAGCGGTAATAATCCTCCCAATCACGATCCTGAAAGACCACTTATTATACCCGATTCAAAGCGTCTTTCGGGCAACATTAATACCCGTTGTTCTCGCCCCGGTATGAATTATATTGATGATGAATGGGCTCGTTCGATTCACCTGTCTTTTACCTCCAGGAGGAAGATCACTTTTCTTGAAGGTAACGAAATCCAAACATGTTAATGACACTGACAAATTATTTGATTGGCGTTGTATTCAAGCCCTCCTTGTTCAATGGGTGTTGAACACCATTGATCCTGCGATCAAGAAGCAAATTTCTTTTTATGATGAAGTTTCTCCTCTATAGGAGATGCTTAAGAAACTTGATATAGTCACGAGTCGTATTGCACTAAGTAAGCAATGATTGAAATGCGAGTTAGCTGACACATGTTCAAGCGTCCTCCGTGTCTGGCGAAGAAGAATATTTTGGGAAGTTGCAACCTTCTTGGGCCATTGCGCATTTGGCCGCCCAAGTTGTCAGCTTGTGCATGTGGTGGTATTACAGAACAGTTGATGATTATGAGGTTGGAGGATCGTTATCATGACTTTATGTATGGTCTGAATCGTGATCTTTATGGTTCTATTCGCTCCTCGTTAAACACACAGGAGCCCTTGCCTTCTTTAGACACGGCCTACCAGAAAATCCGGGAAGAAGAATCTCTCCGGAAGGCGAGTGATGTTCCGATTGGAAATGAGTTTGTGGCTTTATCTTTGAGGTCCAATCCTCGGATGAGGAATTATGTTGATAAGGCTAAATTATGGTGTACTCATTACAAGAAACAAAGTCATGATGTTTCTACATGTTTCTTGAAGGTGGGTTATCCGGAATGGTGGGGCCGAGCCACAGGAAGGGGAGGCGTTCGGTGCGGCGTCCTCGAGAGGACGTGGGGGTGGCATCGGTTACTGGCTGCCGTGGCGAGGCTGAGGCGAGGTCCGCGGCTAAAGTGGAGCAATTTCTCCCGTCTGCCGTGTTCGGATGAGGCGTGCGGCGCGATGCCGAGGCGAGGCGATCTTGTTCGGCGATATCTCGGACGATGGCGGCGTTTGATGAGTCTCGTCGGTAATTACGATTTTCACTTTTGCATCGATCGGTTGATGGGTAGAATCCGTTGATCTGCTTTGAATTTTTTAATCTGAGGCGCCGTAGTTACCGTACTGCGGTAATCTTGGATGTTTAATTGATCAATATGATGATAGTGATTGTCTCTTCGTTGCAGATGGTATATTATTGACTCTCTTAGGCATTAATTAGAGTTGTGCTGTCTGATTCTCTGACATTGCGAATATTCTCTAATATTACTCTTTTGCCTTTGTAATTTGATTTCGATTTCTCAGTTGCTTGTGAGAAACGCTGGCACGTGATATTGTCTTTACTACATAATTTGTGTTTTGTTTAGGACGAAGTCTCGAGGATGGTGATTGGAGGCGAGGAATTGAGCGGAGAGGTGGACTCTTATTTACCGTGAGCTTCCGGTGACTTCTACAATATCTCTGTTGGCTATTCAGACACCTCAGTTGGAGCTTTGGCATAGTAGATTGGGACATCCGTCTGAGACGATTTTAAAATCTTCACCATTTATTAGTAAGCGATTATACGCTTTGAATAAAATCATGTAACAGCGTGTCGTAGTGCTAAAAACATACTCGGGATGTATTCTTTAATAACTTTAGTAAAGCTACTCGTTGTTTTGAGCTTATCCATTGTGATCTTTGTGGTCCTTATCGTGTTCCATCGTCTTGTGGTGTTAAGTATTTTTTAGCACTTGGTTGATGATCATTCACGTCTTCCATTTGGGTGATTTCTTAACGGATAAAAAGCTACTTGATCATTCCGTCTTGTTTTAAATTACCGTTGCCATGGTGAAACGCCAATTTGGCTTGGATATCTGTCGGGTTCGTAGTGATAATAGCACGGACGTTTTTAGTCTGAAATCTTATTTTACTACTCAGGTTATTTTGTTTCAAACTTCGTGTATGGGTACACCCCAACAGAATGGGCAGGTAGAGCGGAAACATAGACATATTCTTAACGTTGCCCGGGCATTAATGTTTCTAGGGCATCTTACCAATGATTTATGGGGTGAGTGTGTCCTTGGGGCTTGCTATTTAATTAACCGCTCCCTCCCGAATATTGAACTTTCAATCGCCTTATAAAATTCTTTTTGGTTCTCCTCCGAAGTATGACAATTTATGAGTGTTTGGATAATAACTTGTTATGTCTTTAGTTTGACATCTAAATGAGATAAATTTGCTAGTCGAGTCGAAAATGCATTTTTGTGGGCTATCCTTTAGATAAGAAAGGTTGGAATTGTTTGATTTGGAGACTTCGGGGAATTATTTGTTGTGGGATGTGACTTTTATGAATTTGAATTTACGGGTGTGTCGATTTCTTCTAGTTTGGCTTGGGGGGTCTAGTGAGCAGGGTAGTCCTACTGAGGGTGGTTTTTATGGATTGGATGAGCCGTGTGATATGCCGGTGGTGCTCGAAGAGGAGGTTGTGCCCTCTGTCGGGCACAGTTTCTCACTCACTTGACCTCGTAGCCCGTGGCGGTGGTGGGTACCTGACCCGGCGATGACATCCTCTGCGTAAATTTTGTTGCTTAAGCGCCCGGGAGAATGCAGTCGGGGCGGCCCGAGAAAACTTTCGCGCCCTGCAGATTATGTTCGATATTGGTTCGACACTTGAGTCCTAAAGATTGGAAATCGAGTATATTGATTTCTTTAATTATGCCCGTTGAGACAATTGTTGTAACAATTCATTTATTAGTTTTAGTTAAATGAGATACTCAAACTAAGTGTTCAGTAATAGTAATTGTAAATTACTAAATAGACACTCATGATAATGTCAGGGGTTATGCCAAATTACTAAATAGTTTTCTAGTATCGATTATATACACTTAAATATTCAGAAATCACATCAAAAAATATTCAGAAAACACTTGAGAAAATACAGAGAACGATCTCTGAAATTTCTCTAAGTTAAATCTTTTAATAGCCAGAGCCAAGCTGTTAATTTGGAATACCCTCGAGGTAGCCAAAATAGGCTCACGAAATTAAGATTCTTTTCATGATAATTCTTCAAAGATACCCGTTTAGGAATGCCGTTTTTACATCGATCTACCATATTTCGTAATCGTAATATGCATGATAATAAGAGAATCCGAGATAGTTTAAACTTTACAAGCGGTGAAAAAAGTTCCATCGTAATCAATTCATTGAATATCTTTGAAAGCGCTTTAATTTCTTAATCTAGCAGCTATAAGCGTGGGCGTTCTAGTCCTTATCTAGTTCTGTTGAAGCATTTACTTTTACATTTGATGGGTGTGCGTCTAGGGTAAAGTCGTCGATAATCCGTACCTTGTTATGGTACATTGAGTCGATTTCGGTTCGTGGCTAAGCGGATTAAATTCGGCGTCCTTCGCCGTTCTTGGTATGTAGAAGGCTCGTCATTTCAACTAAGAAAGCTTTCCGTACCATCGTCGGGTTCTTGGCGAGTTCTATCGGATCGTCACCGAGGGTTGTTGAATCCCAGGAGAGTTAAATCCCGCGGTTTCCAGCGGATCGAGTGGACTTTCTTATGTAGAGTAACCACTTTCGCGTGGGGATTCGGGTGGAGTTGGCAACCTCCTCGTTCTTGAGCTAGTTCAAGATCACTTTCCCTCAACCTTTTGTACATGAATTCCTTTTAGGAAGGCGGTGCAACGATAAAGATTTTACATTCTTGCTTTTCTAATAGAAGTAATATCCCATAATTTCCTTAGGGTATCCAATCAAGTAGCATTTGTCGGATTTGAGTCCTAACTTGTCCTTGTTAACTTTCTTAACACAGACTTTCACGCCCCAATTCTCATATATGTATCTTGGGAAGTCTCTTAACCATGCTTCGTATGGAGTTAAGGAGACGACTTGAATTGGAAGCTTTATTTAGTGTAGCCGTTGCGATTTGCGATGCGTATCTTCATAGATTGACATTAGTGTTGAAATTGCATCATTGATCGAACCATGTCTAAAAGGGTTCGATTTCTCCTTTCAGATATACCGTTGTGTTGTGGTGTTCGGCGGGAAGTGGCTGCCGATATGATACGCGATCTTTCGGATGTGACTGAAGCCGTAGGCAAGTATTCTCCTTTTTCTGTCAAATCGAGGAGCAACGGTTTTTTGTTGAGTTGGTTCTCAACTTCATGCAGAAACTCTTTGAACACTTGAAGGCTTCACCATGCTTGAGATATATGTAACCATATCTGTTATGGTCGTCGATTTGAAAGGTTATAAGTATGAGTAACAACCGCCTCTTTGTAAGAGTGTTCACATTGGTCATTCTTTCATTAAAACACATGGAAACTTAAATGCCATGTGAAGCATCCTTTCCAATGAATACTGATTCTTTGTCACACTGACCTTATGATTCGAGCACAACCTTAAAACCATTCTTCTGAAATAAATTTCACTTCGAGAAATTAAATTTTCCTAAGGAATGTACATAAAACATATGATGTAATGACAAGCTTTCTTTCTAGAAGTGAACTCTAAAATCGCAGCTCCACTTTCGAGACCGTTGCTCCAAAATTGTTTCTTATCACTTGTGACATCTGCTGTCCATTGACCTCCTTGAGTGTTTTTGAACATCTCCTTGTTATTCTGTATGGATAGCGACCTTTGAAATCGACCACCGGCAGTGACTTTCGGTGGTCGTCGTATTGATCTCGATCGCCATGCTTGACATACTCTTGGCATTGAGCATCGTTTGCCACCATGTTGGTCACATTCCTGCCACGATTGTTATTGCGAAACTTGCATTCTCTTATGTAATGACCATGTTTTCCACAATGGAAACAAACATGATCCTTCTTAGCAATTCCGAAAGATTTCTTATTCACTTTGAACATCTTTCTCTTCTTTGCCTTAAAGGCATTGAAGTTAGTAGTATTTCTAGAATTTTCTCCATGAGAAACATGATGAACTTTGTTTTACGAATCATCGTTCTCATATCACTTGGCGATTTTCCATACTCGATTTGTAGACTCTTGGTGAAGTGCATTCGTAAGAAGACTTTCTTAGAATCATTATCTTAGCACTACATATCCCGCTTCGAGGTTAGAGTTTAGCAAGTGCTCCAATTTGTATCTTTGAGGACTTCTTACGCTGATTGATCTTAAGCGGGAAGAAAGGATTTCCGTATGCTTGCTTGATCAACAACGAGCTTTTCATCGAATTTAAACTCAAAATACTTAACGACTAAGAATCAACGTGCTTGTACTTTTTTATTTAAAAGCGATCCATTACCTCTTTGCGATAGTAGAAGCGATAGATATCATCTGAGTTTTAATGAGAGTGTTGAGAATGTATCCTACACTCAGTACCGTCGACACCACTTTTTCTCCTTTCTGAGTCTCGCTCCCACTTTTTAGCCGCACTTGTATTGAGTGTCGATGGTGGAATTGGTGGAAGAAGATAAATCCGAGAGAATGTAGAACCATTCAAAAGGATAATAAAAGCCAACTAATACGATGCTTGCCATCTCAGTAGTTGGAATCGTCGAACTTGTCTAAGCTTTGTCTTTATTGTTGAGCAACGTTAGGCAACATCGACAAAGACCTCTTCGTCATTTCATCCGGCAGCTTGAGCTATTGTATTTGGGTGTAAGAAATAAACTTGTTTTTCAGAAAAAAAAAAACTATTACAATGATCAAACAACTATAATTACTACAATTCACAAGCATTGAATCACAAACTAATGCTTTCCTAAATACTATACTTTGTACTATACATAAAGGTTGTATTGATGGATGAGACAAGGCTAAAAATGTTTAATTGAAGAAAATATTTCACTTGTATGAGAATCTTTTAAGAGTAAAAACGAAATGGTAATGCTCATAATTTTTCTAAGTATGAAATAACCATCAAACTCTCAAATATATAGCACAAATGACTTACTTGATGTTGTATATGATGTAACGTGTTTATATTTTCAAATCATGGAAGAATTGTATTGTCATGCAACGGCTTGTCCTAACATAAGAATAATGAAATTGATTCTTTATCTTTCAGGCGTAAATCGCGATTCGAGCATTGCTCTGACACCCGATCAGTCTGGGTCGAGCAGAAATCCTTTCTTGTGTCGGTACTGGATCGTACAGCAGTCCCCATATTAGTGATTTTTTCCTTTCTTTTCTTTTCTCTTTTTGTGTGTTATACCATGCTGAAATATTTTCTACCGCTTTTAATAACAATCACTTACCGA